>JADLZN010000323.1:0-326708 GCA_018155175.1 Sinocyclocheilus anophthalmus | reverse complement strand
CTACCATACACAGTACACACACACACACATACACATGCATACAGTTGGTATAGGAAATGGTTAAAGTTTAACTCAGCATAGAAAAAGGCATAAAGAATGGATTTTATGGAACAATTTGCATGTATATTCAACAGATCAAAGCCTTCAGGGATACGTCAGAGTCTGAGTTCAAACACACCTTTGTAAATAGGTGTAACTGATACTTAATGTATTATTTAATAAGACTAAGTTTGATACTTAGCGTGTCTCGGCGGTCTGAAAGAGATTCCTCATGCAATCTTAAGGTCCAAGATCTTTGCTGAAGTTCCGTGTCGATGCAACCAGTTTGAGTCAGTGTCACTTGATGAATGGAAAAGACTAGGCCGAAGAAAAGGCCTGGCACAGATGCTTTGGTATCCTGAAGCGTTTTTTCACATCATCTTTGCTTCTGACTGAACCACCGACAGGGCGGGTCCCTGGAGCCGGGCCTTTAAGGTCGGAGAATATCTCCGCCTTTCAAGATGGGCTTGTCCCATGAGCAAAATGGAATTTCCGAGCGGGAGGTGTCAATTGCTGGAGGGTTTACGACCCCTTTGTTCTCTAAGCATGGTAATTTGCAAATGGCCTTAAATCGAAATTATTAACGATTCTCAGGGCCCTAATATATATTGCTTATGTACCAATATATAATATACATGCTATAAAAAATATATGTTTCGTAAGAAGGCAAATTCATAGATACTAAATAAGGTAAGATTACATATAGTGAAAAGTGAGGATCAGGAATGGGTCCCCTCACATGCATACTAAAATAGTCTAAGAATATCTAAGACAAAATACACAATGACAATAATTTACTCAATGGCCTGAAGAAATATGTGTTTTCATTCAAATAACGGTTTTTCTATGATTTAACTAGAACACAGTCCATTTCTACTTTGCTTTTCCTTGGGACATGCAGGGATTTCCCCTGCTTTACATACTTTTGGCCAATAAACCCAGTGATATCAGCGTTGGTTGCCATGCAACAAAGAAGCCCGTTCGACTTCCTGGGGTGTTACGCATTGGTCCAGGGGGGGGGGGTAAGGGTCCAGTGGGTCCTCATATGGCTGTTTCACTGAGGTACGAGTTTAATTTGTTAAATCAAATGAAAAATTGTTTGTTTGATTGGTCCAGACGCTACACCCCTGTTATGACGAGATGCCACAAGCGTTTTTATCTTCCGGTGCATTCGCAACAGATGTTTGTGTTTGAAATGCCCACGTTCCTTACATGCGTGCCTCTAAAGACCTCAAGGAAAATGAAATACATAATAAGGACCGATTAGGGGATTCAAGTAGTCTCCACAGGTTTAAAATTTATTCAAAAATGCACTTGGTAAGCTTTCGAGCGTCAATGTATAATCCTTTGCTTCATATGTCTTTTGTCAAGACACATTTTTTGAGCAATTTGTCCTGGAAAACAACTTTGTCTGCAAATACAAGAAAAGACATAGTCTGTTTACATTCTATTTCACCTTCCGTTAACCTCCAAGTGGTTTATACAGGAAATTAGTAGTCAGAGAGGGATGGTGTTATTTGTGTTGCGTAAAGGTCGATTTAAGCTCTATAGCGCAATGAATGTTAGTCAAATATTCACTTTATGGAGTTTTAAGTTGACTGCAGGTCATATATTTTTTATGCACTTTTGGTTTTGTTTTGTACATTTTAACATGTGCGATACATAAATACTCCTATCTTATAAACATCATATACAGTATATACTATGTATTAGATAATATATATATATATTATATAAGCAAATTGAATTGTGTAATTTGTGTGACATTAGCGGTAATGAACCAAATTGCAAAAATAACGGCAGGTTCCTGAATGCTCCCCCATCTGCCATTGGTTGACCAAATAGATAGCCCTGCTCCAAACTCACACGATTGGTTGAGGATATGCAAACAAACCATCTCCATTCATTGTAATTGCATGAAAAACAGCCATCAAGTATAGGTTATATATTTTCAGTAATGTGGCAGAACTTGTAATTGTCCATGTCTTAAATTGATGTGTTTCCACGGCGGTTTCCTGTTATTGTCCTAATGAGGCCAAGAGACCACTTCTGCACACTGTGTAGACATAGTCAATGACTAAGAGGTTATACTGCAGCTTAAACTTCAACTTTAATTTGAGGTTATTTAAACAATCTGTGAACAATGTCACAATTAATGTCCCTTTTTCATGCATTCTTTCCATTTTAAATTGGCTGTTCAGCCAGTTGTTTTTGGCTAAGTGTGTTTTGTTGCATTATTTTTTGTTTGTTTGTTGCACAAGAAAGCTGTCAGAAAGTCGTGAGTTCATTTTAGGCATCTGCATTTCGAGTCTATTGCTGGAGTTTCTCAACATGAGGACCAAAGACATGTCAGTTCTGATAAAGCATGTTGTCATTAAGCCGAGAAGCAGAATAAACTGATCAGAGGCAAAGCCGGTATGTCCAAATCACCTGTTTGAAAAACACAGAACACGGAAAAAAGAAGTGCTTGTGATCCAAAGAATAGCACCCTATTTGTGAGACATGGCTCTCTGCTATGCCCCAGGCATGTACGGCTAATTCTGTCTCCCTTGACTTTAGTGATGTAATTGCTTATTAATGTAATATGAGCTGTAATGAAGATGAATGCTGCTAATGACCAAGGAGTTTTTCAGAGCCCAGTAGACGAATAGTCTTGACCAACCAAGTCATTCCCTTGCTTAATCCAATTGAGCCTGCTTTTCACTCACTGGAGACAATTGAACATGCCTTTCAAATGCCCAAAACAAATTTCAGTCACTCACTGAATGCTTGGGGATTTTACTATACTAAGTATGCAATAAGGTGACTTCACATAGGGGTTTTATTTATTGTAGTTACCTAAAACCATAAAAAATGTTACTTAACATTAAAATACATTTAATGAATATTTAAAAAATTAACTTGTTTTATTTCAGCTAGTTGACAAGACAACATTTCTCATTTTTATTTAAATTAACGATGTACTTGAAATAAATAAAACAAAACTAAAATAAAAAGTAATGTAATAAAAAAAACTAATAAAAATGACAAAAAAG
This sequence comes from Sinocyclocheilus anophthalmus, assembly GCA_018155175.1. Taxonomy (NCBI): domain Eukaryota; kingdom Metazoa; phylum Chordata; class Actinopteri; order Cypriniformes; family Cyprinidae; genus Sinocyclocheilus; species Sinocyclocheilus anophthalmus. The sequence continues at coordinate 323,634 of JADLZN010000323.1, read as the reverse complement.
TATTAAAATTACTAAAACTTTAACTAAAATGAAAATGGAAAATATAAAAATAAAAACTAATTAAAAATATTAATAAAAACTATATCTCAACGATACTAAAACAACACTACACTTGTGATTTTGATTTATTTACTTTCTTTTGGTTTGTATATTAGCATAATGCAGTTGTATATATTACATTGTAATTTCCATTATCTGTGCTTTTTTCTCACTTTCACAGCTATTTATTGCCTGAACACTGTATATTTAAAAAGTCAAGGTGTAATCAGGGTTGTCCTGATTTGTTTTGACCTTATTTGTGGTATTTGTAAATGCAATTAAAGACTTTATGCTGTTATTGGCTTGACATTTTACTCTAATGATTATATCCATGAATGGACACATGCATTTATGATTTGACATATTCGTATCACTGAAAGAATTTTCAACTTGTACAGCTGTATTCATTGGGTTATGCAGTACATTGCAGCCAACCAAGCATATGTTAAAAGCAAGGCCCGATTTTATGGAACATTGAGATTTATCAGAAATGCACTGTTACTTGGCACAGTCCAATAGTGACCCATCATTTCTGTATGATTTGAAGTGTGACTGAAATTGTGGAAGGTTTCCCAGTCAAGAAATGGCAAGTGTAGATTTATGAAAATTCCTGAACGTTGTAAAGCAATGAAAGGGCCTCTTTGTCTGCAAGGCAGGATAAGAAGGATATGGGGGAGGCCTTTGGATGGCATTCAGTGTCATTTTACTTCAGTAGAATCCTACCTTAAATACTAGCCAGAAGAAGTCAATCTCAACAGTTGTCCAGGGCTTACAATAGGCTTTTGAAATCAATGAATGACATTACCTCTGTTCCAAAACCTACTGAACTGCCTGCTGCCTACTTAGGCAGCAATTGATTTCAATCGAGTTGGTATTGCTAAGCTAACGGTACAACACTATAATAAGCATAAAAACACACATTTTGAGTAAAATAATCTACACTATTTTAATTTTTATTTCATTTTTATAATGTACTGCTTATACTGTAAAAAAAAATGTTGGCAAGTTGTAAATAAAACAAGTATGTTACAAGAAAATCCAATTCAACAATGTTACAAGAAAATACATATCAATTCAAAAACTTTCACATTTAATCTTGGTGCTCTTTTTTAATGCCTATTTTTCAGGTCTAAGTCTCATGGTTCCATATTTGACCATTTTGTGATAGAAGTAATATTATGACAGAAATGTATACATTTGTGACAGGGAAATGCATAAAAATAACAAACAAAATCTCACAGGAACCAACATTTTTGTGATATGAACTTCAAATTTGAAACATAACTTAGTTTGACAAATTGATTTTATGGCAATTATATATTCCAAAATATTTTGTAAAAAAAAAAAAATTAATGAAAAATATATCTTTTAAAAAAAAAATATTTAAAAATATTATTATATATTATTTCAGTGTGTTACTTGCGTTTTTTTTTTATATTAGTTCAGAGGTTATTTCAGTTTTACTTGCAGGGTTTTTTTCTTTGCAATTTCTCTGTCAAAAAATAATCTGTGTAAAAAAATGTTTCTACACCATTTTTTTTCCTGTGTAGTTCTCAATAGCCACAAACCAAAGGTCTGTCTTTAATGTAGTTCTGGCGTGCACTAGATACACATATTGCTTTGTCCTTCAACATTTGCTGTGATGTAAATGTCGGTTTTGAAACTAGAAATTAAAAGTAATGAAAGGCCTCACTGATTGAACCACTCACCCCCCAAAACTGCAAACTATGTACCTATGTACGCACATAATAACTGAAGACCATAATGCATTTCCATAGATGACTCTATGAATTATGCCCCTTTGATATTATAAGACTTCACAGACAAATAACGGCTTGTCTCGAGTGCCCATCTTCACTGCACTGTACAATATGGCTCCTATTCTTCAGCATAATAGGCTAAAAGCCTATTTGTCTATTTACATAAATGTGTGACACTGTGGTTAATGATTTCATTCAACTCAATACTTTTCTCCACAGTGCATATTCTCTGTGGGACATACAAAGCCCGTGTTCCCTTAGCATGAGTGTTATTTATAAGGATTGGATGTGTTAGAGAAAGAACATGATGTTATTCTTGAATTTTAAATGGGAACTTAACGAATTAATAAATCTTGGCTGCTAAACCTAGTGCTGGCGAACAGAATAGGACAATGAGGTGGAGACAGCAATTGAAGCAGTCTCTCTGTTTATAAGCAGATAAGTCATGGACTGATGAGTCCATTCCTTAATTGTGAAGAAAACTCATTTTAGCCTCTGGCTGAAGAGGTGGGTTATTAATTGATCTTGTAATTAAAATAACATGTTATACTTGTTAGGAGGATAAAGGTGCAAGACTGTATAATCATCCCTTCCTCCAAAGCGTCATGTGATAAATTAATTATTGTTGGTTTGGAGATGTGCCAGTTAGTCATTCTGTACATCCACCCGACACCAACATCAGTGAGCTTTAAAGTCAGACATGCTGTGATGTTATGAAACTTATTAAGAGGAAAAATAATAAACTGGATTAGCCTGCAGTTTCAGTTCAACCCACTAACCTCTGGCTTCAGTGTGATAATAGAAAATCCTATTTAACTTGATTTAACTGGTGCTCCTATTCAAATTTTTTCCCTTGAAAGATCAGGTTATACCAAGCCTAGATTTATACCAACAATAAAAATATAATTCAATAGCAGTCTATTTTGAATTAGTCAACCTGCGTTTTTGTATGTGTCAAATCTGTGCATGAAAGACGAATCACAAAGGCGTTGAACCCTTGGGAACCTTGTCTGGCATATATTGACGTATTCACTGATTTTTGAGGTGCTATGTTCACAATCTCTGCTTTGTCATTTTAATTTGCGTTTGTTATCAAGCCGCAACTGGCAAATTTGTCAAACAGTAAGCCCCGCAGCATCCATTTTTCATGCCAACTTTGCTATTTTCAGACCCTCCCATCTGGTACGAGCTTAGAAACTCACCAATGATTTACAGTTGCACGCTTTTGTTATGAAGCCTGTAAATGACTGGGATTGTAGGGCTTTCGTGGTTTTTACACCACGATTTTACATTAACCGATGCTGGTGTGTGATTGATATAATGAGATGATGATATAACTCCTTAAAAGACTAATCTAATTGAATCTTAGAAGCTGTGCATATGGGTTTAACACAAATGTCTAACTGTGTGTAGTTCACCCAAAAATGTATATCCTGTCATCATTTACTTACCCTCATGTCGTTACAAACCTTCATGTGTGACATATAACATATAATGAATCAATAGGGTCCAAATTAAACAATATGATCGGGCCATGTTGACCTTTTATTCTATTGATAGTTGTTCTTCAAAATATCATATTTTTTGTTCTGCAGAAGAAAGTAAGTCATACAGGTGTAGAACAATATGAGTGAGAGTAAATGTTGACAGAATTTTCATTTTTGGGTGAACTGTCCCTTTAATCCTTGATAAATAATCTGCTTTATTTATTATAAACTGCACTTTGTGAATGATTTTGTTGTGTGTGCTGTGCTGGTTCTTGTTATGAAAACTGAAAGTCAAAATCAGTCAGGTGAGAATTTTTGTCATCAGTTCAGAATTCAAGCATTGTTTATTTTATTTTATTTTTTGCCAAAATAATTTTTTAAAAGATGTATCCAAAGACTAGTGATACATTGACTTCTGTTCTGCTTTACAATATATTTTGATGTTTGAAATTGGATGACTTGCATGTATTCTGTCCCTCCGGACCCTTTATCACTGCAGTATATGTGCTCAAATGATTTTAATTAATGTGAAAAGTTGTGGTTGCAGTTGTGGCTAATACTTTGTTTTCGTCCCTGGGTAGTTCTTGCTAATGCAGCTTTATAATGAACTGGATCATCCCTCAGTGAGGACAGATGCAGTGGTTTGTTAGATAGGAGAAGTTAGCTGTGTGGATATATATCAGAGCCAGCTTCTCTTGTGCTATTAGGCAGCCTGCCAAGGCATGCCAATAGCTTACAATACAGCACAAATCTCAGTGATGAATGACACAGACAGATACATACCATATCTCACCCTCAGCAGATTTCAGCCGCTCTCAAATCTCTTGTTTTTATGTGCAAAACACATAAGCTGAATTAACTTGAAATCCACTTGTGTAACCTCCAATATGGAGGTGTTTTTGCAGATTTGAAGCATATATGCACATATAACAGATGCATAGATGTTTCTAGTAAATGCACACTTGGATTCTCTCAGATTGGCTCTATATGCAGAGAATTTTCTGGTTCTGCTTCTGAATGCCGTATTATAGCATCCAAATCCATTTAAAGCAAGCTCACACTGATTAATGGGCCAGAGAAGGTGTGAAATATTTAAACTGCATTCCAACAGAAATGTCAGGTAGTGTGGCAAATGTTTGAAGTGAACAGGGCTAGATAGTCGGTTTTCTGTTAAAGGGGTCATATGACGTTGCTAAAAAAGAACATTATTTTGTGTATTTGGTGTAATGAAATGTGTTTATGCGGTTTAGGGTTCAAAAAACACATTATTTTCCACATACTGTACATTATTGTTTATCCTCTATGCCCCGCCTTTCTGAAACGCTTAGATTTTTACAAAGCTCATCGTTCTGAAAAGTGAGGTGTACGCTGATTGGCCAAATATCCAGTGCGTTGTGATTGGCCGAATACCTCAAGCGTGTTGCATCACACCGCACCGCGTAAACATAAAACCATGTCTGCATTTGTGATTGGAGAAACGACAAACAACAAGCTCTACTCAACACTGCTCAAAACTCGCGTTTGAATCGTCAGTGGCAAAAAATTTTAAATATAAAAAACATACTTACAGACTGTGAGTCAGCATTATTTGTCAGAACACTGGCATTGTAGGCTACTCTCCCAGGAAACAGTCTTCGTCCTCCGTAAAATGCGTTGCACACTAGGGTTGTGACGGTGAGGATATTTTCCCACCGGTTAATCGACGTGTGACAACACCTATAATACCGGTATCACCGTGGGGGCAGGGGCGTTTCCTCTTTTCCTCGCTTTCCTTCGCTTTTAAATAGCTTGCAAAAGCGGCGTGCGCATTTTACTTTCACTTTCAAATAGCGCCAATTCGGCGTAAAGCAATTGTTCATTTTTAGTTTGTTTGAATTTTCACTATTTTCCTCGCTTTCCTTCGCTTTTAAATACCTTAAAAGCGCCGTGCGCATTTTACTTTCATTTTCAAATTAGCGGCAATTCGGCGTCAATTGCTTAAATGCAACAACAAAATACAACGTCAAACTCACTTTAGCATATATATAAAACATAGAACTTTTATTAACAACAAATACAAATACACCATGCTATAAGGCAGGCTATGCCTAATATAAAATAACAAATAACTTGCATAAAGTTTAAATAGGTAGCCTATACAAAACTGGAAATAAGTAAACATGTATAATATATAACCAAATAAATAAGAAACAAAGAAAGTTTATTAGCAAAACGAATAAGAAAGCTTGGAGGCACGGCATACACCTTGATGTCAAAAAAAAAATAAATTACACAGTTTAAATAAAGCAAAAATCAGCAAACAACGTGGAACCAATTAAATAAGAAACTAATTTTTTTAAAAACTTCCAAAATCACCTTAGATAAACGGCAAAAGTCAACAGGCTTTCAAAATCCAAAATACTGCCAAACAAGTGCTTTTTCATTTCGTTTCGAAACTAAATCATCCACCATCGTCTTGTCTGTCTCACCCCACTCTTCTTGTCAGTCAGCTCGACTCACTCTCCTCATGTGATAAATGAAATCTGATCTGTGATGCGACTGTCGTCCGGCACGCTGCATTGAGCAGCCGCGTTCAGTTTTTAATTGTAGTGTCTGTTATTTTACTGAACTAAATTATTTTTATTACAATAAAAAATCAAAATGTCAGGGACCGCGGTGGGCAAGTGACGTAAACGGTGTTGCGGCTTAACACCGGTATCACCGTCAGCACCGTTTATCGCGGCAAGCCTATTTGAAAAATCTAAATATTTGGGTTGAACTGTTCTGGGAACAGTGTTGTAAATACAACTTAAAAACCACTGATTTCTAGTCGTGTCCTCATTTGAAGGCCAAACAAAGTAGTTTCGATTTCACAACAAAACACACAACGCCTTCACGACATGGCGGCGGCAGCAAAAATACTACAGCGAGAATCAAAGTTACGCTTCTTTCTTTGCCTGAACATTTGGGAGGTGTAATGCAAATCTTCCCAGATAGTGACATAAGTATGTGGGGGCGTGTTAGAACGAGCAGTTTTAGGAGGGAGTGGACGAGTCTTAACTTTTATAAAGAATATCTCTTTGGGTTGGAGACTTTAGTATTTGCAACTTTAGGGATCTTATCTATTCACGAACAGCTGGTAACACTCCAAAGAGAAAGCAAAACTTAAAATCGCATCATATGACCCCCTTTAAAGGCTGAACGGGCATCACAAATCCGAAAGCTTTCATATCACCTGACGCCTGATTGAATTTACAAATGCTTTTTCTCTGCAGAAACTGACGTATCAAAAATGGTTTTGCCATGTATTTAAATTGCTTTTGACACCTAATGTCAAGTTATAGAGCAGAGTGTAACCGAAGAATGTATTGACTTATTTGAATCATCAGCCTGGGGATCTGGATAATTGAATCCATTATCATCTTGGCGCATAATAACTGTTATGGGGTTGGATCCTGTGTGCCCTGTGCTAGCAAACATGGAATCAAATATATCTTATTTACTTTATTTTAGTTTATATCAATTCATTAAATTCACGTTATTATATTTGTGGTCTTGTAATCTAAGTACATGTTCCATTATGTTTTACATATACAGTATATATAACTATTTTTTTAGATTATCCCTGTTGGTGGCAAGGATGATTTTTCAGCCAATTGTTTGACAGTCTTGGTGTCACATGATGTGATTGTGTTCTCAATAAACATGTTTATTTTAAACAATGTCGAAAGCATTTTTTTTTTGGTAGTCGTGATATTCAGAATTTGAGGTAGTAAGGTTAATGTTGGGGGGGGGGGGGCTAAGTGAATAAAAATAATAATAATTTTATTCAGTAAGGATGCAGCACAACTGTTTTCAACAATAAAAATAAGAAATTCTTCCACTCATTTGTAATTGTAACAAAATTAACCAAATACCAAATAACATTGTTTTAGCAAATTTTATATGATGTGCCCACTTTCACAATCTAACCCCACCCTTCCTCTTTTCTCATGTTTCACTCATACTCACTGACATTTGACAGATTACTGAAATAAAATGGATTGCGAACAGCAGTTCACTTTGATTTTAAATTCTCTGCACTCTCAGCCTTGTCCTTTCTGCACCCATATATTATAGGCTCAGCAGTCATTTGTCCTCGCCTTTGTCATCAGCAATGTGTTCCTTTAATCTATTATTTTATGTTATCCTTAAATCTTATGCTAGCCCGCTTCTGTGATGCTCAGGTTATGTAATGCTCCCTAGGCATTTTCATGGGCTGATGCCTGTACTGTAAATGCATGATCCAGCCAAAGCACAAGATTCATCTGTTGCCACTTTTTTGGATCAGACAGACTTCTCTTCCAACATATGCCAAAACTCTGCATTCAAGCTGTGTTGATGTGTCGCAATGCTATTTTCATACCTTCCCAGGAGATTGTGTGGAGAAGAAATGATGAGCAGCGCAATATCACAGAACAAAATTTCTCAACACAGTGATTACAGTGATGGATATCCATGTTCTTTATACACGGTTCTCACAGTCTTGGAAAACATTGTAACATTTTGATTTCTTGGAGTAAAAAGAGTCATGGAAATTTCTTTAGTGAAGATAATTATTTAATTCAAGTGATTGGTATCTGACATGCAAACGGGGTAATCCATAGCAAAAAAAAAATGTTTTTTCTAATCTCAGTGAATAACGTTTCTCCCTCACATTGAGTCATTTAACTAGAAAAATTGTGAGATTTTTTTTCCTCACACTTACTGTTAGATGCTTTGATTTTCAAATGCTGCAAATTATTTTCGGATCGTGGAACTGAGGAGAAAACTCTCAATTCCGTTTGTAGAGGTGTGACGTCATGCCTTCACATTTGTTAAAGGGGTCATATGATGCGATTTCAAGTTTTCCTTTCTCTTTGGAGTGTTACAAGCTGATTGTGCATAGATAAGATCCCTGAGGTTGCAGAGACTAAAGTCTCAAACCCAAAGAGATATTCTTTATCAAAGTTAAGCACTTTATTTTGCCTTCCGAAAGTAGATGCATTTAGAAATCTTTAAGATTACTTACAACAGAACAGCAATGCAATTTATGGACGACCGTTTCGTGAACCTAGGAGAAGAGGTAATTCTGACTTTGACGTATGCCAATTGGCGCTTCTGAATCAGTACTGTTTGGTATAGTTAAGTATATGGCCTAATTGACTGTTCAAATGCGGAGTTTTGAGATCGTGTGTGTGTGTTAGTGCGAGCTCAGTGGTGTGGTGTGTGTGTGTGTGAGAGAGAGAGAGAGCGGTGTGTGTGCGTGCGAGCGTGAGAGAGAGACACACATCACAGTGGAGTCAGCTGTCTTAACCGTGGCTTGTGTGCTGCAAACACATATTCATCACTGTGTCTGAAGGAGACTCTGTTCCCCTTTCGGGCTCTGTCTTTACATTTTGAAAGATGAAGCTCTTGATTATGGTAAGGGGCGTTACATTTCTGACAAGTGCTTGCGGTGTTCGGCCAATCACAATGCACTGGGTCAGCTGGCCAATCAGAGCAGACTGCGCTTGTCGGAAGGAGGTTTGAGAGAGGCGGGGCATAGAGGACCTACAATAATGTACAGTATTTGAAAAATAATGTGTTTTTTGAACATTAAAGCATGTCAACATATTCTGTTACACCAAATACACAAAATAATGATCTTTGATCATCATATGACCCCTTTAAAAGATTTAACATATCTACGTGACGTAACTCTGGAGCCCAAAGTCTGAGATTATCATTCTTAAAAATCCCTTACTGTTACTGTTCTCACCACAATAGTGGAAATTCCTTTTCAGCCCTCAGATAACATGAAACGTATTACAGTGAAGGCCTGAAGAACTTCATACCTTCAACTGTGGGGTTATAGAAGAGAATGTCAAAAATTCATTCAGGAAAAAATAGTCTGAACACAGACCTCAATAACTTGCAGGTGATTTTCAAAGAACGAGTTGCCTGGAATATAAATGTCCCCCACTCAAATTCAGACATAGCAAGTAATTTAACGCTAGCTAGAAAGACATAAGTGGATCACCTGCTTGAAGGGAGTTATTTTCAGATTTTTTTATATTGTGTTCAACTTAGTATTCTGTACAGGCCTGCTTTATTTGTGTGTATATTAAGTATGGTGTTATTTCTTTCATAGCCTTTTTCTATATGTCATTTTGTATTTGAACACACGCCATTCTAGTAGCTTACTCTGTTTGCTCCTGCTATAAGAAATAATATACAATGACGATTTATGTATGATGAATTTCTTTTTTCTATTGAGAGACGATTGTTGCTACTTGACTAGCTGGAAAATAAAAATTCGCCCTGTAGTTAAAGCTCTCTCACTGACACACTAGAGAGATTTACACTGCATTTGTGAACATGAAAGGGCCCTCATTTTACATGCACATATTCAGAGAACCTTCCTCAGCTCCCCAGCCTTTGAACAGCCATTAAACAATTTATCACTGAGCAGTTCATTTCATTTCTCCAACCCTTGGGATGAATGTTATTTCTCAGCATTGCATCCATAAGATTTACACGTGTTGACCACTCTGAATCTTGCTGCTAATTTATTTCTGCCTCTTTCACACCACTGTAAATTAAAACTTTTTCCAGCTCGGTGGGTTAGTTTATATACACTCTCAGAAAAAAAGGTACAAAAGCTGTCACTGGGGCGGTACCATTTCAAAAGGCACACCTTTGTACCCTAAAGAGTCCATATTGGTACCTTAAAGATACATATACTGTAAGTACCTAAAGTGTACATATTAGTACCTAAAAGGTACAAAAGTGTACCTTTTGAAAAGGTACTGCCCCAGGTACAGCTTTTGTACCTTTTTTTTCTGAGAGTGTATGAGTTTGCTTATTATGTGTGTTCACTCCTCCCCTAAATCACGTTGGTTTATATTTTCTTTCTGTAGTTCCTCCAGCAATCCATGAGATGAGAAGTCATGGGGTCCGACCCGGTCAGATTGCCCTGCTGAGATGTGAGGCAGCAGCAGTCCCCTCTCCAGTCTTTGAGTGGTACAAGGGAGAGAAAAGGTAAAACCAAGAGTGATAGATGATAAAAGCCTTCATTTCATTAGCTTAGCTGTACAGTGATAATTTATCATACATTATGCATGTTAAGTGAGTTTATTTATGATTCAGAATGCTCACCACAGAGAAGGTTAATGTCGGTCGAGGCTGCTTTTTGTGGCAAGTGTGTCTGCGTAAAAAGATGAAATATTTTGATCAGTATCATTTGCAGTCACTACTTTTGTTGGATCCACAGAATAATTACAGTACAATCAAACTGTACAGCACTTTTTGAGAATTTTGCCTAAGGTTTAATCGTTGAACGTTGGTCTAAAGCTGTATTACAGTCTTTAGTAGTTTTAGTTTAATAGCTATGGATCTGCAGCTTATCAAATATTACAAAGTGTCTTATTAAAGAGGCTTAATTTCGAAAGATAGTGACTCTTGGCACAGCATAAGCTCATGAAAATCACTTTTGCAACTTAACCATCATTTTTTGCAACCATCATGCAACTTTTAATTAAAGTCATACACTTCTGGCAAAAATAATCTAACTTTCTAAAAAAGCTCTGAGGCGAACTGTACCATTTGAGTAATTTGAGCAACACAAAAATATATTTGAATTGATCAGTCAGAATTATGTATTATTTTAAGAGTTGGTTAAAACATATTATGTTTTCTGGGGGGGGTTAAAAGATTTTTAAAAATCGCGGTTTTTCATATCGCGATATTATCGCAATCGCGATTAATCGTTCAGCCCTAATTTCTAGAAGAAAATACTAGTGTTGGCAAGGCAGTGAAGGAATAGTTTTAGAGCTGCTTCGGTTTTGTGGAAATGAAATGTCAAATCAGATCCATCTTTAACTCTGCCATTGTCATGGTGCTCAGTATGCTTCTAGTTTTCTGTCAACTGTGCACAAGTATCAGCACATAATGTGGCTTTCACTTTTTGCAGTGTAAAGTTGGCCACAGATGGTTAAGTAGATGTAAGAGAGATAAGACCAATCACAATTCAATATGCAAATGAATGCAAGAAAGAATGGCAATATGCAAATATTCATCACTGTCAACACAATGAAAAACACTGGCTCACCGCTGGTTGTTCCAATTTATTGACATCGTTTCAACCTCTTTCTGGGGCTGTCAGTGTTTTTTGGTTTTTAGTTTTTTTTTGTCATTTTCTGTGAACATTAATTTGTGGCTGTACACCAGCATTTTTTCTAGATGTGTATATATTATTTTTAGGTTTCTACATTTCCAATATTAACATTCTATCACTATGTCAGTGGGAGATTTTCAGAATTTAATTAAAAATTTAAGTATTTATACTTTTTTTAGCACACTTAAGGCTGGCATTACAGACATAATTTTGTATAGAGTCTTGATGAATAAATCACTGTAGATTAAAACAAACTGTTAAAGACATTTGATTATGTTTTAAAATTAATGAAATGTTATGGAATGTGATAATAAAATGAAAAACTAAATCAGAGGTATACTGAAGTCTATTTCTAAGCACACCATTTTTATACAGTTACATTAAAGTAGAAACATGTACAAACTTATGTACAGTATGTTAGGAAGATCTGTCTTACTATCTTAACCCTGCATTTTTACAGAGCATTCCAAGTCTTCACACCAATCAGCGTTGACTCAAGTAGTGGTTCTTAAATTTAAATACCAAATTACCCCATTACCCGTCATTTACCCACTCTTGCTGAGTACGATCTGAATCAGCAGTTCACACTGTGCTAATTGTAATTATAGGCTTCACTCAATTTATTCAAATTGCAAAGGAGACTTATTGACATTGGGTCTGTACTCTGCTTAATCTAAGGCTTTACATTGAACATTGTTGCTAAACTGTCTATTTTACTGTATTTTTCTGAATGACTCAATGCTGAACTAACAACAGGAAACAATAGTGAAAAAAGAAACTGTTAGAGTAATATTAAAGAAACAGACAGGAATTATGCAAAATCGTGAACTAGTTTTGTTTTTATAAGATAAAATAATCATGAACAATGATAATCATGTATTTTTCATAAAGCTACATTTATGTACATTTAGGGCTGGGCGATACAGCTAAAAAATGTATCAACGATATAATGTTTCATATCATTCAATACCGATAATTATTGACATTTTTAATAACCTTTTTTTAAACAGCAGTATAATTTTTTTTTTTAACCACTGTATTTTTAAATTAACCCAATTTATTAAAACAAACAACAAATATTTTTTTTAACAATCAAACACAATAAAAATTAAACAAATATCTCATTTCTAATGTTTTATATGCAGATTAAATAGGTTTTAAGGAAACTTTTGTCTTGTCTCCCGAAGCCACAGGAGGGCGCAATGAGCAAAATAATGCAGCACATTTAAATTGTCAACGCGAGGAAGTAACTCTATAAAAACGTGCATTACGTCTAAATTAACTCATAAAAATCAAATATAATTTTGTAAATTGCATAAACAATTATGAACAAAACAGCATCATGTATTTATGCATTGCTTAATACAAAGAGCCGAAACGCCATTCACGCATATTGCATTTAAAAACATAAGAGATGCAGTGAAAAGGAATAAACCTCCACAAATTCACTTACATATCAAATTCCGCCTCCCAAAAAATCCCCATGTGTTTTCTAAATGTTTAAACTGTTTTAACTTTGCATGGTTACATCTATTGAGTGAGACACGAGTGCAGCAGTCATATTTGTCCATCTAAAAAAATGCGCTGAATATGCGTTCTGTGTGAATGGCCTGGTTTCGGTTTTAACCTTTATCAAGATCTTCTACGCATTGAGCTTCTATATTTCTCTAATATTTTGAATGAATAACGCAGCAGCGGCGCATCTCGTGGGCTAGACTAACAAAACATTAAACTGCAACAACGTCACTTACATCATCATCACCGCATCTCGTGCTCCACTGATGACGCTCCCTGACGCACTCCTAACATTTGATTGTACTATTTTTGCATTCAAATGCAAATGTTTATTTTAAATTCGACTAATATTCATTTTTTTAATTCACAATCTCCTCATCACAGGCAGGCACAGCACTCAATTCAGCATTTGTGTGTGCTGTCTGCGTCACTCATAGCAGGTGCCTATATCGTGCACTATATCGAACATTTTTTATATCGTTATCGAAGAGAGTGTACCGTCGATAAATATCGATACTGTTTTATTGCCCAGGCCTAGGTACTTTGGTAAAATGTAAAGAAGTGGGTATCAAATTAGATACCTGTGCAATGGAAAGCACTTGTGAAGAATATTGTTCTGTTTTCCAGTTTATATAATTGCTTTCTAATAACTGAGGCTGAACAGATTGTTATACTGTATAAGCAAGGTGATTAAAAAAAAAAAATCTAATATTTTTGTGTATAATGGCCTATAACCCTCAGATACAGTTGTAGCAGTGGTCTTTTGTTTTAAGAAAGTTTTTGTTCTTATTTAAGTAAGTGTCAGCAGGAGACAAGCTACTTGAGAATTAGGGGACAAAAGGTCAGCACATCGCTTTACCTGTGAGAGTAACATGGATGACCCAAAGTCAGGACTCTCAAGAGCAGCTGCAGCTGAACTTTGGACCTTAACAAAGCTACAAGCCATGTGCAAATTTTACTGCCTCTGATTTTCTCTTTGGCTATTCCTCGGACCAGGCGACAGTTGAAAATGTTTACATTTTCCTTCACTAACTCACAGACTACCATATACACTCTTAAAAATAAAGGTGCTTCACGATGCCATAGAAGAACCTTTTTGTTTAAATGGTTCCATAAAGAACCTTTAATATCTGAAGAACCTTCCTGTTTCACAAAGGTTCTTTGTGGCGAAAGAAGGTTGTTCAGATTACAAAAAGGTAAGAAAGAGAGATGGTTCTTTAAAGAACTTTTGACTGAATGGTTCTTTATGGAACCAAAAATGGTTCTTCTATGGCATCGCTGTGAAGAACCTTTAAAAGCACCTTTATTTTTAAGAGTGTATCTACCTGCCATCTTTTGGTGTAAGAAACATTAATAAGTGTCCAAACTTATATCTTAATGAAGAAAGAAATCAGTGCGTTATACATCTCCAAAACAGTGTAACCTCAGAGAAAAAAATATACTGTTTAAATATATTAATTACTATATTAAATGTTCTGCACATTTACTTGGTGCTATTCCTTTACCTTTAAGAATTATGCTGTTTAACACTTTTGACTTTTGTCTTTATCTTTGGGTTCTAGACTGAGAGAATAGTCATGTCGGAACAATCAACTTATAAGTTCTTGCTACCTAATTAAAACCCTGTAGGCAGATAACATTGAAACTCTAATCATCAATTCTATCATAAAGTAGGCGTGTACCTTTCAAAAAAATAGCTGTTATCCAGAATAATAATAATTCAGTAAAATAGATTTGACCACAGCAAACATGCACACGAAAAAAGAAAAAGTAATATAAAATAAAAATACAGTAAAGCAAAGTAGAAAATATACAACTAAACAAATGAAACAAATGATGGATTTTTTTTTCACCAAGGTTGCATTTATCAAAAATATAATAGTAACAGTAAAATTGTGAAATATTATTAAAATAACTATTTTCTATTTGAATGTATTTTAAAATGTAATTTATTCCTGTGATGGACCAAAGCTGACTTTTCATTGCTCAGGTATTCAGTGCCTCGTGATCCTTCAAAAATCCTACTAATGTACTTATTTGGTGCTCAAGAAACATTTATTATTATTTTTATCAATACTGAAAATTTGTGGATTTTTTTTTCAAATCTTTTATAAATCTTTTGTAGCAATGTAAATATCTTTACTGTCACTTTTGAAAAATAAGTAAGGATTAAAAACCATACTTACCCCCAGAAAAGTAGTGTATGCTTTACACCTTTTAATCATCTTTTTTGCAGTTTACTACAACGGTGTGACCAAATGATTTTTTAAAAGTACTGTATTCCATGTAGCCTCTCTGCATGTATAAATGACTAAGTTCGACTAAAATAGTTTTTGATGGATGGATTTATAGCATGCCACACTGCAGCAGGTGTCACTGCTTGACGTGTCATGTCATCTCATGGTCCTATTTTCAGGATTAACATGGGCCAAGGAATAGACATCAAGAACCTCAGCTCCAGATCAGTTCTCACAGTGAAGAACATGACACAGGATCGCTATGGCAACTACACCTGTGTGGCCGTCAACAGGTTGGGAACAGCCAACGCCAGTGTTCCTCTGATTCGTAAGTAACAATCATTACTCTCCCCTGGCTAACTCTGTTGTGCTGGTAGTTGCTTTTTCTTATACAGTGTGACAGTGCTCATACCGGTAATCTTCATTCTGCGTTCACACACAGCATCATACCAGTAATTTACTGATAATGTCACAACTTCCCTTACTGGTAAATTTCCGGAACAAATTTACCGGTATTTTGGAAAAGCTCCTGTTCACACATGATCTCTTAACGGTAGTTTACCTGTAATTTACTAGTAAAGACTTTATGTGTGAAATGGCATACTGTTTTGGAGCCTGAAGTTTTCTGTGAAGCATTTTCAAAGAGCACTTAAAATGAGATGCAGTTCCTTTGAGCAGTCTGTTTGAAATGCTTAGTGTTTTTCTGATTCATTGGTCGCTGAGTCAATGATAAAAGTAAGTGGGCTAACAAGATAAACAAATAAAAATAAAACGACAACAAAAAAATAGTGATAGTCTTAAAAGTGGCAGATGGAAAAGTTGAGTCCCCTGCTTTTAAATGAAGCATATCAAAGGCCCAGCTGAGATGAAACATTCCAGTATCTTTCACGTTCTACTGAAGACTGACAGTCTGTGATGCGAGAAACCCAGAATAGACCAGAAAGCTGCATCTTCTCCTCCCACCAGAGTTACTTCGTACCTCTTATTTTCCTCATCGCTAATGAAAAGGAAACCTACCCTACTGTGCTCCTAATGAGAAATGGCAAGCAATTGCTAAACAACACACACATCTTCACATCTGTAGAGATTGCAAATGCAAGAGCTGGTCATCGTTGCCTGGGACTAAATGGCTGTTATAATATTGGTCAATAAGTATTGATGAGGCAAAGGTGGATTCAAGGACACATTAATATTTAATGGAGGATCTCAACCTCAGAGACAAGGTGTGGAGTACTAATCAAAGTGCAGTATTTGATTTTCTCCTCAGCATGAAGAAACCTATCAAATTGCTCTATTTTTAGCCCAGCGTATGATTTCCGCCCTCATATTTTATACCTTGTATTGATTGAAAGTGTTTTTTAGATTATTCCCACACATTTGTTTTGTTGTCTCCTCATTCCAGACATACAGTATCCCCAGCTGAACACTGTAGTCGCAGAATTAACTTTACTTTCCCCCATGGAACCAACTGGACCATTTATTGTACTGTACGTCTGCCAACATCAAGGTGATTGAGTGCTTTTAGCGTCTACAAAGGGTATTTAGCATAGTGAAATGCTCTTTAATGGCATGAGCTTCCATTAAAGATCTTCTGCCACAAGGTGAAAGTAAAGGGGGTAAAGGCCATTATTCCATTCCGCTAGAAGGTTTTCTGTAGGTAGTTTTGGACAAAAGGGGGAGGGGTTACCCGAAACCAAAAATTTGGCCATCATTTATTCACCTACATGTTGTTACAAACCTGTTTGTATTTCTTTATTCTATGGAACACAAGAAGATATTTTGAAAAAGGAGAACGTGTCCAACTCCAGTGTTGGATCCATTGTTGTTTTGGACCCCACCTGTATGTACAAAAACATCTAAAACATGCTTTAAAATATCTTCTTTTGTGTTCTCCTGATGAAACATGATTGTAACGATATGAGGATGAGTAAATATTGACAGATACTTCCATTTTTGGTAAACTATGGCCAAAATTAACTCTCAAAACAGGCATTTGCAGTGTCATTATCTACACTGGCCCAGTATTAACACTAAAAGAGAGCTGGCCTACGAGTCTAAACTCCATTAGGCCCTCATTGGCCTGAATATATCATTCCTCATTGTTTTATGCTTCACAGAAAGTGCATGTTTGAATGAAATCTTAACAGCAAATTTTAGAATGTTAACTGGCATTATGCTTAAGAGGTTAAATTTTCATTAAGAAAAAATGTGCACTTTCATGAAACGTTGGCATTGGTATGCACTCTGCTAATGACGTTACAGTCAGATACACTCAGAGATCGAACCACATGTTTAAAAGTGCATTATTTAAACCTTACCAACTGCTGAATGACCCCAATATAGCTAATGGCCTTGTTTGCAATAGTCAGAGACAGATTCTCTTCTGTAGATATAAAAAATGCATGTCAAAGCAACACACTCAGTCAGTCTTTGTTTTCCCCAACGTCTCAATGGGAATTCATTAGTGTGAAAGATATTAACTCTCAAGGATGAGTTTAGCACTACTAGTAATTGACTATAATGAAAATAATCTCACAGAATGCTGATTTTTAGTGCATACAGCTTGGGCAAATCATTGCGTAAATTGATAAACCACCACAAATTTCTTAGCATCACACAATGCCGTCACAATATTGTAGTTATACTGTATTTAATTTGATATTTTTTCTTCAATGAGCACCCAAACATGACAAACTTGCGGTTTTGTGAGGTAACAAATGTCTGGCAGTTAGTGTCTCTTTTGTTTAATTTCTAAAACATTCTTGACCATTGTCTGTGAACACCAGTTAACTGAACAGACTCTTTTTGAAGATGAAAATCTGCAGGCATTGGGCAAAGGTGATGAATTTAACAAATGGATGTTTTTTATAAGTCTTTTTAATGTTGTATTGAGAAAAATGGGTGATACGTTGCACACGGGGTACGAATTAGAGTGACTTGACATTTATGTGGCTCTTTCTCCATTACTTACTGTCATCACATTTGATTGGATTTTGGCCCTTTTTGCACCTGGCATTAAAGTGTATTTTCGGTGATCAAATCACAAAAAATGAATTTTTTTTCATTCTGTTTTACACTGTGGTTTTAGGATCTGGTCACCCAATTTAATGAACAATATCCCATGAATTGTTCCACTGCACTACATTTAAATTCTCTAATTTTTCTCTCCTAAAATCCTCACTCTCGTCTCTCTCCCAGTCTGTTTTCACGTGGGGCTTTAAAACTTTATTTCTTCACTTCTAATCCCTATTAGCATCCTTTAATGTGGGAATGTTTCAAAAGCAGCCAAACGCAATAGACCAAATGGCTTTTTTTTAATCTGCGAGCATTTTGAATTATCCGCGTTTTACAAATTCGGTGAATGATGAAACATTTTTGGTCAGCTCAATCTCTGAAGTAACCGCCAAGTGTAAAGGGGGCCAGTATGTCCTTTACTTTTCATTTATGAGGGTTGAATTTGCTGTTAGCTTTGCTTTGTTTTCAGATCATTGATCTGAAAAGTGTACATGTGAGGATTTTCATGTTATGCATATTGTTAAATGCAGCATATTTTTATAGAAAGTGAAATGTAAATGTATTAACACTGCATAGCGTTCTCTTTTTATGTCTTGAATAACATAAACAAGTTTGTATGTGTGAGGTAAATGTGTCCTGCACGTTGTAGCAAGGTACATTGCAAACCTGCTGTTTTCCGTACCTGGTGTGTTTTCCTGTCTGAGCTTTTCTGTAACTCTTTCTTCTACATTTTGCTGTCCCGACTGTAAGGCGCAACGCTGAGGAGCAAAGATTTTGCTGTCCTTAATTGGCAGATTTTGTCTGCTCTGTAATCCAAGCTATCTTTCCCCCCTCATTTTTGCTTATAGCACAGTGTAGGCTTTGCCGAATAATCTCCTCCAACCTGTCATTGGAGTATGACTAAAAGAGACTGGAAACACCCATAGCCCGAGGAAGCTTTCAGCCTCCCTTGATAAAGCCTCCACATCTTCTGCAGGCACCAGCTAATGGAAGCCTTGTTCATGGCAGTACGCTGGATGTGGTTGCCCATGCCATCAATCACAACCTGGTGTCATCTTGTTCCTATACCGCCGTTTCCTTTCTTCTGTCCCCTGGTTATTCCCTTGTGTCACAACCGCTCTTACTGACTTGTCCAGAAATTTTTTTGCGTTTTCTTGGTGTTTACCATACGTGGTGAGCCAACTCAGCTTCGTCTTGATTTTGGCACATGGGTTATCAGGCAAGAAAATATATGGATGAAATGTGGAACTAATCGATGACGTTAGGAACCAGAAGATTACAATGTCCAATTTACTCCTAACTCATGGAAAAGAATGGTCTTTCTTATATCTGCCCCCCCAACTGTGAAACTCAATTCATTCATCTTGCCATTCAGCCAGCCTCTCCCCTGCTCCTTTCTTAGTTTCGCTGCCCCCCACATCCAACACATCATATATCACAGGTTCGCCTCCCTCCCGGAGCACCCTCTACGTGCGACGTAAGGAGCTTCCAAATACAGACTGTTTGCACGAATTTCGCTGATACCTTCTAGAAGTGCTGTGTTAAGTGCCCATGGATTATGAATCCTATTGGCTGGTATATGCACATATGTTTTCCCTTTCTTACAAACACAATTCAAACTTCTAGATAAAATAAAGTAGTCTTGCATAGCCAACTTTTTTGTGTGACTGTATGTGTTATCATGGTCCTGGTCTACATTTGCGAACTATTCGGCGAGCCCGTGGGGTCCCTATGTTATGTATGGCTGGCATTTAAAGTTTCTTTCAGGGTTCATCATTGTTCTCGCCTTTCTGTACCCTCGTCTGCGTTTATGCTAAAAACCTCGAGCCTCAAAATAACAAAGCGCAAATTAATGTGGGGGAATAATGTGACGGGGGGGGGGGGGTCCGGCAATAAGCATGCGTATTTCACAGACATAACGAGAAAGTAAGCAGAATATACAGTTATACTCATGGAAATCAAGTTTACTTGCTTCTGAGTGCCTCAAACAAAACTCTGGAATATCTTTCAAATTTGATGCCAGTGACTTTGCAAACTTTGGCAAATCCGGTGATTTGATTTTACTGAAAAGCGCTTATTGTACCAGCCATGTAAACTCGACTTTGTGACCCAAGTCCCAAAAAGTTGCATAAAACCAGCCAATCAGATTAAAGCTTGCCAGACTGAGAAAGTGTTTTCCAGTTTTTTCTGCTTATGCACCAGACAGTTGGTGAACAAAGAGGTCTGTGGACGTGCCGTCTGAGGCTGAGATTGCAAATGCTATTACATTAGCTCATTTTGTTGCTGTTCCTTTAATGTGCATACTATATGAGAGATTGATGTTATACTGCATTTTCTTGTTGAGGTTGCATTTTGTTGTCTTCATTTGCAGTGATTTTGAAGCTCTAATCAAATTCAGTCCAGCGCTGAAAAGGACAGCCGAACAGATGGACTGACATTTATCTTTCTCATTGACTTTTATCTTGTATTACAACAGTCATCATTTTGACGTCTTAAAGGGTGCCGCCTCACCGTTTGTACGCTGAATGTGCGGCGAGCAGGTCCTTGAAAAATAAGGTGGTTGTGGTACAGAGAGTCTGTTTTGGCTATAAAACACCTCCTGTCCTATCATTAACGGAGAAGGCGGTTAAAACCGCCTGGAGAAATAGGCAATTCTTGCGATGTGTCTAACCATGCATGGAAGATAGAAGGTTTAGCCGTTCAAGGATGCAGCCAAAGTTTTTCGTCATCAGTACTGTGCATTGTGTTTCTGAAGATTAGAGAAAATTAGCCCCTTGAAAATAATTCATTTTGACCTTCAAGTTTTAAAATCCATCGTTAAGGGGTTGGCGTCAAATAAATGAATTCAAGCACAGCTCATAGTCTCGTTTTTAATTCTTATTCTCACAGTCTCAGAGTGGTCTAACAATGCACAGCAGATAGCACTCCACTCGTATCTCTGCAATTTACATTTCTGTGAATTGTATAGAAGCTGGATATTCCTTTCTTTGTGAAGAGAAAAGGGAAAAATTGAGATGTTGTTATAGAATGAAATGCAATTCCTCCCACCATGATGATGTTTTTTTCCTTGCAAGCGAGAACAGAGGTCATCCAGTGTACACATCAATCTGCTTTTATGTGGATGCAATGCATTGCTCTATACAGTGCCTGAATATTACACGTCATGCAATACTGTAATATAAGGACTAAGAGCTCCACATGGAAAGAAATTTCACAAATCACATTGCGGTGTTCATCTGATATTAACCGAGGGAGAAGAAATCTTAGAGCTGAATGAAGACCATCAAAAACTAAGACTATGATGAGTAACTTGATCTTTGTTTTAGAAGAACCCTAGTTTTAGCAGAATTTAGATTCTCAACTAAAATTGCAATGTAGGACATATTTGCTAGGATTGAGAAACATAAATATTAATAATTAAAAACTCTGAAAGGAAGCCAAGGATTTGTACCCATTTGCTAAAGTATCATAAAGATTTATGAAATTTAAGGAAGCAATGAATTTCTTGATGTTATTTATTTATTTATTTTTGCCAGAACATATTGGCCTTTCTCCAGTTATAGGTTGTATCGTTTTATTAAAACTAGTAGATTTTTGCAGAGCTTTTCTTAGCCTTGTATGAAGGTCACAATTAAACCATCTTGAAACGTCTTTTTGACACCTTTTATGTGTAGAGTCAATTTACTCCAGACTCAGACACAGAATTTAAATTAAACCATGAAAAATGAAATGTTCAGCAGAAATAGAACTATGATAATCTAACCAAAGTGTGAGGTAATCATAAACCATTTAAATATAGTGTTAGATTGATTTATATGAATTTTCACAAAATTAAAGTTAGTGTACTTGTTTACTGTACCAAGGAGGCACCAGTATCAGTGAAGTGCATGCTTGAGGTATGCTTAAATTATGCATAAAATAACTGTAATTGTGTGTATGTAGGAAACATAAAATGCTAGCTATGAAATTAACCTTAGCAAGACAACCATTTTATAGCAAAACTATCCATCCATCCATCCTTTCATCCATTTTCTTGTCTAAATAGCAAAAATATTTAAAATGCAATTCCAATACAGATTAAATTCTGATTTGAAATGTGGAGGAAATAACATTTATGGATGGGGGGAAATAAAATTACAGAATTTTCCTGTCATATATGTACTGTATATACACTGTTGGACATTGTTAATGAACAAAGTAGACAAACTAGTGAAAGTTTGTTCCACAGGGCCAAAAGTACTTAGTATTTATGTACATCTATGAACAAATATAAGGATTTTATTATTATTGTTATTATTAATATTTTTAAATCTTTACAAAATCTTTCAATGAAACTTTAGCTTTTGCCTCCTTTGCTAAATTTGCTTTTACACCCTTTCTATGATTTACAGTGAAATGCCAGTTTATTCCCAAAGCATGCAGTGCTGTCAGTGGTGATGATTGCTCCAGGTTGCATGCCGGTGCGCTTAACATGAACCGCAGTCTCAAGCCTGCCCCTGAACCTACAAACAGTAATGATGTGAACTGTCTCTAGGCACTGTGATTTCAACTCCAGGGCTCTCAATTTAGCAAAGGACTTACCAGAGAGAAGCCTCTGTTGAGCTCATTACACCCCTTAATCTCAAAGTCACTGTACTGTTGATTTGAACAATAAGAGAGAAAACACAGATCCTGACATTTTTTCTTATTCAGTTCATCTCTACTGTCACAACAGATTTTGGAAGGGAAGGATCATTCTTTTGACAAATGTCCAGATGGTTTGATTTTGGCCTGAGTTTTTTTTTTTCTCTTTAAAAAAAACAAACAAATGACCAACATCTGTCACTCAACCACTTATACTACTTCATAGTAGGGATGCACCGTTACTTTTATTTTTGGTACTTGCCGATACCAATATTTTTATTGCATTTGTAAATTTTTTAAATATTGGGTACAGAAACCAAAATAGTATGTATAATGTTAGTTGGTTAACTTCATTTATCAAATAGATACAGTCAAACAAAAATTTATTCAGACACCTTCAACATTTCTCACATTTTCACAGTTTATTCGCTATAGTTTATAAAATGGTAATAAAATATAACAAGAATTTAGAGTTAAACTGAGTGAGAACAATTCAGCTTGATAATGTTAGATAACTTTTATAGAAAGGTATGTAATGGATTACAATCAACCAAAAATTATTCAGACAGCTGTTAGTATGACAGTATTTACAAAACTATCAATACTTAGCTGGGCAACCCTTAGCCTTAATGACAGCATGGGCATGCTGTCACCCAGCTTCATGCAAACCTCAACTTTTTTTTCCCCAAACTCGGTCTGAATAATTTTTGGTCCCAAATTTTTTATCAGTTTTACTGGTAGTCCACTGTATGAAGAATTTTTGGGTATAATTTATCACAGTTTACTTTTTGCTATCCTCACTTACATAAATTAACTATAGTGTCCTGCACCTACTAGTAAAAAAATATCAAAAATTATATTTGGTCTCTGAATAATTTTTGGTTTTACTGTATATCCTTCGGTTATTTTCACACTTAATTATGCCCATTAAAATGTATTTTACAAGTTTTTTGTTACTTTCACTGTTAATTTTTTTTTTTTCTCTCTCTATGGTAGCCTATCATCTTTAATTTAATAGTATTAGAGCTGCTCCATTGCAGCGGTTTAGTACTGCAATCACGCGCTTTGCTGTAATAATGCAGGGAACCACTTGTTATAAATCTCCTAACTGTGTATTTTCAGAAATAGAAGTCGCGTTTTAAAGTCTGCGATTTATATTCCAAAGACACTCATATAATGCAGAAACACGCAAGCAAACAAAACACACGCAACGCATGCATATATTTGTACTGGTGCAGAATAAGAGGGACAAGTACAGACTAGCGCATTTCACACAAGCTGCTAGATTCACTTTTGCCAGAAAGTCCGTTTTTATTTGCTAAAATTTTCACTAAATTATTTTTTATAGTGAATGCCCCTATAAATGGCTTTATTTTTACGATTTAGTTTTAATCCAAATGATGCATGTGCTAAGTGAGTGAACATCAAAGATCACAAAAACAGAAGGCGCGCCTCTCTCTCTCTCTCAGTAACTTTGCATTGTTTTACTTATTTGTTTATGACATATCCGACCGAACTACAAACTTTCCAGTCATGTCTGTGAGAAAGGTATATTCACTCGACAAACTCGCGCATCTCCGCTGCCGCGCGCTCAATCCACTCAGTGGTGCCTTTTGCTTATCATCTGTGCACACATCAACTATACAGGCGTTAATACTGAATGTTTAAAATTATATACTTTCGTAGCGTCCTTAATCTTAATAACTCCATTCTGCTGTCTGTTGTTCTGTTGTCGTTGTTTCTTTGTCTGAATATGACACTTATCACATGTTGTGTGGTATCGGCGTTTGGTATCAGGCCATTTTAACGAGTACGAGTACAGAAGTTCGGTATTGGGCCCAATACCGATACCTGTATCGGTATCGGTGCATCCCTACTTCATAGTAATATGTTGTTCATGTGATTTTATTGATAACGGTTCATTATATTTGATGAAGCTGAGCCGAAGTACATCAAACTACAAAAAAAGTTTGTTTTCAGTATTTGAATGTAAAAATATTATTAAAATATTGTAAAAAAAAAAATTCTAAATATTGAACAAAGTGGATTTTATTTTTATTTTTTTAAATAGCACAAAGACCTTTTTAAATACAACATTTCACAAAAGGATGTTTGCTTGTTATTAAATTGTAGATAATAGATAGACTGTTCAAAATTAAGATGCAGTAGGACATTTCCTGGTGATATAAAGGAATACTTCTTTCAAAAATGCAACTTTTGTCATAATTTATTCATTGTTCCAAAACT
The DNA here is from genome assembly GCA_018155175.1 of Sinocyclocheilus anophthalmus. Taxonomy (NCBI): domain Eukaryota; kingdom Metazoa; phylum Chordata; class Actinopteri; order Cypriniformes; family Cyprinidae; genus Sinocyclocheilus; species Sinocyclocheilus anophthalmus. The sequence goes on along the minus strand of JADLZN010000323.1, from coordinate 298,556 downwards.
TTTATGCAATTATTTTCTCTGTATAACACAAAAAAATAGGTTTTGAAGAACATTGTCCAAATAACATTGGACCCCAATGACTTTTATATGCACAAAAAATAATAGAGAGTGAGAGAAATATCTTCTTTTTGTTCCAAATAATGAAAATGCTGTCTTTTACTCACCCTCAAGTTGTTCCAAAACTGTATGACTTTCTTCTGCGCATAAAAGGCTATACTTTTGAGGAATGCGGTGGTAGCCTAAAACCAACATTCGGTAACATTGGTATGTAATGAATCAGCTCATGGGAAATATTAATAATTTATCATAACTAGTTATAATTAATTATATATATTTAGATCTGCTGTAAGTATTTACTTGACCTCTCAGTGTCAACTGTCTGTTAATTCTAAGAACGTTAATTTCCTGGTTAAGGAAAATAACTTTCTTACTGTAGAATACTACTCAGAGCATGTAGCAAAAATCTGCATGATTAGGGACTCCAGTTATGAGCAAACAATGAACGACGTCAAGTGTGATACAAGTAAGACTTTATTAACTACATAAACACTTAAACTAGTCTAACATACACACACACGCACACGCATACAGTTGGTATAGTTAAAGCTTAAGTAGTAAAGAGAAGAGAAATAAAAACATGAAGCTATGGTACCATTTGATATTCAGCAGATCTACAGCCTTAAGGAAAGATCAGTTTCTTAGTTCAAACACACCTTTGTAAAAGGTGCAAATGATTCTTAATGTATCAGTTAATAAGACTAAGTTTGATACTTGCATGTCTCGCCTGTTTGAAAGAGAGTCCTGATGCTCTTTGGAGCTCCAGTAGGTTGGCTGAAGTTAGGTGATGAGAGAGAACCATTTTGACTCTGAGGATCTTGATGAATGGAAAGACTAGGCACGAGGCCTGGCACGAACTTAGGGTGTCCTTAGAAGCGTTCTAGCTCACCTCCTCATCTTCTCAGAATCGAACAGATCCGCAGACTGAACTGGCTATGTGTTGGAGCCCACCGGGCACACCCGCACCGGCTCAGGTTCTCCACACGTTCAGCAATCAGAAGATTTAGCAGAAGACTTAGCAGAAGAAGAACAACAAGACCCTGGGCGGAACTGTGCATGAGCCTTTTAAGGTCTGAGAAGATTCATGCCTCTCAGGATGGGCTTGTCCAATGAGAAAGGCTGAAATTCCAAGCGGGAGTTTGGAAATACTGGGGAGTTTTATGACCCTTTGTGTGAGAGCATGGTAATTTGCATATGGAACTCGAATCAAAATTACTAAAGATTCTTAGAACACTAATATATTGCCTATGTACCCACATATAATATAAACGCTCATTTAGATCATCAGAAGACAAATTCAAAGAGACCAAACATGGTATCGGTGGGGTTATATTAACTAGTGATCTATCATAACACAAAACAGCATACAATTCAAAAGACAATATACAAGCACAGTAATGGTATACACAATGTCCTGATTAGATGTTGTTCATTCACAAAAAGGTTTTTCTATGAATTAATTAGAGAAGAGTCCATTTTTACTGTGCATTGTGCATCTTGCTGTGGAAAATGCAGTGAGAGTCTCTCTGCTCTCATTCCTCTGGGCAATAAACCCAGTGATATCTGCGTTGGTTGCCATGGAACCAGAGGCCTGTTCTGCCTTTCTGAGGTGTTAGATGCATTTCGGGGGAAGGGTCCATAGACCCTCATATGGCTTGTTAACTGAGGGGTGTTACAGAGTATTTGTTAAATATAACAAAAAAAATGTGTGTCTGATTGGTCCAGATGCTACAATTACCAACATTCTTCAACATATCTTATTTTGTATTGTAAAGAAGAAAGAAAGTCATACAGGTTTGGAACAACATAAGGGTGATTAAATGATGACAGAATTTTCATTTTTGAGTGAACTCTCCCATTAAGGTGCAGTCATGCTAGAGTGTGTTCATTCACTTCCATTCAAAGTCATGTGAACGTGGGAGACTGGAAATATGGACACATGCAGAGAGTTTCACCTTTCAATGTGTGCCAAAGTCCAAGTTGGGTGAACTCTGATCTGCAAGTTTGCATTGCGGAAAGATGTTTGACCAGTAGAGCATCTAAACAGATTTACTGACCTCTTGGTTCAATACAAAGAATAGGAATTTTAAAGCTGCATGTTGTGCATTGTTGAAAGAAAGTGGAGTATATAGCATATTTTAACAATAGAATTGTATTATTTGAGATTTAGAAGTGTTTTTCTTACTCTACAAGGGCACTTGTATGAACTCACAGGGAAATGATTTCATACATCTACTAAAAATGACCTTGAGACCAGGTGGTTCACAGTAATGGCTAGGACAAATTAAGTTAGCCACTTTTGTTTACAGATGCTACTTGGTTTAATATTTTGTATCTAATGCAATGACAGCCTGACCTTTTTAAGTGTCCAAATAGGTTTGCTTTGGCTATCGTGGACGGATTAATTTTCCATTTTTTTTATGTTTTACTCTTTTATGTACATGTATCAGCAGATGGAAATGTGAAGACATTAATGTTTCTGCATATCTCCCCCAGATCTAGACGTATCCCTCCAGTTAAGTTTTAATTACCATCAGTTAAGTAACTCACTGGAAAATATTGAGCCTATATGAGATTAAAAATGGATTGACATTAAAGTCCTGCTTTTAACATTTCCCAAAAAGGGAGCTCGGGCAATTGAGAGAGTATGATATCTATTAATAATATGAAAACTATATTACATCGTCATGATTAAATGACTGTCTGCTAGGTGCAAATTTAATTTCATGTGTTAATTGAGCTGAGCTTCATTCCGGTCCGTTGAATTGAGTGATGCTCAGAAGCTTCTAATTTGGAGTATCAAAGATCAGCGATCATAATATGATTTGAAACCGACTCCGATGAAAACCCTCTGAACATAAAAACCGAACAAAACATGATTGAACATTGCATTTTGATCAAGATGATCAAGCTCAGCAGGAATTGTTTTATTTTGTGGTGTAAAGGGCTCTTTTATTGCCTGCTGACCACAGAAGCAAAAAATTTCACACCCTTTTTCCAGTCTTTAGATGTTTTTGTTCTCTTTTCCCCTATTTTGGGTCTTCATTATGTTAATAATATATAAATGTCCTCTTTTCCCTCTCCCCTTCTTTTCCTGTAGCAATTATTGAACCCACAACAACTAGTGCTGTCTCAAGTCCAGGTCAGTATCACATGCTGTACGCAGCTCAGTAAGGGATCCGAAATGCTGCACTAACCAAAAATGACCTCTTCTTCATTGCAATTTCTCCTTCTCTCGATTGGCCAGGATGCCTGCTGGCATTCAGCTTTGTGTGTCGTCACATTATTTTTATTATTTATTTTTATTTTTTCTAGGGCTGTCAATCAGTTATTTTTAAATAAAATAAAATACATTATACTTCAGTTAATTCATCGCTTATCAGTGTTTGCTGAGAAAGTCGTTGTAGCCATGATTCAGCTCCTAAAATCGGCATTTAGAACCTATAATATGTAAATTTGCATTTACAATACTAAATACATTGTTTACTTATTTAGATAAAAATGTTTTTGCATATTTTAATATGCTATTCATTAAAAAAAACTATTTTTGTCTGAAATTTCCAAAAGAGATTGTTCTCGGTTGAGTGAGTCATTGAGTTGTAGTCTCAAGAACCATCTAGACTGATTCAGTCTGGTTCTTAAACGAATCAGTTGAATCATTTAAAGATCCAAATCAAAAGAATAATTTGTTAACAAATTAGACATCAGTAAAAAAAGGAGATCAACTTTAAAAAATGTGTTAGGATATTACTTTTGTTTCTTTAATTGCGTTATTTTTTTTTTATATAATTGATCACTTTCAATTAAAAACGGAGTTCAATTGACAGCCCTAATATTTTTACTTTTATTTCTTTGTGTTTTTTCCTTTAACTTGTGGCATTGCACAGTACAGCACTGACACCCCTCTGAGCGAGCACTGTGGCGTTATAGTGGGCACTGTCATGTGTGGCGCTGGGGCGAGTGGCTTTCCTAAATGCTGACTGCTTCTCTCTGGCTTCCTCATTCTCTGCTTTAGTGCGGGCTGCATGAAGGGCGGGATATTGATAATACGCCTCCTCGACTTCTCTCTTTTATTTGTTGTCTGCCATTTTCTCTCCTCCTGAGCAGCAACTGATTCCGCCGCCTCTGAACGTCTCTCACGATCTATGCGTCTTCTTGTTCCTCCATTCACTTGTTGTTCTATCCTTACTGAAATCACAGACCATGATATTCTCTTGCTGGGGGAGCGTGGAGTATTTGTGTGTGTGTGTGTATGTGTGTGTGTGTGTGTGTGTGTGTGTGTGTGTGTGTGGTCGGGCCTTTTTAATAAGGATAGTTCACCCAAAAATGTAAATTCTGCCATTATTTACTCACCTTCATGTTTCAAACACATATGACTTTTTTCGTTCTTGTAACACAAAAAGAACAATTTTATGGAATTGTACTGGTCGCTGTTGGATATATATTGCCTGGACATAGTATGTGAATTGTGCATGTCCTTTTCCTGCTATTTTTACACATTTAGTACCTTATACTTTTGGTCATCCCACTCTAAAATGTTCACTTAGTTATCTTTAAAAAACACTAATAATTTAATGACACTGTTAAATCGACTCTCTAACAAAAATCTCAAAATGAATATCCTCATGTTTTTATGAATATCCAATGAATATCCATTTACTGCACATTATAATGTTGTGATGCATTATAATGCTGTAAATCACTTGTTGCATTTAAAACAACTGATTTTAATTGATTAGTGTTTTATTTCTAGTTTATTTATGTTTCATATTTTATGTTAATATTACTATTTCTTAACAGCAATTGATGGCGACGAGCATAACATGAAAATAATTATTGGCTTAACGTTATTGAAAACTGTTACTGGAATGCCAGGTTACAGAGTGCGCTGTTGGTTACAGTGTTTTCTTCTTATTCACGTTTTAAACAATTTCTTTATTTTTGAAAATGCCACAATACAGTTCAAAATTCAAATGTTTTTTTTTTCAAACTGATACATTTTCAAATATTTTATTTCCAATTATTTTAGTCAAAAGTATGTAAAATACAGTAAATATAATCGTAATTGTTGTGCTTGCGTTACTTTAGTTAATTAAGTTAAATGGTATGATGTCATTGGCCACCGTGCTCTTTAAGATATTACCATCAAAAAATCCATATCTTTCGACCACTAAGACTTGTGTGCTAAATTGCAAGTCTTCTGAAGCCAACAATAGCTTTGTATGTGGAAAACTCCAAAGTAAATGAATCAGATGATCCAGTTCACAAAAACTGGCTGAATTAAAAATCATTTTGTGTCCAGATTGACCAGTAGATTCTTCAAAATTTCTACTTTTGTGTTTATTATTTATTTATTTATTTTTGGTTGAACTATTCTTTTAAAACATGGCGGAAAAAAACCCCCTTTTATTAAAAGGCCATGTGAAAATGTAATCCCTCAAATGGGATACATTATTTCCCCTAATGCTTTCTCTTTAGCACATCAACTCTGACATATACGGACACAATGCACACACTAACAATGTGTGTGTGATGTGTTGTATTGCATGACTGTTCTTAGTAACCACAATGAGTATCATTCAGCGTTACAGATCTTATTGCATTTTCATACTCCAGTTTACAGATATGCCACTGTATTAATAGGTATACCATTTGTATGGAATGGATATAATTAGCCATGGGGTCCTCTCACTGCCAGAGTTTAGACCTTTTGCTAGTGTGTAGCCCTTAACTTTCATTTGATGCAACGCTTGCAGAACAAATGACAATTTCATGGTCCACTGCAGTAGCAGCAGTATCAATCACTGAGATAAACTGTCTCGACGTCCCACTGTTCTTGTTTTGTCCCAAGTTCCAAATTGTATTTCTAGTTAATTCTGTGCTGTCCTAGTTGAGCGACTTGGCCGAGAGAGGATAGTTTAAATTCCTCGCAACAGGTGCACTGCTTATCTGACAAAGAATATAAATGAATTAATACATGCTAATTATGTTTTGACATCTCTTCACAGGAGGGTTGGATTATGGGTATTCAGAAAGAAGCAATACATACGGTATGCAAACGGAATGATGTATAGAAATGTATATGAGCATGTATAAGGGGAGACCGAGGTTAGTTGTCACGCAGGGAATTGAATTGGTTGTAGAGACAAGGGTATTTTCTTGTAAATGTCAGGTGTCACATGACTTTTGTTTGTTGTAATTTTTTAATTACAATATGTATCGACCATTTTGTTTCTCATAATTGTTTTATTGATTGAATTGAGCTTTAAAAAACTATGTTAGGCTTTATAATGGCAGGTTCTATTGTGACAAGGTACTGCCTATGCTATAGTGGCCTGGTTGTCACAAACACAAAATATATTATATATATATATAATTATATATCTTTTTATCCTGACAATAACTGTGGAATTTATGACTGGAGTTTTGACTATTAGCCCCAGTCTCCCCTATGAATAAAATTTCAACATATACAGTAGCTATTAAATCCATTCTTTACTTTGTATGTGTGAGATATTTCATATTTGCTAGAATGGAAACAGGAGGAGATGTTAGATCTTTACTGAACAGATGCTTGTCGATACCTGCTCATAGTTTTTTGGCGTGATTTTGAAACATTTTGGCCTTTCTTTACACATTTACAACTGCGCTTAAAATGGCTATAATTGACTGTGAAAATCAATCCCTTGTTCACACGCAGTGCGCACTTTTCTCCAAACACGCTGCCAATACTTTTGTGTTTCTCTGCATGTTGGCTGAAATAGCAGCTACATTCAGACATGCTTTTGATTCCACTGAAAACCAACCTGTCTCTTATTGGTGCTCCTTCTGACAAATAGTTCAGACAGCTTCCACACAAAGTGAGATTTATGAAGCATTTGTGCTATTGGGATTCATACAAGATGTAATTCAGTGGGTTTTCATTTAAAAAAAAAAAAAAAAAATATAATAGATATAAATATATATAAATATTGAGAGCCTCAGGCCCACAACACTCAAAGAAGTCGAAGTTATGATTTCTGTTTCCCTTTATGTTTGGTCACATGGGATTGTACTAAAGTTGTTCTTTAGAGAAATCAACCTTAAATGATTGTGTTTTTTGTTTCTGTATCCTGTAGGTATATACAGTGCTGGGTAGATTCGGCCTACTTGAGAATTGTAGTCCATTACTGATTACAAATTGCATGATAAAAATTGTAGTTAGTAACGTAATCTAATAATTACTCATTTTAGGTAATTAATTCTGAGTACTTTTAAATAATTGTGTACCATATTGATATAAAAATACAAAAGGTAAGAAAATATATTACATTTGTTGTTATTAACATAATGAAATGCATTAAACATTACATTACTCCAGGGTTTCCCAAAATGGGGTTAATGAAATAACTGCAGGGAGGCTTTGAGTTGATGCAAAACTATAAAATATATTTGACAATCAAAACAAAACGTTTGAACACTAAAAATAGATTTTTTATTTTTTTTTTACCTGCATGTCAATGTGACATTAACCAACATCAGAGAACTGATGTGAATGTGTTGTTAAATCATTGAAAATCTCAGGGGTCTTCAAGTAAATATTTTAGGTCAAAGGAGATTTGCTGACATAAAAAAATCAGAAATCCCTGCATTACACAAACGAACATGAAAACAGCAATGACATTACATGTTTAAAGTTTTCCAGGTTTAAAATATTTTTGTCCAGATCAGTAAATAGTGAGGATCACTGGATATGAAGACATTTCACAGCTGTATATCAGCTGTTTAGTAACTTGAAAAATTATTATTCATCTCATACATGGTCTCATTGACTGAGAAGTGCTTTTGTCCCAAATTAATTTGCATGACATTTACACGGTCAAAGCTAAGTGGTATGAGACCCAGTAGGATTTTTAGAAAGAAAAATTCAAAAGAGAAAAAAAATCATACAAGCAATACTGTACAATTACAAATAATTTACTGCCATTGTGTGAATAATATGGAATCATGTAATCCATAAAAAAGTAACGTCTCGGTTACGTATGTAACCCTCGTTCCCTGTGAAGGATGGAACTAGACGTCACGTCGGAGAACCGCGAAATTGGGATCGTCGCGTAGATGACCATCTACTCTACTTACTTCGAATGTAACTAAACGAGCCATGCACATTGGCATGCAATTATTGCACCCAGCTGCCGCTGATCACAGCGTGAATATAATAAGGCAGCAGGTGCAATGCATAACAGGTTTTCGCTGAGGATCCGAGCCGGTGACCCGGCCGCTCAGCGGTGGTAAAGGAGCTGTGGCGATGGGACGTGACGTCTTCAGGAATGAGGTTACATACGTAACCGAGACGTTCCCTTTCAGTCTGTCACTCTCAACGTCACGTCGTATGACCGACGAAATTGGGATCCTACCCAAGGGCCACAGCTACTGCCCCTTCCAGTCTCCTGTGGAAGCCACCTGCGCCCCTAATTTTTGGCGTAGACCAGAGCTTCTTCACAAGAGGACCAGCTACTTCTGCAATGGCACTACCCAATGAGTAAGACTGGATAACACTAGGAAAACGTACCCGTTCCACTTGGAACAGGAATGTTGCGGGAAGCCCCATCCTTCCCGTAGGAGGTTTCGGAAGCAATACACATAATGACATTCCTTAGGTGCATATGGAAGAATTGAGGTGATTGTAACCCTCTTGGAATGGTAGGAGTCTGCCGGGGAAACACAGGCTCGAGGCTATACCGTGGACTTTACACATATGGATTCCACTTAGGTCTTGCATATGGAACCCAGCTTTCTACTGGTTCTCGAGGATTCAGCGAGTGAAGTCCTGGCGCCGGACGCTCCGCCACGTCAGGCTGCCGAGGGGACGGAGGAACTCAAAAGGGTCTACTATATGGACTCTCTGGAATGGTTTTAGCAAGCCGACCCGAAGCCAGGGCCTCTCAGTGCTTCTACCCTTTGAGGTGAGAACACAGGATGATACCGGCTCCACACGAAGGCTATAGATTCTAGTGAATGTGTTAGGGGTCGCCCAGCCCTCAGCCCTACAGATATCTGTCAGCGAGTCGCCACGAGCCAGCGCCCAGGAGGATAAAACACTTCTAGTAGAGTGAGCTCGCAACCTGAACGGGCAGGGCAGACCCTGTGCCTGATAAGCCAGGGTGATGGCATCTACTATCCAGTGGTCCATCCTCTGCTTTGAGACGGCATTCCCCTTCTGTCGCCTCCGTGACAGACAAAGAGCTGGTCTGAGGTCCTGAGCTTTGCGTCAGGCCCCTACTTAGCACCTTAAGGCTCGGACAGGACAGAGCAAAGCTAGGGCTGGGTCTGCCTCCTCTGAGGGCAGCGCTTGGAGGTTCACCACCTGATCCTTGAAGGGAGTAGCGGGAACCTTGGGCATGTAGCCTGGCCGGGGCCTCAGGGTTACCTGGGATTCAGCCGGCCCGAACTCTAGGCACGACTCGTTGACCGAAAATGCATGCAGGTCCCCTACCGCTCTTGATAGAGGCCAATGCCAGCAGGAGCAAGTCTTCATTGAGAGGAACTTCAGCTCCATTGCCTGTAAAGGCTCAAACGGGGCCTGCTGTCGTGCCGTGAGCACCAGACTCAGGTCCAAAGAGGGTATAGAGGGGGGCCATGGATGGTTTAACCTTCTCCTTCTCTCGGGACCCCACCCCTAAGTGGATCTTACTACCAAGTCTGCTTCCCCAACGACCTGCCCGTTACTACGGGGTGGGGGGGTCGTGTTTCTTCAGCAATCGCGCTACATGAACTTTAGGGCTGGAGGGAGACAGCCCTATCCTGGAGGACTTCGCTCCAGCCCCTGCTGCAAGAATGACAGCACAACTCTGATCGGGCATCTCCTGGGGTCTTCTCGGTGAGAAGAGCACCATTTGATGAACAGGTTCCACTTCAAGGCATACATTTGTCTCGTAGACGGTGCTCTCGCTGAGTGATGGTGTCAACTACCCCTTGGGTTAGGCCACCTAGAACCTCCGCGTCCCGTCCAGGGTCCAGACATGAAGTTTCCAGAGGTCTGTACGCGGGTGCCAAAGGTTGGGGTGCCCCTTCTCTGAGTCAGTAAATCCTTCCTCAGAGGAATTGGCCAGGGAGGGGCTGTCGCGAGGAGCATTAGTTTTGGGAACCAGGTCCGGGTAGGCCAATAGGCCGCCACCAGCAGACCTGCTCCTCTTCCTCCCTGACTTTGCACAGGAACTGTGCCAGAAGGCTCACTGGGGGAAACGCATACTTGCGAAGGCCCCGCGGCCAGCTGTGTGCCAGAGCGTCCGTGCCGAGTGTTCCTTCGGTCAGGGAGTAGAACAACTGGCAGTGGGAGGTTTCTGGAGAGGCAAGCAGGTCTACCTGAGTGGCTCCGAAACATCTCCAAACCAGCTGAACCGTCTGGGGATGGTGTCGCCATTCTCCCGGGAGCGCAGCTCAAGATCGTCGGCTGCCCGGTTTAGCAGCCCAGGAATGTGAACAGCACGGAGCGACCTCAGATGATTCTGACTCCAGGAGGAGGTGGCGGGCGAGTTTGCGATAAGCGACGGGAGCGCAGACCACCTTGTCGGTTGTTGTACGCAACGGCCGCTGTATTGTCCGTGCGGGACTCATACATGCTTGCCTCGTAATCGCCCTTTGAGATGGCCCAGGGCAAGGTGCACTGCCAGCAACTCAAGGCAGTTGATGTGCCAGTGCAGTCGTGGCCCCGTCCAAACCCCTGACACTGCTAGCCCGTTGTACGTGGCCCCCCAGCCCGTGGTTGAGGCATCTGTGCAAACCACAGCATGCCTGGAGACCTGCTCTAGGGGCATTCCTGCCCGGAGGAACATAAGGTCTGATCACGGGGTGAAGGTTTTGGCGGCAGGCCGGTGTAACTTGGACCCGGAGGGTGCCGCGTTGCCACGCCCACCTCGTGACTCGGCCATGGAGCCAGTGCTGCATCGGTCTCATATGGAGTAGCCCCAGTGGCGTGACTGCCGCCGTGGCCGCCATATGCCCCAGGAGCCTCTGAAACAATTTCAGTGGGACCGCCATCCTGCTCTTGAATGTATTCAAGCAGTTCAACACCGACTGAACACGTTCCCACGTGAGGCGTGCTGTCTGTTCGACCGAGTCCAACGCCATACCGAGAAAAAGAGATCCTCTGCATCAGGGAGAATTTGCTCTTTTCCCAGTTGACCCAAAAGCCCAACAGGCTGAGGTGTGAAAGCACCAAGTCCCTGTGCGCGCACAACTGATCCTGATACGGTGCGAGTATGAGCCAATCGGGAGGTAGTTGAGGATGGAAGGCCCTGCTCATCCTCTCGTGGGAACAAGCTGCCCCGTACTTTCCGTAAAGACACGAGGCGACAGGGATAGCCCGAAGGGTAGGACCTTGTACTGGTATGCCCGCCCTCGAACGCGAACCGCAGAAATGGCCTGTGGCACGGAAGGATCGAAACATGAAAGTACGCATCCTTCAGGTCAATCGCTGCGAACCAGTCTTGGGGACAGATACACCCGAAGATGCATTTCTGCGTCAACATCTTGAACGGTAACCGGTGAAGTGCCCGGTTCAAGACACGCAGGTCCAAGGTTGGTCTTAACCCACCGCCCTTCTTGGGTACAATAAAGTAAGGGCTGTAAACCCCGACCTCATATCGGCTGGAGGGACCGGCTCTATCGCGTCCTTCGCCAGTAGGACTGCGATCTCTGCACGCAAGACAGGGGCATCTGCTGCTTTCACTGACGTAAAGTGGACGCCCCTGAACCTGGGAGGGCACCGGGCGAACTGAATCACATAGCCGAGCCTGACGGTTCAACGGAGCCCATCGAGAAGTGCTGGGTAGCTCTAGCCAGGCTCCCAGACACCGCGTAAGTGGTGTCAATGGAACTACAGGCGTACCCGCAGCGGGCAGCGTGAAAGAACGCAGGGACCCGGCCCAGGCATCTCTTAGCCGGTCCGAGGCGGGGTCTGAGTGTGTGCAACACTGACCTGCATTTGAGCAGAGGTTGCGTGGGTAGTCCGTTGGTTTGTCCTCCCGCTCCGCCCACTGCTGCTCACTGGCGAGAGAGTAGGGTGAGTGTGATACGACACTGGATCATCCACAACCCCCCATCCCCTCAGGGGACCCAGAAATAGAGGAATTTATTCTTTGTCGAGAATTTGGGTACCACCAACCAAGGTCATTGGTGGAAAAAAATTCTCCGCCCGGCCCTCCTCCAGGGAAGGGAGTGGTGTGCTTACCATCTCCTAAAGAGCACGTCCCTCCACCTCTGGATCACCCGTCTCCGGGCCTCTTGCTCTCTCACCCTACACTCCCACACCACTCAGTGCGCATTGCCGACGCAGGTTTGGCGGGGGCTGCTGGGACTGGCGGGAAGATGCGTGCTGCCCTGGCGACGGCGGCTGCCATCGGCACAGCCGGCAGGATCTCTTGCTGCTTTTTGGTGAGTTGGGCATGAGGGGGGCGCGGCCGGTATGTCTGATAGCTCGCGACGGGCTAGCAGCTGCACACTGCGACCCAGTATGTACCTGATGCCGCTAGTCTGCTCTGGTCAGCGGAGACTGGGCGCTTGGGCACGTTCTCACAGTCCGTGCGGCCGACAGCCTGCCATTGACACAGCGGGGGTGGGCTTCAAGATCGTGTCTTGTCCGCTCGGCGCATGTCTAGCCAGTCAGCAAGCCAGTAATTGTGTGGTCGCTCCTGGATCCGACCATAGTGGACATGGCACACCCAGAGAACGCGCCGCGTAACCTCGTTGCGCTCGTTGGCGGGCGAGGTCCGCCTCTGGGGGGGGTTGCGGAGTTCTCTCTGAACTTTCGCAGTTCGTACCACCCCTCAGTCGGCAATCCTCATTGCCTTGGCTGGTGGGCTACTTGCAATCACTGCCGTAAACGCGTAAGGCTGGTAGGGGGGCAGCTTTCTGCGTAGGCTTCTCCATCGGGGTGCTACATATTTAAAATGTCATAGCATCGCTGCCAGATACCGAGTACCTAGCAGACGCGGGCAGAGAGGAGGCACGAGCGGTTCTCGCCTAGCCTGTTGGCAGCTGTATTAGGACACAACTGCCATGCGGCAACCGCGCCTCTCCACGGCGGGGGGGACGACCTTTAACGCGACGCCTGACTGCCCACTCATGCGAGGGTGGTGAGGGAGGAGGATAGCCAGCAAATTCAGTTCCGCAGTAAAAGGTGGCCGTGCCACTATACTTGTTGAGGCTACCTCAATCAGCACCTCCGGGAAGAAAGGGCACGCGAGGTCTGGGGCGCTGAGAACCATGCGCGGACGTGGCTCCCACCCCCCCTTCCAAAAAAAAAAAAAAACCAACCCCCCCCCGTCCGCGGGAAGGGCCAATCGTGCAACCTAGAGGGCTCGGGACACGGTGAAAGTCGTCACTGCACTGAAAATTGCAGAGCGCCTACCCCTACGGTTGCCCGTGAAGGTCATACGCCATTATTTTCTGGACCCGATCGCTAGGCATTGGCCATGTGGGCGCGTCGCGCAGGAGGAGAGCAGCGCAGGCTCGAATCTTCCTCTCTGCAGAAGCTCTGGTCTCACCTGTCCGGCTCCAGATGCTGCATATCGACATCCGATCGTGCGGGGGGTGCCTCGGAAGAAACAGGTAGGTAGCGCTATCCCCGTGAGGGGTCCAAGCTAGCTCTTATTTTGAGAGCCATTTCCGGCTGGTGCGAATGTGCTCGGCCGGGCTTGGGCATCCCTCTGAGAAAGGAGGGGAGAGGGAAAATTGAGAGAGGGGGAGAAAGGGGGGGGGGAGAGAGAGGGGAATCCTCACCGTGACCGTAAGACCATCCCGCCCAGCCGCTAGAAAAGGACGCCCCTCGGCTGTCCCACCAAGAGGGAACCGCGTCGGATCTAGGCGGTGGCAGCGGTCCCCCGCACTCTAGCCCTCGCTTGCGTGTACGGAGCGGCGTCGGCGCAACTCGGATGGTGCAACCCCCCTGCATGGGGAGGGCATGAGGCCATCCACAAAAAAAGGAAGGCCACGTCAGCAATGCTTCTGCGCCTATTTGCACGAGAGGCAGTCGATCGTGACGCATCACCTCAAGCGGCGTGCCGGTAACTACTCGCGATCCAGACGCGCCGTGTGATACTTGTCTATAGCAAGACCCGCACATCTGTCTTATAAAACGTCAACGTCAAGTTTGCTGCAACAACGTCCAGTCTTAGAAGACGTCAGACACACCTGAATTGCTCTTTTAGGGAAAAAGCTCTTTTAGTATGCTGAAGCACTAGAGGGAGTTATGATCTATGTTGGGCAACACGATATATCGGGGGTAGTGCAGCCCTGATGTGTGGGGCAACCGGATCGTCGCACTCGACAAAGGGAAACCATCCACCGCTGAATCCGCGCCGCCTCTCAATCATAACGAAGAGCTTCTCGCTAAGGAGCGTTCTGAACTCTTTCATGACGTCTTCTCTCCAGTAGAGTATTTCAGGAGCGACTATGTGATCAGGCCTTTTCGGCTCCGAATAGCAACAAAAAGAGAAAAGGGTCTGATATGGGCTCTGGCATCTGCTGTGGCCTAGCTTATACTGCACGCCTTCTCTGTGATCAGCAGGCAGCGGGATGCAATAATGCAGCATGCCCAAGTGCATTGGCTCGTTAGTTTACACGTCGAAGTAGATTGTCCGCTCTAATGGAGATCAGCCAATTTCAGTCGGTCGCTCCGCCGCTGACGTCAGGGAGTGACCGCTGAAAGTAGACCTGTAATCTCATTAGTCGACATTTTAAAATCGTACTATAATGTAATTACAATTACTTAATTTTTGGAATATGATTATGTAATCCAGATTACATTGCGCATTAATCAGGTATCTGTCCATGCACTGACCGTATATAATCATATGACCTTATTCCATGTTGATAGATTTTTCGGTAAGGCACTTTACTTCAAAAAACTAAAAACAAAAAAAAAAAAGAAGGTGGTGTGCATAAGACTGACAGACCCTTCATAATCAATGACAATTAGACTACACTGTGAAATGAATATAATTGGATTGTTTTATGGTCATCGTTTATGACAACTGTCATTAAGTAGTGCATTGCGCTAGAATTTTATGTCATTGTAATGCGAAATTGCAAATATGACATTATTTGACCTAACCCTTACCTAACCCTACCCCTAACCTTGCCCCTAACTATAGCCCATAACAAAGACATCTCAAAAAATGTTATCTTTGCATTAAAAATTACATAACTTGAGTGAATGACACTTAATGTCAGTTGTCATAAACATGCATAAAAACTTCATATTCATGACATGAGTCATGTCATGATTATGAAGGTGTCATGTCATGATTATGAAGGTGTCATGTCAGTCTTATGCACACCCCTTCAAATAAAGTGTAACCGATTTTTCTTTTACAAAAGAGAAATTATTCAAGGAAATATGCAAAGTGAAATATTTTCAAATTATTATTTTCTTAGGGAGCTTTTTGAGGATCTCAATTTGACACTGTCCACATTCAATTGTCTTCTCTTGATCCCATTCTTCAAACCTCCAAATGAGCTTAGTTACAGGGCTTAATCATGTTTAAGAGCATAACTATAGCTCTGATATCCTGCCCAACTGTGTCTCATTCACCATATCAACAAACGATGTTATTAGTTGGATGTCATTAGTTTGACATTGCTTTTTTTCTTCCTCTGAGACTCACATGCCTGATTTTTGGTGTCTACAAAACAAAGCAATTACCGCTGTCATCAGATCAAGATACTCGCCTTTTTTGTTCTTTCAGCACCGCTAATGAAACTTTCACTTTTTATCTCCAATGTTAGCTAATCTGGCAAACTTGATGGTATAGTGTTGTCAGTTTTTTTTTCTTGTGAACTGTTACAATGCTGCATACTGAATCCTTGCAGTGGATTCCAAGCATATGGGAGAACATATGCCAAGCATGCATGGTGCATGAATACTGATTATTATTGCAAACACAGGGCCCTTTCGACCAAAATGAGCATCAGCGTGAGAGAGAGTTATTGCCCATGGAAATGCGCTTGCTTAGAATGGAGATGTGGTTATAATTAGGTTATTTACCTCGGATATGGTCTGCAATGAAATAGTGAGGATATAATATTTTTCTAATCCATATTTAGGTTTTATTTTTAGTTGTTTGTTGTCTGCCTGTTCATGTCAGGGCTATGTTTTCAAAATAAATGCACTCTGTCATTTCATATTCACTAGTTGGGCATTTTTTCTGTATTATTTCATTAAAACGTGCAACTTAAATTTTTCTGTTTTTAAAATGCAATTTATTCCTGTATTGGAAAAACTGAATTTTCAGGCAGGCGTTACTTCGCATCTCTTCAGTGTCATATTATTCTTCAGAAATCATTTTAATATGCTGATTTAGTGCCCAAGAAAAAAAATTAATAAATAACATGTTATTATGAATGTTGAAAAGACTAGTGCTGCCTAATATTTTTATAAAAACCTAATAATTTTTTTCAGGAATTTTTGATGAATGGAAAGTCCAAAAGCACAGCCTTTACTAGAAATCTTTTGTAACATTGTAAATACATTTGCGGTCAATTTAACATGGGTCCTATTGGGTCTGAACTAAAAGTTTAATTCCCATTAAAAAAAATATATATACTATATATAAACATATATATATATATATTACTCGCTTTTGGAAGATAGTGTATAATTTCATGCATCTAGGGCTCTTGAGCTCAATTTAATCTACAATTTTATTTATTTATTTGCTTGCTTTAATACTCTTAAATGTTCTAAAGTATTTTTCTAAACTTAAAAATGCCTCTCAAGCACTAAAACCCAAGTCATTTATCCTCCCATTTTATCTCTGCCTTGCAGAAATGTGCTATTTTTGTGAAGAGCTCCCACTCATGTGGAGTTTCCTCTTTTAGTGTTTTATAGTGTGCCAGATTTGAATAGAACGCCTTATATGAGACTTTTACTTACAGCCATTAAAACATTTTGTAATCACCTGCTCATCTTCATGTCGCATGTATGATGGGATACAAAAGGAGTTATTGAATAAAAGAAATGTTGCTTTTTTTCCAAAGACGTTTTCCATACAAAAGTGGATGATGACCACCAGTGTCTGTCAAGTTTCTAAATGACAAAAAAAGTACCATGACTGTCAGTGAATAACATTGTACATTTTAATCTGCTCCTCGCACAAAGCTGTCATATGGCTCAAAACGATCTGGAGTAACATGGTACCTATTGGTACTTTTTGGAGAGTGTGATTAGATGCTGACATTTTTCATTTTTGAATAATCTGTCCCTATATATTAAAATAGTTATTTTAAATTTTAATAATCATTCCTATACAGTAATGCTGTTTTTACTGTATTGTTTTATTAAATAAAAGTACCCTTGGTGAGCATACGAGAATTCTTTCAAAAACATTTTAAAAAATTTTACTGACCCCAAACTTTAAACAGTAATGTCTCTGTGTGTAAACATCTAAGTATTCTGGTTAAAAATCAAGTGACATTCTTAGACCTGGTATGTGCCACATGTATGGCTGTAAAAAGAGTCCACTGAAGGTGAATGTCGTGAGAACAGACAAATGACAAGAATAGAGTTGGTATTAGTTATCGGTGAACACACCACAAATCTGACAGATAAATCTAACCAGACTTGACTTGACTTGACATAGACATGGACACAAGTCACCAACAGAAAGCGTATACAGGCATGAAGGCGTCTATTTCACCAAATGATAGGAGAACACATGACAAGAACAACCAATGACAGAAAGCAGACCTGAAGACCACATGACAAGACAATGAACCAATGAAAGCATGACACACAAACTAAAGGAACACAAGAGGAACAAAGGAAACACATGACATGAGACCATGACATGAAGCTAAATTACAAAATAAAAGTCATGAAACTTACACTTGAAACAAAACCCAAAAACACATTACAAGGGCACATGCTTCAGGCTTGCCGTGGAATTTGGCATTATATTTTGTATTAAAATTCACCTTGTCGCTCCATGGTTCAATATTATATTATATGTTCAAAATTGTTAGCTTACCTGACTGTCGTTCAGCCACTATCCACATATCTATCTTTTTTATTTGTTTAATCCTTCAGGCTTGTAGTCTCCTGGCACTAGTGGCCTATCGGGGAATAATCCTGTTTAGCGATTCTTTCAGGTGCGCTTATCAGATTTATGCTGCATCAGGAAGGGCGAGATCAATGGAGGGAGAGACCCCTTGTAAAGACGTGATGTGGCGCTACCTGACCTTCATTTTGCTTCGCGTTAGAAAAAAAGCCCCATCATTTCTGGTTGTGGATGATAAGCGCGTGGCATGTCATAAATCTTTCTTGACCTCTAGATTCTAAACAGGCATGGCTTGAGCAATAATGCTTGCATTCAATATGGTTCAGCTGGAGTCTCATGTGTGCTTTTGTGGAAGACATCCCCTGTCTAAATGATCCTGTGTTTACATGAGCCCTCGGAATAGCTCAAAAATCAATACTGTGCCCTGTTCTGCATACTGATGTGCTTTGCTTTGATCTCGCATTCAGGGGCATACAGTGAATCGGTTTAATTGTACATCACAGAAAAGCTTTCTGCTGTGTTTCACTATGTTGCTTTCCTTTTAGTGCTTATGCACCAATGGATGAACTCACTGATCAGATTTTGTAGCAATAATACTCTCTGGAAGATTTCTTGTAAAATCGATGACTCTCAGCCTTAATTATTTTAATTTCAATATACAGTATGTGTGTTTTAGAATCAGAATGATTTTTTGTCTGAGGTTCACCCACACAAGGAATTTGAACTGGCAACAAAGCTTGCTGTACAGAAATAAAACAGCTGGATTACAAAAGAAAAATATATTTGCAGGGTAATACAAACAAGATTATATGAATACAAGTGGTATGTGTACAGAGATCGGCTATATATAGAAATGTGAAGCAGAAAATGTATATGTACAGGGCAGATGGATCTGTACAGCTAGTATGAATATGAAGAAATAGAAATGTCAAACAACAGTTAAAAATACAGAATTTGCATATTGCACAGATGGGTTTGTACAGGTATCATGTATAAATATTAATTTACATATTGCACATTAATTTTATCACTCACTAGAGATGTGCCCGAGTATTCAGTTTTGTGCAGGTTTCCAAATTAACACTCAGTGAGCACCGATTGCAAGTAAAAATTCACTTTACAAGGAAAAGGAAAACAAACTTGTACAGTATGCCAGTTGGCCAGTAGCTTATTTTCTTCAGGTCTCCATGTTGGGCACGCCCCATTATGTGAAATATTCCTCCATTAGGCCACCAAAACAAAAATATGAGAAACAAAACTAAAATTTTTGTGTTTCTCTTGTTGATCCATCAGTGTTTCCTGCACTAAATTGTCAGAGCTGGCAAGAGAAATCATTTTGTAACGAGGCTGACGAGACGTGAGACGTGTGTATCCATCTGCAAGCTTTTATTAAAGAGACGTGGTAAACAGTCAGGGTCAATATGTCAAACTGTATATGCGAGGACAACACAAGATGTGCCTAGGCTAGCGTAGGCACCGATCGCAGACGAGATCACAGGGGTTGAGACCGATAGAAACATCCAGGAAAACAGTCAATAGCAGATACGCTGCAGAAACAGCACTGCGAAAACAAGTAAACATGGAGATCTAAAGTGGTACATGCTAAACAATACTCACAGAGAAAGTTGTTAAGTTTGTTATATGTGAGGTGGGTGTGTGGGGAGCGTGATTAGATAGAAACAGCTGTGTGCAATGCGTCAATCGGGCAGTGTGCAATCAGTGCTATGAATGATGGGATATGTAGTCCGGGTTGCTATGCAACAGTTTGTGTTGTGCGAAAGTCAATGTAATGAAAGAGTGACCTCTGGTGGTGACTGAACGACGACCGAATTCGTTGTACACATTTATTACATAAATCTACTTATTATACTTGATATTAAAAACCTAAACAAGAACTGTCTTCATTGTTGCTTACGACTACGGAAATATCCTGCAATTAAGTGCGTCAAGACTTGAATCTGAACCAATTTATTCAGCAAAAGGTCCGTCAGACTGATTCAAACCAATAACTCATCCTTTTGAAATGTTCATCCAACGAACCAGCTCATAAGATTCATTAGTTCAGGAAATTGGACTACATTGGTCAGACGCATTCTATGTTTATTTTTGTCTGCAGCCCATAGGGCTGTCAAAATGACTGAAAAACGCAATTCGTTTTTTCTACTTAAATATTATCAAAATTCCGAATTATATCTGAATTTTAAAGGCATAATTTCAGTTAGGGGGAATAAAGCTTTTGGCTTCTCTCTTGAGGTCACAAGAGGGCGCATCGAGCAAAATAATGATAATGCAAAAGTTTATTACTTTTAAGTCAGTAATAAAATAACAGGACTATCTTTGAAAAAAGTGCATAATGTTTATAAACCATATATAATTAATAAAGTTGCTTAAACAATTAGAAAAAAAACAGCACCATGCATGCATGTATAGTTTAAAACAAAGGACCGAAAACCAATCACAAATGTAGGCTGCTTTCTTCATTTAAAAACTTGAGATTCAGTGGGATGGGGAAAACCGCCATAATGTCTTTTAGACATGTTTTTTAAAAGTTGAACTAGCATTCATTTTTTTTATGGCTTTCTAAACATGCCGCTCTCTGTGCGAGACGCGAGTGCAACGCTGATAGATGTCCCTCTAGAAAATGAGATAAATATGCATTCTGTGTGAACGGCTTGATTTCAGTTTTGACGTAAACAACAATCTTCTCCACACTGATGCTCTCGTTTTCCGCAATATATTGAATGAACAACGTATCAGCGCCACATCTATTGGGTTCAACTGGATAGGCTAACAAAAACATTAAAATGCAACAACACTTACATCGTCATCACATCTTGTGCGCCACTGATAAGCTGCCTGACGCACACCTAAAATTAGAATGCAACATTTTTGCATTCGAATGAGGATTTTTATTTTAAATTTGACGAATATTCGAAATTCACATTTTTTTTTGACAGCCCTAGCAGCCCACAAGGACAACTTAATATAAAGACATTTCCTGCTATTATTTCATGGTACACAGATTTTATTGCATCACATTCAATACAGACTACGAGCTTGCATTCCACCGGTAAATATATTATGCTTTTGCCGTGGCCTGACTATTAGTTCTGTTTGTCACAAATATGGAAGGAAAAAAACTGCTAAAAAACTGTATTAACTTTAAACTTATTAAGAGCAACAATAGGCCTGTATATTAATAAAACAAAAATGCAAATTCCAGTTTCGTGACCGGAATGCAATATTTATGAGCATAAATTTTCTATCATTGCCAGGTGTGGCAAAAAAAGTATATTTTGTACCATGGTTCTGAATATGTGTTGTTTTGCCACTAATGTTGCTTTCATCATTTTCCACATGCATAAATTAGCATCCAAGCACACATAACATACCAGAACTGTCCTCGCCACAGTATTCAGAATTCCTACACTAAACAAACGAAAACATGCATTTTTCATGGGCTAAAATCTCCTACCAGGGGCAAAAATGCACTCTTCCTCTTATGAAGATTAATCTTTAGCCTTGAGCTCTGTACCCTCTTTGAGATGTCATGTTCTGCCACAAATGGGCAATAGCAAAGGATCACTCACATCGAGTCCATTCTCCTATACTGAATCACCCCCACCTTTCCTTCCCATCTCTCTCTCTCCCTCTCCTACGCTCAATTATCTGTGCTTCTCCTACATGCACTCTCAGCCTGATTATCTCACCCACTCTGGGGCTCCTTCACTGGGCTGTCCATTAAATGGTATCCGTAGCTTCTCTCTCCCTTCCCCCCACACACACCAGCACCAGATCTGCACAAAAGCATCATGGCCCAAACAAGTGCCTGGGTGCAAAGGATTGCATTTATACCAGGTTAATGTTCAGGTATAAATGCAAAAGCTTTGCAAAAAAGTCAGCAGAGGGGAAATGTTTCAGTGAAATCTCACATGCATTTAGTTTCTAATACCTGGACAACATTTACCAGTAGAGCAAAATTGCATTTTGGGGGGAGCACCTGCTCAGAATTGACAAGATGTTGCATGGAACTTCCTTTGTTATAACAGGGTCCCATCTCCTTGTTGGTTATTTCTCCTCCCTCCTCTCTTTTCTGCTCTTGATCTCAAAGAAAAGCTTTTATCTTGTCAGTCCCATCTTGAATATTAGCTGTCATCCTTTCTGTCTGTGTAAATGTATAATACAAATGCACATACACAGACTGACATGGATATGCTATACATATGTATTTCTGTACGGGTACATTTTTATGCATTTAGTTTTTTCCTATGGGCACTTGTAGTCCAAATTTATTTTATTGATTAATAGATTGAATAAAATGTCCAAATCCTTTGTCCTGATGAGGCAAATTTTATAGTATTTTATATATCCTACAAATATTTTAATAATATTTTCACACTTTTTGCATAATTTTACTAAATTACTTGATTGGAAATGCAATAAAACACATACACTTAAAAAATATAGTATTTTGTGTTTTGTGTGTAGATAGATAGATTTTTTTGCCCAAATTTTAATGTGATGTTCTGAGCAAAACTTAAATCTGTTTGTTTTACCAAAAAAAAAAAAACCTCTTCCACATAAATGTGCCAGAAGTTGAAGAAACACTCATTATTATACTACATGCCTACAGCAAAAGGCCATGGTCTGTGTTTCTTCCTTCTCGACATTGAACGTTATTCAAATTTATACTAACGATGGTCTACTAATTTAAAATGCACATGCGATTGTCTTTAAATGATAATGTCATAAGGAGTGTCATTAGGAAGTTGGTTTTCAGTGCTCTTTCATGTGGCTAAGCTGAAGGGGGAAATAATGTTCTTTCAGCGTGATTTCAAGCCGCAAACTAATGGATCTCACTTGGAGAGTGTTTTACATTTTTATTTCCCTTTTTTTTTCCAGAGTGCAAAAACCCCTCATGAGTCAATAACTCTCAGTCTGTTTCTCACTGACACAGTTTACAATATGTGTGGAATGGATTTTATGACATGAGAATGATAGTGTCAGTGGATAGCTCTTTGTTGATGATACAGTAGTTACACTGTGAAGATGCGTAATCGCTCCTGTCATTCTTGCCAGAAAGTATTTTTTTGTTCAGCCATCTAGACACAGATTTAAAGGGCTTTAGCTGAGAACAAACTTTGTTTTTATGCAGAAGATTGTTCCTTGAGCCACTAATGGCAATGGCGTTCTCAAGAGAACCAATGCTTGTAGCTATTTTAAGGTTTTGTGTATGAACAACTCACAGTTCTCATGTTGGTGAGGTTAGTGGAGACAACTTGTAGCCGGGACATTCATTCAGACTTTCAAATCACGCCAACAGGGCTCTTGTTATCTTGTTGTGTCTAAAATGGCCTCTGAACCTCAGGGCTTGTATTTATAAGAATATATTTCCTACCTTATTTACATGTTTGAGGGATTGAAATTCTTTGCCTCAGAATGATGAAATGGGGAAGTTGCATCATAAAGCTATTGTCCTCCTCACTACAATCACAGCTTCTCCTCACAGGGGCTCATTAAATGACCGTTTCACTGCTTGGAAAATGGCAGCTAAAGCATGAAAGTGTGTTTGATTCAAAGGAAATTCTAAACTGACCGCGGTGAAATGGCATGAATAAGTCGCTTCGTTTTAGGAAATACAGTGTGCCAGCAGCCAGGGGGGGAAAAAACAGTTTTAGATGCAGTAACAAAACAAAAATCTACAACAGTTCACAAGCCAACTTCTAAAAATTAGGAGAAATTGATGTGAAACTAAAATGCACTATTATTGGAAATAAGCTGCTGTTCATCCACACTGTGACATTTGTTTGTTTCTATTATTACTAATGAGCTATTTTGGTAAAACAAAGATAATTTATCTCAAAGAAGTGAAATATGCAATATACTAGCTAGATCTAGATCATTCTTCACTGACATGACTTGCATTAAAACTGTGTATACTTTCATTACGCAGACTTTTATAGTCTTGTTAAAGTCAAACTTCTTTCCAGTCATTATAATCTGAGAATCTCAGTCTCCTCTAGAATTATCTCTGACTAGATTTTTTTTTCTTATTCTGCCATCCAATTATCTCTGAAGCCAGGTGAGGCAGGTTGTGCTTTCTCCTGAACGTGGCAAAACCTCTGTCACTCTTCACCTTTTCCCCATCTCTCTCTCTCTGTCTTTCATTTCATCTCTCTACCAGCTGCTCCACCCATCCACAGTCTTTCCTGCTCACTCACCATTGCAGAACTGAAATCCTGCTCACTTTACCTGAACGATAAACAAGCCTTATTAAGACATGCTTCACAGCCATGTTGTGCCAAGGATAGATTTAGTTAAAGCGATAGTTCACCCAAAAATGAAATTTTGGTCATTATTTTCTCACCCTCATGTTGCTCCAAACCTGTATAACTTACTTGCATTGTTGGAAAACAAATTTTTTTTCTCCATATGGTGAGAGTCAGTGGGGTCTAAACAACACTGAACTCCAATTTAAATTTTTGTCTTAGCTATTCCTTGTAATTTTGATCTGTTCCTCATACAACCCATCAGAGGACAGAAAGTCATTTAGTTTTTGGTTTAACTGTTTATTTTAAAACTATATATATTAATGCATATGCAAAGGTATGTGTACAGTGCAAGTGATGTTAATTTAAAAAATAAACAAAGGAGACAGAACAACAATAAACAACTGGAGGCCCAACAACAATGGACAATCGCATTGAAAAGCACTTGTGTGAAGGAGTTAAAAGATATACAGAGATATTTTTATCAGACATAACCTCTGGAGAGTAGCTGCAGACACTGTTCAAGCTAAGCATGAAACTTTCTAGTGTCCATGAGGGGTGGGGGGGGAAGGTGGAACACTTCAGGCCACCTGTGATTGGAAAGAGGCCTATGCTTCTTGGGCTGGTACACGCGTATGGGTATACTAAGCATTTGCGTTAGTGTCACTGGGGTCGCATGTAATACGTTGGTCTTGAAAGGGGTGTCATATTACGTTGCTTATCGTAGCACATATATCTTGTTATTGGGTGTATGCAAATGGTGTTGTATTTCGGTTTACACGATGTTCAAACAAACCATTATTTTCCACATACTGTCCCTTATTTTTGCTTGACCTCTATCCGCCCGGCCTTTTCTGACACCTAGATCTTGGGTCCCCAGAGCTCATCGTGCCTGCCCAGTGAGGTTTTACCCGACTGAGTGGCCAGGCTTATCACGTTAGGCCGTTGGGGGGGGATTGTAGGCTGAAGTTCCCTCAAGGGTGTGGGGGTGTACGGCCATTTACTTAGTATCCCTGTACCCTACTGTTGGCTCCTCGTGAGTCCCCCGTTCACTCCAATACAAAAAACAACCCTCCCAAACCGCTGACAACCGAGAGCATGTTGTTGCAGTCCATGGGGCCCTACGTTACGTGTGATTATGAACTTATGCTAGTTCTTTTTTATTTTTTAGTTTTTTACCGTGGTTCCGTTCATTATCGTGCTGCGGACACATACGCCCACGATGTCTGGATCAATTACCAACACAGACTTGCTTCCATCTACACCTGCTCCAGACACACTCGCGTTTGACCTCCATTGTGGCACATTTTTTAACTCTACAAACTTACTTACCGGCTGTGCGTCAGAAGTGCCGACTGGGGGTCCTTCTTCAAATTTTGGAACGTTCACCCGCCCCTTTCTCGAAACCTGGGACCATACCAGGTCATTGTAGGCTACCTCTCACCAGGAAACAAGGTCCTCTTTCAGCCTCGCGCAAAATGCCTGTAGCATACATGCAACAACTGCGAATCTATTGCGGATTTAACTGTTCGATGGAACAAGTTGTTTGTAAATACAACTTAAAACAACTGATTTCTAGTTGGTGTGTCCTCGGGATGGTGAGGTTGACGGAATGCCAAGACAAAGTAGTTTCATTCACGCTTTCACGGGGAAAACAACACAACGGGATCGTCACAGGGGTGGCCGACTGGTGGCGGGCTTTAGAGTGAGTACTGGCCTGCGGCCTAGAGTGATGAATAGGGCGGCGGGTTAAGTGAGTGTCGGCCGGGCGTGCCTTTAGAACGTCACCTGCCTTCGGAAATCAGACGAGTGATGCAGGGCCGGCCGGGTGCTGCTTTTTGCCAACCACATGTTGAGCGACCGGGGGGCGCCGGTCTTTACTCCGCTTTTGTCCATGGTGAACTGATCCAGCTATCCCCAAAGGCGAAGTTTGATGTATTCCCTCAGCGACCAGCACATATCAGCTCTAGGCATGACGAAGTGGATATTGTCCTCTTTTGGAAGACCAACAAAGTAGTTTCACTTTCACAACAAAAAACACAGCGTCTTCACGACACGGCGGCAGCAGCAACAACAATACTACAGCGAGAATAAAAGTTACGCCTTCTTTCTTTGCGTGAACATTTGGGCGCCGTTATGCAAATCTTCCCACATTGTGATGTAGACATGTGGGGGTGTGTTAGAACGAGTCGTTTTAGGTAGGCGTGGTTGACTCTTTAACTTTTATAAATAATATCTCTTTGTATTTGAGACTTTAGTCTGTTGCAACTTTACCAGATCTTCTTTATGCACCAAAGCTTGTAACCTCCAAAGAGAAAGGAAAAATTGAAATCCCATCATATGACCCCCTGTAGATTGTTTTTATGGTGATGGACAAAGTGCAGTATTCTTCATTTCAGATTTTTTTTTTTTTCAAAAAAGTCAAGACATTTACGTACACCCTTTATTTTTCTTTCTTTCTTTGCCTTTTAACATCGACAACGACAGAAAAAAAATGGACAGAGAGAGCTGGAATGACATGTGTACATATTGCAGTCCAGATTCGAACCTGCATTTCTGTGAGCACAACTGTTTTTAAATGTCATGAGAACAGCCAGGTACAAATGCTTTTTTCACACGATTATGAAAGTTAATGTAATTTTACAGACAGCTGTTCCCATTTAAAAGGTAATGTGTGCAATTGTTTTGATGTTAAAATACGTTCTCCTGTCCCAGCTTAATATGCAGAGACAATTATAAGTAACAAATTTAAAGGGCGATTTCCTTGTGAAGTGTAAACAACTTGGCATTACAAAACATTGTGCATTGTTTGAGCAGCCTGACAACAGCAAGAGTGGCTCTACCAATGGCGTGAGTTTGGGGCGTGGCTATCTGTTTAACTGATCAATGGCATACAGGGGGGTTGTTCAGGTAACCAGTAAGGTTTTTTGCAACTCTCCGAATGAGAATAGTCACAATGCATATTATAAGATGCTTGAGTAACGTATATTGGAAGATGTTTTTTGTTGTAAGCTTTATCACTGTAGTTACTGATCTAATTCCTCTATAGCCAATAACCAATCACCTCTCGCTCTTTCTCTCTCTCTTTCCCCTTGGATTGGATAGAAATTAACTTATGTAGAACTTCCATAGGAATGAACTGAAAACGTTCTCTCTGCTCCACGCCACTGGACACGCACCGTTAACCACCATTTCATTCCTGTGTGTAATGCAGCTCACCTTCACCTAACGTGTCATGAGTTCATGTTTCTTGCGCGGGTCCGTTTTTAGCCTGTCTTGACTGGCGTACAGTCTGACATTAATGACAGCTGAGATCCTACAGTGTGACATGAGGATCATGTTCGTACAGTCTGACAAACAACAATCATAAAGGACTATTATAAATCACACAGTGTGCGCACGGCTTAAAATGGGTGCTTCTTTAATCACATCTCTTTAATCACAGATATCGTGTGCTCCATCATCATAAGCTCTAAACATATTTTTTAAACTTCAAATTAAGAAATTGGCCTTGAGGCCTCAGCTCTCTCAAGGGCTCATTTTCTAAATACCTCAGATAACATCAAGACTACACACAGGCATACAAAAACCTCCTTGGGACATGTCACTTTCTCTTTCTGTGTTGTGCGAAAGATTAAGGTCAGTAAGCAGTGTGATCTCTTTGACAAGAGATCTTAAGTTGCGATTCCCAAGACCTTGTTGCCACCAAAATTCCAAACACTTTTTCGAGGATCCCGCCAGAATGTGACTAGTCAAACAATCGACATTAATAAGTCCCGTCTTACATCCTGTCCACACTGACAACGCTAATTTGTATGCGAAGGATTGGCAGACACTTTTGTCTGAGCTGCTTTGAGAAAAGAGGATTAGCGAGTTTGCTTTGCTTTCGTTTTTATAGTGTTTTACTGTCACAGACCCTTTTGAGCGTTACAGCATTACCCCGGTGGTTCTCTCTCATGCGCCATCATCAAAGTAAAGCGGAGGAGTATTAAAACCTTGACTTCCCTCACCCAAGTGTTTTGCGGTTCTTGTGGGGGGGCTTTTTTATTATTATTCCCAGAGATATGTTTGCTACCTTGGGTTGGTTATTTCTAACGGCTGTACATGTTTTCCATGAGATTAGTTTTTGATAGTGTGTCCTTTCATTTCTTTGTTGACATTTAGATGATTGAAGTGGGTTTATTCTTTAGATGAATAGCAGGTCTTTTGGAGCACTAAGACGGAGGTGTCGTTCACTGTCTGGGGAAAGAAGAGGGAAAACAGTTTCACTTAAGAGACTTTATTTTACAAGCAGATGTCAGATATTATTTGGTGCTAGTATAAACTCGCATTCTATTGATACACAGAGCTTGGCATTTTGACTGCGCTCACATTTGGCTCCTCCAAGGGTTAATCTCAGTCACAGTTATTCAAATAACTATAATTGGATTTTTCGATCATCCTGAGAGAAGGGCATAATTTGTTTTTGACTTGTATTAGTTTCTTTCGATGTCTTTAATGAACGACCCTGTGGGTAGGGGGTTTGTTTGGATGCCACATTCATGCACTCTCTCAGCGGCAAAGCCAGATATGAAACTATTATCTTGAGTTTTGCTTCATGGCCATGACTCAAATAAGACCAACAAGCAGCCTAATTGTCTCACAATTAGCTAAATTTCTCTTGACCAAAAAAAAAATAAAAATACTGATGAAACGAAGTGATTGCAGTGGTATTTGTTGTTCTTATATTTTGAATTAAATTTTTATGGTTTGGTTTGTGAGAAGGGTCATATTAATTCCTGTCTGTATAGAATGTGAGATTTGAAGTATTCTGCAGGACAAATGATTAGATATTTAGTCAATGTTATTGCTATTTAGTTAATGTTATACAACTCAAGAAAAGGTTTTAATCATAAGGTAAGATCTATGATATAAGTACCTCACTTTTTAATTCAGATTTTCTTTTTGTAGACAATGAGTAATTTATGATGTAATAATCGGAAAAATCAACAATCATTGTTAAGGAAATAATAGCACTTAGTGGTTTGACTCATACTATTTACTTTTCTAATTATTTATGCTCTTACCACCAACATTATAGACTTCTTGCCAAATACAAAAAGTCAATTTTGAAGCAGTTGTATAAATAACTACTGAAATGAAAATAACCAAATTCTTCTTTCTTTTCACTTAAGAAAAGCACAGATGACTTTATTTATTTATTTATTTATTTTTAACTTTTTTAAATTTTACACAATAGTCTGAGGTGCAAAAGAGTACTGTATAATACCTAGAAGGTTTACCTTCCTCAGTTTTGAAAGAGCATATTAATTGACAGGGAACCACCACAAAATTGGATTTTCATTATGATGGGAAAACTGACGCTTTCAAAAATGCTTGTGAACATTTTATCATTAGTTTCTTGGCAGAAGGCATTTTGGCTGCTCCCTGGAGTTTAACAGTACCTCAAACACCACAAATCTTATTCATGAACATAACTTATTCGAAGGGCTTTGTCAGCTCCATAATGTGGAAATAGGACTCTACGCGGAGAGGAGTGGTACAAGCAGATGAATACTGGAAAACACTGAATTTCATGAGAATCTGTTGTCATGCACAAAGAGTGCCCTAAATTTACTTGTTTGATCAAGGGGTCAGGGTTTGTCTGGTTAGCATGGCCCTCTTAGCCCCTGCTGGTAGATGCCATAACCGTTTAGCAGCAATGTATTCTGATTTAATAAAAATAGATACAGTATATTGCATTATGTTATGTTTTATGTTGTGTACAGTGTTGGGCAGTAACTAGTTACTAGTAACTTAGTTACTGTAATAATATAACTTTTTGCAGTAACTAGTAGTGTAACTAATTACTAATAAGATTTCAGTAATAATATTACATTTACCATCCATAAAACAGTTAATTAGATACTTTTGATGCCTCAACCCCACTGATTTAAAATCCAATAATCAAATAATTCCTAGATTTATTTTCATAATTTTCACGACTCGCACATGCATGCCCAGTGCAGCAGGCAGGCTTGGAATATGGAAAAGCTTACATTCAGCAGCTAGAAATATTGCATTATATTGATTTTGTCAGGAAAAAAGATGATCTGAACACTGTTGTGTAAGTTGTGGCTTTACTTTACTCTGGCATTACATCCCATCCATATCCCTCTGATCAGCATGTGGTACATTATATTACTATAATTAAAAATCTTTTTGGAAAATTAAAGTTTCTTACAAACTTATGTGATTTGATAAAATAGCCTACATAATGAAATATAATCGTATATGGGTAACGGAGAAATTACAATTAGCTTGAAGCTACACATGACAATTAATGAGATTAATACAACACTTCTACTTGAATGTCACTATCAATCACTATTGAGTGTTTGTGATCACTTCTGACTGCGATCCAATGTGGATTTTGGTCAAATGATGAGGCAGAAATATGTTGTTAGTAACATTCTAGAAAAATTTTATATGGAAGATACACAGTTACAACTTCTGTGGGGCGGGAAGAAAAAGTAATGTAACTAGTAGTGTAACTAATTACTGTTGCCAGAAAGTAATAAGTAGAGTAACAATATTACTTTTGAAAGGAGTAACTAATGAGTAATATGTTACATTCTTTGAGTAACTAGCCCAACACTGGTTATGTATGATCAGAAATGAACTATTCTATTAAGGGGCAGTATTTTCACCCTGTAAGTGATTTCCTGGGGCATTTTTACCTTTGTATTTTTATAATTACCTTAATTATTAAATGTTTGTCTGTTGTTTATGTCAAATATTTACATGTAACCAATTCATTAAATAAATCAGAATACTGTAGCCCTTATTGTCAGTAAAATTTAATCAACATTAACAAAAGCCATCGTTGCATGTTTAATGCTGCATATTGTTGTGAGATTAATGTCATTTTAAATAGCCTATATATAAATACAATTTAAAAACAAGAGCTTATTACAGGGTAGAGCTGTAATGTGACAAACATCATTATTGTCGATTATTGCCCTTAATATTGTAATAATGATTATTAATGTTGATTAACGGAATGCATTACAAACATTTTTGTGTGGGGGGAAAAAGACACAGCATATTCTTGTAGGCTACACAGACAAAACAAGCTGAGAACCGTTTATGAATTTCTTTATTGATTTTTACTTATTTTTTATTTAATTCATTTTCACATTTTACTTCAAAGGGATCGTTTACCCAAAAATGAAAATTCTGTCATCATATACTCACCCTCAAGTTGTTCCAAACCTGTACTTTACTTGAATCATAATGGTTGTATTTGTTTGTGTGTGTGGGGGGGTTATTTTTACGCCTTGAATTTTGGGGGCATTTTTCTGTCCGTTATATGTTATGTTATGTGTTATGTGCTATATGTTATATGTTATTTAGGGCTGCACGATTAATCGAATGTGATTGTCATGCCTATCTTGTCAGTAAAGCCGGTTCTGTGATTAGTAGTGTCACGGCAGAGAAGAGTCAGGATCCAAGTGCGAGTGCAAAGGTAAGGTTTATTTAGTAATCACAATAACGGAGACACAAGGTGATAATCCTCGGGTCCTGGTCAGGATCAGAGCTCCACTGAGAAATCCCTTCAAGCACTGTGTTGACCAAACCAAGGAGAAGGCTGAAGACTTACCAGAACTGAGCGAGAACTGTAAACAGAAGAACTGAACAGTGAGACCATCACCTTAGAATAACTAACCACACCACCCATTGAACGGAGGGCCGCTATAAATGGGCTCGTCGTTAACAGCGTTGCAAGAATCTAGGGCACGACTCTGAAGTGTGAGGCAACTCTTGCAACCACTAACGAATGACGTACGTACATACAAGCACATGACAAGACGCAGAAAGACCGTCCGGACCCATGAACCGTGACAGTACCCCTCCCCCTAGGAATGCCCCCTGACATTCCCAGGAAGACCTACCTGTCGATCAAATTCCTCGATAAGAGAGTGATCCAGTATGTCCCTAGCAGGTACCCAACTTCTCTCCTCCGGACCGTAACACCTCCCAAAAAACCCACACAAAAACAAAAAAAACAAACAACGCGCATCCGACCCAAGTTACTGGAAATGTCCTACGGGGTTCAAACCGCTACAGAAGCGCGCGCTTGGAGTATCCAGAATACACTGCTTTAAAAACCGAATAGGCTGGTGCCCCGTCTACGAGACGCGGCGGTGGATGAACCGGGACTGGCGGATTAATGGCTGAATGAAAAACGGGCTTAATTTTGGATACATGAAACGACTGATTAATTCTCCTGTACGCTGGAGGAAGTTTGAGGTGGACTGCCTATTAATCTTGGTGACAGTAAATGGGCCAATGAATTTGGGAGCAAGCTTATTACTGACGGATCGGAGAGGAATATTCTTGGTTGAAAGCCACACCTTTTGACCGACGACGTAAACGGGAGGTTTCGACCGGTGGCGATCGGCCTGGACCTTGGTGCGCGCCCCCCCGCCCCCGGATGAGGGTCACCCCTGGCCCTGCCCAGGTGCGAACGAACCTCTGGACGAATGCGTTGGCATAGGGGGACCGAAAAAGGCAACTTCGGAGTCCATACTGGGAAAAAGTGGTGGCTGGTACCCTAAGCTACACTCAAACGGAGACAGGCCCGTGGCAGAGACTGGTAATGAGTTATGTGCGTACTCAACCCATGAGAGTTGTTGGCTCCACGAGGAGGGGTTCTGAGAAGCCAAACATCGCAACACTCGTTCTAAGTCTTGGTTGGCCCTCTCTGTCTGACCATTAGTCTGGGGATGAAACCCAGAAGAAAGACTAACTGTCGCCCCCAACAATCTACAAAACTCTAAAATTTGGATACAAACTAGGGCCCCGTCAGAGACCACGTCTACCGGGAGGCCATGTAAACGAAGACGTGATCTATGACAGCAACCGCTGTTTCCCTGGCTGAGGGTAATTTGGGCAGAGGAATGAAATGAGCTGCCTTCGAGAATCGGTCCACCACGGCCAAAACCACTGTGTTCCCCTGAGAAGGGGGAAGACCAGAGACAAAATCTAACGAAATATGGGACCAGGGTCTCGAAGGAACCACAGTGCTGAGAAGACCCGCGGGGGGGCTTTGGGACTTAGAAACAGCACAGCAGAGCAGGCCAAACAATAAACAATGTCCCGATCCCATACATGACCACCAGACCCGTTTGTTTAACCAAACATGTACGTCTCACCCCAGGATATGACAGCTACCTTGGAAAATGCGCCCATCGGATAACGTCGGACCTTACTGACTCTGCAACAACCGGTTTCGGTGGGCACCCGACCGGGGTCGTTACCCCCTGAAGGCCGTGCGGACCTTTGACTTCGATCCTCCCCTGTGACCGCAGAATAAAAAGACTCCTTGCACAATGGGTCCGTGCAGGGACGGCCGGGGCCTCCAATGATCAAAAATACGGATACGCATCCGGTCGTTGTGTTCCTTAAACCAGACGTTCAGAAATGGAAAAATCGATATCGGCCCCGAAAAAACGAGCCCCGAGCTGCCAAGTTCATCCTTTAAGCGGATTTGATGTATGTGCAGATGCTTGGATCTGTCCAGGACGACAAAAGGACCCCCGAACCCTCCACCCAATGACACCGACTCCTGCACACTCGCAAGGCCAACTTGACTGCCAACAACTCTCTGTTACCAATATCATAATTACGTTCGGCGGAGGACAACCGGTGAGAAAAATACGCGCAGGGGTGCACCTTGCCGTCCGTGGGGGAACGCTGGGATAGTACCCCACCAACTCCCACCTCTGACGCGTCAACCTCCACCACAAACTGCCTGGAAGGATCAGGGGCTATGAGGATGGGAGCTGAAACGAAGCAGCCTCTCAGTTTGGAAAATGCCGCTTCTGCTGCACTAGACCACCTGAACGCAGTCTTGGTGGAGGTTAAGGCCGTCAAAGGTGCAGCTAGCTGGCTGAAATTGCGAATAAAACGCCGGTAGAAATTGGCAAAGCCCAGAAACCTCTGCAGGGCCTTGCGGGAATCTGGGGTTGGCCAATTCACCACAGCCTGAACCTTCTCAGAATCCATGCGCACTCCCTCGGCCGAGATGATGTACCCCAAAAAAGGAACAGACTGTGCATGGAAAGCGCATTTCTCTGCCTTGACAAAAAGCCCATTCTTGAGCAGCCTCTGGATCACTTGTCTGACGTGCTGAACATGTTCCTGGAAAATATCAGTATGTCATCCAGGTAGACATAAATGAACTGATCTAGCATATCTCTCAGAGCATCATTAACGAGTGCTTGGAAAACTGCGGGAGTGTTGGAAAGGCCAAAAGGAAGAACAAGATATTCAAAGTGCCCCCTGGGGGTATTAAAGGCGGTTTTCCATTCATCCCCCTCTCTTATGCGAACCAAATGATAAGCATTGCGGAGATCTAATTTCGTGAAAAATGACGCCCCCTGCAGACGCTCGAAAGCCGACGACATCAACGGTAAAGGGTAAGTATTCTTCACCGTGATGTCGTTTAAGCCCCGATAATCAATACAGGGACGAAGAGAGCCGTCCTTCTTTTTCACGAAAAAGAACCCCGCACCGGCCGGAGATGAAGAGGGGCGGATGATCTTGGCTGCTAAAGAATCAGAAATATATTTCTCCATGGCCTCCCTCTCCGGAGTGGAGAGTGAATATAACTTGCCCTTAGGTGGAGACGTACCTGGCAATAAGTCTATAGCACAGTCATAGGGACGATGTGGAGGTAGAGAAGCAGCCCGAGACTTATTGAACACTCCCCTCAGATCAAGGTACTTCTGTGGCACGTTAGACAGGTCCGAAGGATCCTCCTGAAACACAGAACAAACAGGAGAACACGCGGACAACAAACAGGTGGCATGACAATTCTCGCTCCAACCCAGTACAGTATCGTTACTCCAATTGATGTGAGGGTTATGGAGGACCAGCCAGGGGTGACCCAGCACTAAGGGAGCCGAGGGTGTGTCGGTGAGGAGAAAGTGAATATCCTCAGTGTGTTGCCCCGAAGTGATGAGTCTTAAGGGTGCCGTTTTGGGGGGGGGTTTTTTTTTTTTTTTTTTTGGTGAGTGACAGCAGTATGCCTGGCCCGTTGATTGCAAGCATAGAGACAGGCTGATGAAAGCTCCACCATGAGGAATCTGGAGAGACCGAGCGAACCCAATGTCCAAAAGGTTCCCCTCTGCTCCAGAGTCCACTAACGCCTCACAGTCATGATAAACAGAGCGAACCTCCAGCCTCACAGAAAGATGAGTGCTGGAGTAAGAGGATTTGTGTTCCTTAATGGCACCCGTCAATAACCTCCCCGCTACTGACGGGCGTTGTCTTTTGCTGGACACTGTGCTGCGATGTGTCCGGGGGCGCCACAGTATAAACACACTCCCTCTCTTCTGCGTCTCTGCCTCTCCTGTAGTGGGAGACGGAACCTTCCCACCTGCATGGGCTCGGAGTCTGGAAGAGGGAAAACAGTCTTAAGTGACGGTAATTGGTTCTGTGAGGCGAACGGCGGTTCTCGGAGTTCTCGTTGATCCCGTCTCCGCAATCGGGTGTCCACCCGAATAGTTAGAGCTATGAGTTCATCCACCCCAGATGGTAATTCTGATGAATCTATCTCATCCTTAATCTTATCAGACAGGCCAACCTGAAACATGTCCCACTGTGCCTCTGCATTCCACCCACGCTCTGCAGCCAATGTGCGGAACTCGATAGAGTAGTCCGTAACAGTGCTCTGTCCTTGACGTAACTCGGGAAGAAGTCGTGCTGCTTCTCTGCCCGAAGCAGCATGATCGAAGACCCTCCGTAGCTCCTCGGAAAAAGCCTGAAAGGACGAGCAACAAGGCAATCACCGTTCCCACACAGTGGTTCCCCAGTTAGCTGCTCGACCCGAGAGCAACGTTATGACAAACGCCACCTTAGCCTCTTCAGTGGGAAACGATGATGGTTGGAGGGAAATGTAGAGTGAACACTTAACCACAAAAGAACGACATAATTGGGGTTCCCCAGAATAAAAAGCTGGAGGTGGTAGCCGAGGTTCATGGGTACGGACACTCGAACCCACCGACACCGGTGAATGAGACATGGCTGGTTGCTGAGCTGAACCCCACTCAGCTTTCAGATGCTGGATCTGGGTGGTGAGCTCAGACAGCTGACTCACCAGGGTCTGGACGGCCCGCCCCGTGGCCATCATCTGATCCTCCTGATGCTCCATGCGAATGTTAGTCTTGGCCTAAAAGTCCCTGAGCTCTGCCGCACTCGCTGGATTCATGAGTATGGTCGGTTCGTTCTGTCATGGCAGAGAAGAGTCAGGATCCAAGTGGGAGTGCAAAAGGTAAGGTTTATTTTGTAATCACAAACAACGGAGACACAAGGTGATAATCTTCGGGTCCTGGTCCGAATCAGAGCTCCACAGAGGAATCCCTTCAACCACAAGGAGAAGGCTGAAGATCCGTACCCAGACGGAGCGAGAACTGGAAACAGAGAACTGACAGGGAGACAGGAACATGAGAATAACGAACCGACAAACACACATTGAACAGAGTGACTTATAAAGGACTCGCTAACGAGTTGCAGCTGGCGCGCTCTGATTGAGCGCCAGCTGCAAACACTAATGAATGACGTACGCACATACAACCACATGACGAGACGCAGAAAGACCGTCCGGACCCATGAACCATGACAGAGCTAAACTCACCAGCACTGCCTTTCAGGTGGATCATCATTTACTACCAGAGCACTAGTTCCTGACAGCTATGCAATCACGTTCATAAACGCAGACGTATTTAATCGCGAGCATATGAAATTCGTAAGAATCGTCTGCTATTATGAACGCGATTTTGCGTAGCTTGTTAGTGAACTATGGCTCTGTGTACTAAATGTTGTTCCATCTGAAAACACGTGAAAATACCACATTTAATAACGTGTTTTAATCCAAACTCACTTCATAACGTCATTCGAGTGTTTGAAATAAATCCTTCTGTGAGATGATGTGCTTCTTACACAGAATAAGGCACGCAACATTTTTCATAGTATTCTAAGCAGTGATAATGGCTATGTAGATTAATGTTGCATTATTATATACTTTATTATAGTAAAAAATATAATAAGACGAACTCAGATAAACCATACATTGTCGTAGTCGTGTGTTTATTAGTAACGTGAATGTAGGCTGCATGTAAATCGCATGTCGATATTTAACGCGCATCTTGTCAGAAAGCCGGTTCTGTAATCAGCGGTAAATCTCCATCACGTGTGTGCTTTCACATTGAGCAGCATTAACTACACAGAGCCGATGTTCACTGACGAGCTGCGCAAATCCACGTTCATATTCACGCGATTTTTTTGCGCTGCTCATCAGTGAACAACGGCTCTGTGTATTTAATGCTGCTCAATGTGAAAGCACGCACGTGATGGAGATTTACTGCTGATTACAGAAGCGGCTTTACTGACGAGATGCGCGTTAAATATCGCATGCGATTTATTGTGCAGCCCTACGTTGAATTAATGAAAGCAGTTACATCTTCTGTTTATTCAGCAACCGCTATAGGCATTTCTTGGGTTTCTTCTGCGAGGTGTATTTGGAGTTTCAGCGTGAGAGCGCCCTCTGACCTTTGCATGGAGATTTACTGCTGATCACAGAAACGTGCTTCACTGAAAGATACGCATGACAATCGAAGCTTCTCCTATCGCATTTATCACCTTTGCAATTTAATTTCGATTAATCCTGCAGCCCTACGGTATTTTGTTTTGTGTTATCTTATGTTATGTTATGTTATGTGACCCTGCACTAGCCCAGCAGCAGCTTTTTTAAGTATTTAGTCATTCTTAACATGCTTTCAAGTCCTTTCTAAGTGTTCATGCAATGTTTATGTACAACTTGCAAGCTTAAATGTTACTTTTACCCACAGAATACCTAGAGTAAAGGGTTTCTGTGTTGTTTCTTCAGCTCTAGTCTTGATTTTTCCCAGCGGTGGATGTATTTCTGACAGGGCTGCAATGTAATTTGTACCACGGCTGCCAGAGGGGGTC
Organism: Sinocyclocheilus anophthalmus; assembly: GCA_018155175.1. NCBI lineage: Eukaryota > Metazoa > Chordata > Actinopteri > Cypriniformes > Cyprinidae > Sinocyclocheilus > Sinocyclocheilus anophthalmus. Next base: position 260,176 of record JADLZN010000323.1, on the reverse strand, counting down.
GTAGAAAGGGTCAATATCCCAGCCTAATTTGTCAGGAATCATCAAGTAAGGCTGATCAATAATTTTTGAACCCTTCCAGAAAGGCTCAAACACAAAGGTATAAAGCACTTCCTGGCCTGAAGTGATGGGAGTTTGACAGCATCCATATCAAGCTAAAGTGCATGTGTCACTGTAGGGAGTTTGGTATTTATGCAGTGCTGTAAGTCCCACAGATAGTGTCAGAGTGCCTGAAAGGATGCAGCAACGGAAGAAAGATAGATTGGATTTGATGGTGATAACATTTGAAGGTTTGTGTGCACGGAAGTGCTTGTTTTTGAGAGTCATTGTAGTTGTTGTTGAGACTGTCTGGTGCTAGCAGTCCTGTCAATCAAAATTGCCTACAGGGCCGGCTACATGAATTTTGAATTAAAACAAACAGCAACAGAAATACCACGTTTTATATTTCATGAGATACAGCATCTGACCCAAAAGCTTTCAGAGTCCAAACTAGGGCTGGGCGATATAGCTAAAAAAATGTATCAATGATATAATGTTTCATATCTTTTTATATCGATAATTATTGAAATTTTTTATAACCAAGAGCAATAGAATTTTTTTTTTTTAATTTAACCACTGTATTTTTAAACTAACCCAATTTATTGAGACAAACAACAAAAAAAATTTTAACAGTCAAACACAAAATAAAAAAACAAATATCTCATTTCTAATGTTTTATATGCAGATTAAATAGGTCTTAAGGAAACTTTTGGCTTGTATCCTGAGGCCACAGGAGGGCGCAATGAGCAAAATAATGCAGCACATAATGTCAACGCAGGGAAATAACTGTCTATAAAAAACGTGCTTTACGTCTAAATTAACTCATATAAATAAAATTTAATTTCGTAAATTGCATAAACAATTACGAAACAAAACAGCATCATGTATTTATGCATGCATTAATCCAAAGAGCCGAAGCGCCATTCAAACAGACTGCATTTAAAAACATATGAGACGCAGTAAAAAGGAATAAACCTCCACAATTTGCGACGTGTTTTCTAAACGTTTAAACTTTTTTAACTTTGCATGGCTACATCTCTTGTGTGAGACGCGAGTGCAGCAGTCATATTTGTCCTAAAATGCACTGAATATGCATCTGTGTGAATGGCTTGGTTTCGGTTTTCACCTAATCAAGATTTTCTCTGCATTGAGCTTCTATATTTCTCTAATATTTTGAATGCATAACACAGCAGCGACGCATCTCGTGGGCTAGACTAACAAAACATTAAAATGCAACAATGTCACTTACATCATCATCATCACGCATGTCTCCGACACCACTGTGACGCTCCTACGCACTCCTACCATTCAAATGCAAATGTTTATTTTAAATTTGACTAATATTATTATTTTTTATTCACAATGTCCTCATCACAGGCAGGCACAGCACTCATTTCAGCATGTGTTCGTGTGTGCTGTTTGCGGCACTCATAGCACGTGCCTATATCGTGCACTATATCGAACATTTTTTATATCGTTAACGAAGAAGGTGAACCGTCGATAAATATCGATACCGTTTTATCGCCCAGGCCTAGTCCAAACACTCTAATGGTCCAATATCAGATAAAAATGTGAGAAAACCACTAGGCAAATGTTCAGCAAATAATGTAACTTCTAGCTTATCTTGAGAATACAGTTTGTTTGTCTGTGGTAATGGTTTGTTGCATTATGTGGCTAAAAGCACCATTTCCCACATCCAGCCTTGCAGTGGTGAGAATTGTTTGCAAATTGCGAATTGTACCGGGTCTTTTGCACTAGTTTGTACCATAGACTGTATAAATTTATGGACGTAGTGTCCGTGACATCACCCGTAGGTTTCTGAAGAGCGTTTTTGAAGCTCAAAGTTGATGGAGCAGGCCATCCGCGCGTCAAGCGGGATTTTGCCTGGCTCGGCTTCGCGAGCCTCCGCTGACTGCGCACACCTTCCCAAACAGACGAGGCTTTTATACTTGTCGCGTTCGCCGTTGTACTATTATTTGAAACAACAGGGGACAACGAGGAGTAATTGTCCTCTAAAAACCATCGGGAATCACCGGTGAGAAGAAGTCATTTGCCGTACAAAATTTCTTACGTGATGAATGAGTTGATGAATTAATAATTTCTTTATGAACAAACTGATTAAAATAATCTTAAGCTTTCATGTTTATTTTGCATCAAACATAAGACAACTTTAAGCAAATAGTGTATAAATAGTATCTAAATTAATTCTATTTCTATTTTCAAGCTATGCAAAAAAACTCTGCATTGTTTTCCCTCAAAGCGTTAAAAGTTGCACCTGGTGGAGTTTGAACTTAACATCAAACTGCTTCTGTTTCACACAAATGCCAGCACAGACGTGCATGTTCGACTAGAGTCGCTCTGAACTCATGCATCTTCGGAAGTGGAGCTGCGCGGAAATTTACAAAAAATGTTATGCACACCGCCACGTGAAATGAGGTAGGTTTGGGTGGTACATCAAAGCAGGGTTGGGCAAAGATACATCAAAATGTATTTTAAAATAAAATACCAAATACCTTCATTTTAAGTGTATCAAAATAAACTACAAAATACAGCAGCCAGACCATGTATCAAAATAAACTATTGTATTTTTGTATTTTAAAAATACTAAAAAAATTATTTTACAAGGGAGCATGAAATTTCTTCGCAAAACCTTCCATCGGTTAGATTATTTGATCTATCCCTTCACCATTACACTGACTCAGATGATTAAGTAAACAGTGTTTGACAGCAGAAATTGACATGCAATCAGTTAACAGACAAAGATTCACATATCCAGCGCGTTGAGGATGTGATTCCAGATGAAGGTTTGCGGAATGACTCGAATAACTTGTCTCCAATTTAGTTATGGTGTTTGGGAACGAAGGTCCTACTTGGGCCTCATCAACACGATTTAAGTTGACAAACAAGTCATTCATAGAAGAAGACGGATGAGGCACCTGAATTTAGCAACAGGTTTTCTAACTACAAACCCGATTCCAAAAAAGTTGGGACACTGTACAAATTGTGAAAAAAAAAAATCAGAATGCAATGATGTGGAAGTTTCAAAATTCAATATTTTATTCAGAATACAACAATCGATGACATATCAAATGTTTAAACTGAGAAAATGTATCATGTTAAGGGAAAAATAAGTTGATTGTAAATTTCATGGCATCAACACATCTCAAAAAAAAGTTGAGACAAGGCCATGTTTACCACTGTTTGGCATCCCCTCTTCTTTTTATAACAATATGCAAACGTCTGGGGACTGAGGAGACAAGTTGCTCAAGTTTAGGATAGGAATGTTGTCCCATTCTTGTCTTATACAGGCTTCTAGTTGCTCAACTGTTTTAGGTTTTCTTTGTCGCATCTTCCTCTTTATGATTGCCAAATGTTTTCTATGGGTGAAAGTTCTGGACTGCAGGCTGGCCATTTCAGTACCCGGAACCTCCTTCTACGCAGCCATGATGTTGAAATTGATGCAGTATGTGGTCTGGCATAGTCATGTTGGAAAATGCAAGGTCTTCCCTGAAAGAGAAGACGTCTGGATGGGAGCATATGTTGTTCTAGAACTTGGATATACCTTTCAGCATTGTTGGTGCCTTTCCAGATGTGTAAGCTGTTCATGCCACACGCACTCATGCAACCCCCTACCATCAGAGATGCAGGCTTCTGAACGNAGCGCTGATAACCACTTGGGTTGTCCTTGTCCTCTTTAGTGCGGATGACATGGCGTCCCAGTTTTCCAAAAATAACTTAATTTTGATTCGTCTGACCACAGAACGGTTTTCCACTTTGCCACAGTACATTTGAAATGAGCCTTGGCCCAGAGAAAACGCTTGCGCTTCTGGATCATGTTTAGATATGCTTCTTTTTTGACCAATAGAGTTTTAGCCGGCAACGGCTAATGGATTGTGTTCACGACAATGTTTTCTGGAAGTATTCCTAAACCCATGTTGTGATTTCCATTACAGTAGCATTCCTGTATGATGCAGTGCCGTCTAAGTGCCCGAAGATCACGGGCATCCAGTATGGTTTTTCTGGCCTTGACCCTTACGCACAGAGATTTTTCCAGATTCTCTGAATCTTTGGATGATTTTATGCACTGTAGATGATGATAACTTAAAACGCTTTGCAATTTTTCTCTGAGAAACTCCTTTCTGATATTGCTTCACTATTTTCTGCCGCAGCATTGGGGGAATTGGTGATTCTCTGCCCATCTTGACTTCTGAGAGATACTGCCACTCTGAGAGGCTCTTTTTTTTACCCAATCATGTTGCCAATTGACCTTTAATAAGTTGCAAATTGGTCCTCCAGATGTTCCTTATATGTACATTTAACTTTTCCGGCCTCTTATTTCTACCTGTCCCAACTTTTTTGGAATGTTTAGCTCTCATGAAATCCAAAATGAGCAAATATTTGGAATGACATTTCAAAATGTCTCACTTTCAAAATTTTATATGTTATCTATATTCTATTGTGAAAAAAATATAAGTTTATGAGATTTGTAAAAATAATTCCATTCCTTTTTTACTCACAATTTGTACAGTGTCCCAACGTGTTTTTGGAATTGGGTTTGTAATTAATCATTTGAATGTTAATCATAAATATTATAATATATTATGCGTCAGGTATGCAATGGTATGCAAAGTCATGATCCTACTAAACAGTTACTTCAATTAGGGTACAATATTCAGCAATCAAATGTTTATTTATCAATCACTGGACACCTATTTGGACGTTGAAAACAAACATTTTAGCATTACAAAAATTATTAAATGATCAATATGTTTTGATTTAGAGAAACGTAATCAGAAAGTAGCAACACAACTTGTCAAGAAGTATTAACCCAACTCCAACCACTGAATCTATTGAGAGCCATTGAAGTATAGCGGACACATACACATTAATAGTGTAGTAAGAACATCTACTTATAATCCAAAAGAGAATACTACAGAGCATGTATTCCAAAACAGTTGAAACTTCTAATAGAAACATTCAAACGTAGGTGTGAATGTGGGTGGAATAGTTTTTGGTGTGTGTGTGTGTGGTTGTGTGTGAGATGTAGTTGAAGTGAGTGGTGTGTGTGTAGCCTGTGACTACATTGCAAGAGGTCTCTTTAGCGTACTGATGCCTTTAAGCTCACCAGTTTTTCAAAAGTGTAGCAGTACGGCATCGTCGATGGGGCACGGTTGATCAAGTCCATCAAAGTAAAATAAACGATCTAAACTGGAGCTGAGGATGTGATGATCATGTTTAAACCTCACAAAAAAGTTGCTTTTTGGGGGGGGGGATACTGGTTATACTGCCAAAGATGTCAAATCCCTCCTGTGACAGTCCTGACACGATTTACATGCGCCCAGTAAGAGCTGATAACTCACAAATATCAGCTCATTAAAAACTTTAAAATAAAGTTTTCCTTTTACATCACACAGTATACTTACAATGCAAGTAAGCTGCGTTTACATAACTTCATTAATAAATCAGGTTATTTCCCTGAAATGTCAAAAAATCATATTTCAATCCCCACTCCCTCCGAGTATTCCATACATTTGTCAGTTGTGATGTTAAATTAAGCTTGCAACATGTCAACTTGCAACATGTCGGGAAACTTATAGCTCATATATTGTCCTCTCATGCAGGTATAAACGCAGCATTGTGACTGAACCACTTCTACTTCTGCTGCACGAGATGAACACATTTTTATCATTTTCTGAGTCATGAAAAAGTCTGCTTTTGTGATATATTTTCTTTCTTTACTGCAAGACGTTTGCTCGGTCTAGATGCGCTTAAATCTGCACTAACGATGCGTTCCGGTCACGTATCACACATGTGCACTTCAATAAGCCAAAAGAAAGCGGGTTATTGCATTTACATGCCATGCGAAATCGGAGTAAGAGGCAAAAAACTACCCGTTGCGACCGGTTTATGCTCACGCCGTTTATGACCTTACTCCGATAAAAGAAAATGGGTTACCGCATTTATATGACCAAGGGCATTTTCGGCTTATTAAGCATAATCGGCTTAAGAACGTGCATGTAAATGCGCTCATTGAGATCTTGCGGTTACGGGGCTGACGAGACGGGAGACGTGCGGATCCAAGTGCAAAGCTTTATTAAAAGACATGGTTAGAGACAGGCAAGGGTCAGATAATGGCAACTGGTATATAGAGGGCAAGACACAAGAATATACCTAGGGCTAGCGTGGGTCTACGAACGGCGAACAGAATTAACAGGGCGAGACTAGAGGGGTAACTCCAAGTGTAAGGCAAAGGTCCAGGCAAGGGCAAACAGTATCTGAATAGGGCAAGACGAGAGGGGGAATCCGAGGTACACAGGCAAAGATCAGGATACGAGAAAACAGACAAGGCAAGACTAAGGTAAGGCTATGAAAACTAACGGGCTCCGTAGAGTTGCTATCGCTAGGAGAGTGATAAACGCTAGACAATACTCCTCGTCAGCTTGATCGGGATCCTATCATGTGAGCGGAGCGGAGTGTGAGCGGAGTGGTAATATTTCCTTGAGAGCGCAGAGCGCCTTTCTGAAGATTCCACTCCGCTCGCTCAAAACGCTCAGTGCCGCTCGCTCAGTATCAACCCCCCCAGAATGCCGTTTGGTGATTTGTTTGTTCGAGATCGAGAATCTGTAGAGCAGTTATGGAGTTCAGATATTGTTTCAACGAAATTGCAAGCCTTATACATAAACGTAAAGTAAAAAATCTAAGTTAAGAATAAGCAGGGAGAAGAAACTGAGAAGGAGTGCGGAGAGAGTTAGTAAAGATTCATATTGGAATCTGAAGCGGCACGTCGCCAGAAAGCACGAGGATGTGCTACGCAAACATGGTGCTGGGGGGGGGGAAGCAAAAGTTGAGCTAGTTACATACCATAATAAATGAATAAACTGGTAGGCTAAGGTTATATTCGGTTGTGCGGAGCCCCGATCATGACATGCAGACAAAATCACGGCCACGAATTTAGAATAGGCTAGTTCTCTTTTATGCTAGGACTACATTATGGCCACGAATTAAGAATTATTTTTTTTGTTTAGTCTAATTTATGGCCACGAATTAAGTATTTGTTCTTTTGTTTAGGCTTAGCTGCCACGAATTAATTCGTTTGTTAATTCGTTCGTTCCCTAGTTTTATTAGGCCTAAATCGTGGAACGAATTATATTTCGTAATTACTTATTAAAATCATTATTACTTAAAATTAATAAATAATAAATTAATTTAAAAAAAGAATAAAACCTGCTGACATCGTAGAAACGAATTGCTAATTCGAATTATATTCAGAGCTCCGTAGTTATTAAATAATCTCAGTTAAACTGTAGACCTAAGCTAACACACAGCTGTATATAGGCCTAAATACAGAACTACAGAGTACAGAAGATATTAGCCTACACCACCTGGATTTTGGAAAACCAGTGCTGGATACCTCCCGCAAAATCTCCAGCATCCCCAGTCCTTCTTCCAGCGCTGAGCGAGTGTTTTCAGGCACACCGAATGCTGAAGCCTGACACTTAGTCCAAGCTAATGTTTCTTAAAGTAAACTCTAAAATCCAGTAAACATCAAGAGACATTTTAATAAACCACAGTTCCCCGCAGTTATCGTCTATTTTAACTTGACACTAGAAAGTGTATTTCTTTCATTGACGTCAGTTCATAAACCAAACGTTCTTTAAGTGCATTTTATCTTGCGTGTGCTTTTCACAGGCTTTACAATCCAGGTGTATTTTGTAAAGATCTACGCACATTTCATCTCGTGTGTGTGTGTGTGCGTTTGTTTTAATGAGCCTGTTTTGAATGTTATATTGCAGAACAACTGCTGCTATTTTCACGGAAATAAAGTTAACGATAATCAAATACACTTTTTCAGTTTTTGTATTTTAGGTAGGTTTGTTAAGGTTAGATTCATATATTTAATAAATTTTAATTAATTCATTACAATTAATAAAATTAAGAAGATTGTAAGAATTTCGCTCTGAAACATGATAACTGCTATTTATCAGCATGCTTAATTTTAGACAATAATCAAAGAATTTCGTTACAAACCAGTAACAAGTTAGGCCTACCAGAGAACATTTAGTCGGAGGCGGGCTCTGAGCGGGAATTGGTTCACGTTTAGCGGGAGCGGAATATAACGGAGCGCTTGCTTGTGCGGTTTTAGTAGCGACTGAGCGGCGCGCACGTCCGATAGTGAAACGTTTGGAGCTCGCCCGCTTCGGCCTCACATGCTCTGATGGGATCCAGATTTATGTTATAATAGGAGGTGGGTGATTGATACAGCTGTGGGCACTCATTGCTGGTGCACTCACCTGTTGTGTGTAATCATGTGCAATGGATGATGGGGAACTGTTCCGTAGTGAATTGCAACAGTGGTGTGGTGCAAGGAGCCTAGTAGTGGAAGGGTGACCTCTGGTGGCAAGCAGACAGAAGTTCATGGACCGGGTACTGGCAAAGGTACGAAACTGACTGCAATTGAGAACCCTAAAGGATTTTACGAGTATATGCTTATTCTGTGCAATATATACTTTTTTGTGTCAACTCAATTTTTTTGTCAAATTGTCCTTTAACCTTGTACTGGCGCTTTAAGCTCAAACTGCTGAGCAGCACAGCAAAAAATAGACTCGACGCCAAAACCGCTGCCGAGCTTCTGCAGCGTCCGGTATAAAAGCACTCATTCGTTAACATGCATACCGGGGAGAAAAACAAAAGCGCACTGCTGCAGCGTACGGTGTATCAGGCGTCTTTCTTTAACACTCACGCCGATGTGCGGTGCGGTGTGAAACCGGTTTTACAATACACACGCTGCCATGTGCTATGCTCTTTCACATGCGGTCATCTCAGAGCGGCTCACAGTAAATGCTGCTGCTCCACGCGAGTTTAGACCATTACACCAATATCGTGGCATTAAAATGTAATGTTGTACAACACTGAAACGCTGTATTATTATTATTTTCGTGTACAACCGACGAACTTAACATAGGCTGAAAGTAGCAAGCTAACGTTAATTGTGGGACTGCTGCTCAGTATAATAGTTTTCAAGAACATTATGTAAATTGGTAAACTATTTAGCCTAGGCCACTAAAACGAACACAAACTTAACATGAACTGTTAAAAAATATAGCAATTTATGCAAAAAAAATTGATGGAAAGCTGGCAGCCTGCATGTTTCTTAGCTATATTGACCAACTTCTATATGCATCAATTTTCTGTTCTGATCTCAACAAGTCTGGGCAAACTAGCCTATTGAGTAGGCACCATAGAGGTAGGCACCCATCAGAGGCCGCATTTTTATGATGTCATCATGTAGACTTTTTACAAAGTATTTTAAAACTACAAAAATACAAAACACTAAAGTAAACACTAAAGTATTTTAATACAAAATACGAAGCCATTTTCATCAACCCTATCAAATACAAATTACAAAATACTATTTTGTATTTGAAATACGTATTTGAAATACATGTATCATAAATACTGCCCATCCCTGCCTAAAGAGTACATTTTGTTACCCTAAATGTACATATTAGTACTTAAAGTGTACATATTAGAACCTAACAGGAACAAAAGTGTACCCCAGTGACAGCTTTTTGTACCTTTATTTCTGAGAGTGTATAAAATAATAAATTCTTTATATAAAAGAGTAGATGAAATGTAAAGCAGTGACAAGAGTGTCCTGTACAGTGATATGCTGTTCAATGTTAATAAATATTTACACTACCGTTTAAAGGTTTGATGTTGGTAGGATTTTGTAATGTTTTTTTTAAATAATTCTCTTATGCTGACCAAGGCTAAAACAGAAAAAAATACTGAAACCGTAATCTTGTGAAATATTAAATAAAATGTATTAAATGTAAAATTACAGATATAAAATTAAAAGTGGTTACAACTGGTGATAAGCTAATGGACATGTTATATGTCATTTACCCCCATTAAAAGAGAAAATGCAATACAAGGAATATCAAACAGTTGCATTTCAGCGCAGAGTTTTTCATTAGTCGTCTCACATGATGAGGAGGGGGAAGAATGGAAAAATGGCCAGATTATACCAGCACTGGCTGATTCAGCAATGAAGCCTTGTGTTACTGCTCCAATTCATGGTACTCATTATTTACACCACCCATGGGACGCTTGTTGATGAAGGAGGCAAAGACACCAAATCTCCCATGTTTACTCCACAGCAGATGTGTTTCCTTTTTGTTTTTCCAGAGGATTCTCAAAGAGCCTGGTGACGTCTTTAGCACACTGCGATCTAATCAAAACCCTGTAGGCATAATTATGTGCTGGAAATAGTGGCGTTTAAAATGCAGCGCAATAATCAATCGATACATTGGGTCAATTACAGGCAATAACTTCACGCTTCCTCGCTCAGATCAGACAAGGCTGAGGATGAAACGTGCTTTGAGGGGAAAGAATGTTTCATGAAATTTAAAAAGTGTCGAGAGCAGATGGTTATCACACAAAATATATCTCTTTTTAAGAAAGTCCAGTATGAAAGTGCCACCTGTGCTGAAAAGTGTATATAATAAGGGAAGTGAAATTAAATGTCTTTTGTGGTTGCTGTGTCATCTGCCGCAGTCTTGTATCAAAAAGATTTCCTGCTGTGCTGGTGTTCAGGTGAAGCTCAAGGCCAGGCAGAGACGGAGTCGAGTCTTATTCAATACCAGCATGTCAGGTGAACTCCTTCTGTGTAAAATATTGAAATGAGTGCTTTTACTCCGCACTGAATCAGAATTTAGCTCATTTTTATCTCATCAGACCATCACACATAGTGTTAGGCTCTATTTATGATAATGCATTCCTGGGATTTCAAACCCATTATCATTATCACAGCAGAAACATAATAAACATTTGTGTCAAAAATAACAACCTTTTTCATTGCCCCAAGTTGTAGAAAGGTGGTTAACTCAAAACTGATCAGACAGTTACACAGACACTTGACGGTCTCCAAGTGCTATTCAATTTTGACTCATAGTAGCAGCTTGTTCACCATGTGTTTGTATTGTCAATTGCTGTTCCGATTTTTGCATTGAGTTTTTGTTTTGTGTACTAAATCATTTATTCTCCTTGTTAGAAACTCTTTGTGCAGTTTTTACTGTTTCTTTGTTTCACTTTCTTTAAAAAAAATAAAGTGCCATGTTTTATGGACATGGAATTCTTTTAAAGGGGTGGTTCACTGTTTTTTTTCTAGGCTTGATTGTGTTTATGGGGTGCAGTTTAACATGTGTTAATGCTTCGTTTTTTTTTAAAAAAGCATTATTTTTCACATAATTTACCTTTATTCCACACCTCTCTGTCCCTTCTCTGAAAAACGCGCTGATCATTTCCTGCTTTTATGAAGCTCCGCCCTCAGAAATAGGCGATGGGCTCTGATTGGTTAGATAGCCCAGTGTGTTGTGATTGGCTCAACCGTCTCGAGAGCGCGTCTAAACTTCCCGCCCCTTACCTCAGCAGCATGTGCTCCAGTTGTATTGTAAACAACAGCGTCGTTAATATCGCTTATCAGTTTGAGCCCGATTGAGAAGCAGAGGATATTATTGAAGAGGATCGTGCAGAACCTGTGCAAGCACGGCTTTTAATGGTAGGCCTATGATTTTTGTTTGTTGTTGTCTCATATTTTAGATACGCTGTTATTTGTAAATGCTACTGCTTATGTTAGCTTTTAATATACAGTTTTATCCTGATTAAAGCTTTAATACAGTACGGCAACTGCACGCGCGTCCATGTTTAACGCTTCTCATAGCTATGTGAAAATAAGTGTATAATTGTAACAGTTCATTGTTGGAGCTGAGCTGTATGAGAGAGAGAGATGCAGAGCAGGGGAAAGCGAGGAACAGTATTGAGAAACGCTGCTTTAGAACATTGATTTTGAAACTTGTGAATCCATTAGAATCTTAGAAGACAGAATCGCGATTCAGATATGAACAGATTTTTACGTGCACCTAGTTTTCTCTTCCTCTTCTCTAAACCAGCGCAGCATGGCCTCGCCCCCCTGCTTCCTTTTCCCGAGGGTGGGGTTTATCTGGGTTTGTGACATCACGAACCCGGGAAGTAGCTTGTTGTAGTCCCTACCAGCCGTTTTTGTAGGCATTAAACTGCCAGAATTTTAAAAGACGATATCGCCATTTGCATTGAATTTTCAGCTTTGTAACTTTGCAAATATCGTTTATGCTCAAACAGCAACATTACACACTAACTACCGTTAAAAAAGGGAAATCCCAAGGAACCACCTCTTTAAGTACCATATATAATTCAGTATATAAATATTAGGAAGATAAACATTTTTAAACAAATTAATTACATGATATTCTGATTAATTAATCAAATTGCATAGTAATATGATTGGAGTAAATAAATGCATCAGTGTTTGCTGAGAAAAGCCCATAAATAAAGGTTATGCGGTCACATTACATTACTTTAGAAGTGATTTAGAAGTTGTTTTTTTCTGTATGATTGAACATTAGCCTATGGGCTACAGTCCACAGCAATCCATTTTTGCACATTCTCTCTGTGCTATTTTTTTTAATTGTAGGTCCACATAAATCAGTCAGACTGGCATCTTTTTCCATCATGTCATGTCTTGTTATTCACACTGACATCTTTGTTTGTGTTAAGTTTGAAGTAATTCAATATAGAAAAACATATCTCGAAACCCCTGCGTTCTGTTCCATTTTGTTTGTGCTCCATCCAGCTGTTTTTGAATTCAATAACGGTGTGAACAGCCTCTTACTCATTCTGTGCTGCTTAATTATACTAAATTAATGTGTTAAATTGACAGCCCTAATGAATAAATGATGAAATCTTTCTTTCTGAAACTGTTTCATTGCAGTATTCTGATTTCACGCATAAGGAAAGAACTTCATTATACTTTTTCTATTGCTTTCTTTATGAGGTTTTGACCCCCCAAAATATCATGAAAATCTGACTTTTTCCAGGTTTTAAGTGCTATAATCAGGTCCCCGGTGCCCCACCCCCCAAAAAAATCTACCAACCAAGGAAACTTGAAAAAGATTAACCCAGTAACTTTGTTTTGGTAAGCCTTTTTCTGCAAGCGTCTAAGAAAACGATCGCGTCTGATTTCGCTCCCTTGGTGACGTAGCAAAGGGATCTCATTAAAATATTACCGCCCCTTAATCTGTAAACTTCCACTCAAGGCACCGTCATTTGATTTTGCAAGCGACAACGGTGTACCAGTTCTAATGCCATGGCGAAAGTTTGAGCAAAACATGCTAACTGTTCTGTCTTTGGCTGCACAGACGAGCACAGAACACTATTTAGAGTCCCAGCCTCAGAGGAGACAACAGAGCAGTGGATTTTTTTTATTTATTTACTGTATATTGCTGCTGCTACACATATCTAAAATAAACATGCGATTTATTTCCCAGTAGTTTACCTTAACAGACATAATTGACTGTTTTCGTAACTCGTGTGTTTTTAACGTAAACTTGTGTGTGAATGAGAACTTAGTTTAGTACTCGCATGCTGTGACGGCCGCTTTCTGTTCGTGTGCTTCGGATGTGTGCGCTCAGTAAACCTTATATCAGAAGTTTAAACTCATATGTTTTAAAACACATGATTTCAGAGTGATAAACATGATAATCATAACCAAAACAGATGTTTTTAGCATCCGGATGGTGCCCGGGAGCTGACATTTCGGATTCCTTAGTATTTGTCGTGGCCACGAGATATTCATTTGAGGGAATGTCTTAATAACTCATGGGAACGTGATAATATGTCATGGCCACGAGATATTAATGTGAGGGAACGTCATATTAACTCATGAGAACGTGATATTAAGTCGTGGTCATTTTGATCATTTTGTCGAGGTAACGACATGCTTATGTTATGTCGTGGCCTCGAGATGCTATGTTGAGGGAACTACATATTTTTCTCGTGGCCACGACTTCTTTATGTTTGAGGACTACATCTTTTTCTCGTGGCAGGGGGGGGGGGGGGGGGGGAGAAGGGGGGGGGGAGGGGGGGGGGGGGGGGTGGGGGGGGGGGGCGAGTTTAATGCTGTACCGACCTGTGTGACCATAGCAACCCGGGATTATCAGAGATGGATAAAACATTTTATTAACATTAAACATTTAATGTAATATATGTTTATTATTTATATGTATATGTCTATTATTACATAACTTATTATGGCTATATTTTTATATTTATTGTTATATATGCTTATTTCCCCTTTCAATTTGTGTATCGCTTTACCTAGTTAATGTTTTGTATAATTATGCTGCCATTTGCTTGCCTACCATATATTTTGCAAATAAACGCCTGACAATTATGAATTATGCCAATAAAGTTTTGACTTTATGATTGTATATATGCCCATGTGTGATGATAAATGAGCGTGTTGTGTTTTCATTTACAAATGAAACTATGTGAATGATTAATTCCTCAACTAAACACTATAGTAGGCCTATTTATAATTATGGTCTATTAATTCACCGAAATAAATTCAAATGTGTTAAATTTAAACTGCATTCCAGCAAAAATTCCAGTCTGCAAAATCAAAGCTTTATTGGCATGTAGATAATTTACAGTAGGCTATTATTTACAAAAGTATTCAGAACGTTAAGAGATCGAAATGAAGGGAAAAAATGAATATAAACAAACATACAAATATAACCAATAACAATAGGCTAATAATAATAATAATATACAAATATTATGGGAATAAGACGATCAGTTAATGGACTTACAAGACTGTAGGATGGATAAAAATGTTTTTAGATTTTATATTATGCACTTTATATGGTTATGATATATATATTCTTATTATCCCCTATGGTTAATAAAGAATTTTAATAATTAATCTTTCTATCAAATGAATATAATAATTTCTTAATTCAAAATTAAATATTAATTAATCCATCTCTGATAATCCCGGGTTGCTATGGTCACACAGGTTTGTTTACGCATTAAACGAGAAATGGATGTCGTTCCCTCAACATAGCATCTCGAGGCCACGACATAAGGATGTCGTTACCTTGAGAAAATGATCTTTTGGCCACGACATAATATCATGTTCCCACGAGTTAATATGACGTTCCCTCAAATTAATATCTTGTGACCGCGACATATTATCACGTTCCCATGAGTTATGTCGTGGTCATGACAAAACTAAGTGAACCATACATGTCAGCTCCCGGGTACCGTAGTTCCGAGACAATTATTTTTTTTAATCAAATTGCACAATATTCAAATTAATTAATCAGATTATATAAAGGCGTATTGGCATGATACAATCACATTTATCAGTATTTGCTGAAAAAGCAAGAGCGGTGTGAACAGGGCCATACTCATAATGGTCTGCTTAACTGGGCTAAATGAATGTGTTAAACTGACAGCCCTAATGAGTATATAAAACTTTCATTCTGATGCTGTTTAGTTGCAGATTTAAGATAAGGAAAGTACTGCAAGCGAAGTTTTCAAACCGCCAAGTACATGCGGTGCAATAATGATACCAACTGGCCGGATGTTTGTGCGAAAGCAAGCCGAGGAAAACAAAACGTTTTTCATGTTTGTTCTATTATGAGGCAGGGAATTAGGTAGTTTATCATATGGAGAGCAGAAACACTGAAAGAGGACTTAAAGGGAATATTTGTCAAATCCAAGATTGGAGATGTGGGATTTACGCCAGTTTGCCAAGGACTCGGCAGAAGCTTAGGCCCGCGTGGTGAGGCTTACTCTGGAGGCAATATTGGGAACAATAGGCCACTGATTGATGGTCAAGGACATTGAACCCTTCTCTCGAAGCCAGAGAAGACTAGCCTCCAGGGAGAAGGGCTGCAGCCAGCCGTCGTCTGTGCAGATTACCTGGAGATACGGCCGCACTCACATAAGCGCCATTGAGATGATTGCTTTCAGTTAATTATGTAAACTGCTGTTTCGTTTGCCACTGCTGTACTACATGTGTTTTAGGGAGAAATGATTCTGAATTTGCACAACAGTATGAATTTAAAACAGTTGACTGTATATTGAATATGTTTTATTTTATTAGATAATGAGCCAATATTAATTTTACTAAGGGTCATTCAGCAAAATTCAGAATTTAAAAATAGCCTCCCTTTCATGAGATCAAATTTGAAAGAATTGACCACGCCTCACAGGAAGTTGAAGTGGAATTTCCATTGAAATGTCAGAAAGTGGAATTTACTAAATGGCAATTCAAAGAAATTCAATGTAATGGCATTTTGGGAAATTAAATGTTTATCACCCTATAAAACCTTATAAAGTCATGTTCAACTTTTTTCAAACTTTCAAATAAGACTGTCAAGCTGATATTGAAAGTTTGTCTTGATAAACCTTCCCTTTTTTGTTAATAATTTGACTTATTGGGGTTATGTTAATTTCTTTAAATTTCTGCTCTAATGTTCAAAATCAAAAATACAGTGGAAAGCAGTAATATTGTGAAATATTATTAAAGAATAAAAGACTGTTTTCTGTTTTATAATTTCTAATCTATTCCTGTGATGGCAAAGCTAAATTTTCAGCAGCATTACTGGTGTCTTCAGTGTCACATGATCTTCAGAAATCACTCTATGCTGATTTGGTGCTCAAGAAACATTTTTTTATTATCAGTGTTGAAAACAGTTGTACTAGTCCCTCAAATTCAATTCAGGAATTGACTAATTAGAACCAAAACTATCCATTTTATAGTAATACAATAAAAATGGAAACTGTGGAAATAGTCTTATTATAACTGTAACTTGTTTTATCATAGCATAAGAGCTGAACAAAGAGGGAGAGCATTGAATGGAAGGATTAGGTAGCTTAACGATGGGTCTTGTGTCAGTTAAAAGGAATGGTGGGACTCGAACTAGCAGCTGATTATAGGGTGGCAGCCCCTCTTTTTATTCTGTCACACCAACAACATAATGCATAAAAAAACTTAAGCTGTTAACTAAATCAACCAAAACAAATACACAAAGTAGAACAGAGGGAGAGCTCTCATTTGCTTTAATTGGAGTCTTGTACTTATATATAGGCTGCGCGGAAACTTCTGTCTGTGGCCTTAAGCTGTTCCTCAGCGATCATTATGCAGAATTATAATACGTGTCCTCTTCATAATCATACAAATTGAAGGTTTTGCGTGCTTTAGATAGAGTGCATAACCATGATTTAGACGCACATGACTGATTACTCCCTGATCCGAACTTAATGAGGAAATGTATGCTCTTGCATCTCAAGATATGCCATCTTTAAGTGGTTAATCCGACGATTTGTTTTTAAATGCGAAATGTCATGGCATTCCTAATACCTGAACTAACTTCAATCATATGTCTGTGGGACCGCCATGTTGTTGCAAAAGCCAGTGCAATGACCTCTTTTCTCACTGTATTTACACACTTTAAATTTAAAGCAGTGTAATCACAAGGCAGCCACTGTCTGGATGGGGAGGGGTTGAGTTAATTAAAATGGCAAGTGCAGTAACAACCTGCACCGTCACAACAACAGACTGATTTAGACGCAGTGGGATATTAAACAGCTCCCTAACTCACACAACACAGCCAGGCAGGTAATATTGGTGCTTTCCGTAATTGCTTCTATAGTGCCAGATGATAGGATGTTTCTGGCACGACCCTGAATCATCGCCGACATTCCAGTAGCTATTAGTCTGATGGGGCACTGGAAAGAAATATACTGTAGGGACAAAGCGTTTCGTCCTTTTACCTTTCACAGGCCATATGGCGTTGTTTGTTTTTTGACGAAAGAGTGCTTATAGTTAGATACTGCAGCAGGTGCCTATAGCCTAAATGATTCTGTTCCATTGGTAGCGTTGTGCACACACTCTGTGGCTCTGGCAAAGGGGCCAATGCAGGATGTGAGCTGTTTCCATGGTTACCAGCTCCACTCTCTCTGCCTAGCAAAAACTGTGTCATTATCCGGTGCTTTGGATGGAGGCAGAATGAAGCCGCAATGTACAGGGCAGTTTGCTCTCCTCATTTCCACCCCGGCCTGACCATGCATCTTGCATGCATCATCACAATTTGCATCATTTTCTATCTCATATACCCATTTCTGATATTCCGGGCTTCCCATTGCAGGTGGCTGTAATTTTTTGGTATAAAGATTTTTAAGCAGCACTGGTAATTTAAAGCCATAAAAGCTGGAATGGAAGCGAAAATGGATGCGCGGCTTTTCATGTGTTCTTTGAGCTCCCATTTTTTGCAATTCGTGAGAGGACTTGTCACAAAGCAATTATTTTATCAATCTTCCATGCACAAACATACTTATTACTGTCAGATGTGCTATTTGATGCCATGATTCAGTCTTATTGTGGTTTTCAATGCGGGAAAACAGTTCAAACAAATGAATCCATATCATAATGACTCCATTAGATACTGTCATCACATGTATTCGCAAATAACGCGCATAACAAAAATTTGCTGGATGTAAAAGAACGTCAGTATACCAGCCAGGACACATAATCTCCTGAGTGTGTGAGTGTGTGTTTGTGTGTGTGATGTACTAATCTCATTAGGTAGGCCAGTGTCTGTCATTAACAGAGCTGTGAAACAAAAACTCTCATGAAGATGAATGCCTATACACTCTCACACCTGTTCTGAAGCACCTCTCCTGAGTACTACAGTCAAGTTGTTTTGCTTCAGGGACAGACCTGAATGCTTTCAGCCTCTGAGATCTGTGTTGGCTGAGAAAATATGAGCATGCCTAGCATCAGCACAGGCTTATCACTGGAGTTTGCTATGGCAAGCATCACTATTACTATTGCTCATGCTTGGAGATTAAATTTTGCCTCCTACCATGCTATGGACGTGAATAATACTTTTTTGACTATCGACCACTGAGCAACCGCACAGCAACATGCAAAGAACCACTCAGTGCACTTTGCAACTACATAGCAATATGCTAATAAGAACTCAGAGCATCTTATATGGCTAGAACAGATTTTTGTTCCGGTTTACAGTCTGGAGAAGGTGATGCTAGTTGCCAAAAATCAGAGCCAGTCTGCAGATTTGAGTTGGCAGATTTCGCATAGTGTATGATTTTAAAGTCTGGTAGTGTATGATCTTAAGTCGTTTAGTGTGTGATGGCCAGTTTTTCCTCTGTAACTATTTACAAAGGCAAAGGCAAGTGTATGATGCCTAGTGTTTTCAATTCTGTTCAGATTTTAAAAGGCGTGTAGTTTATTCCATCCTTTAGCTGCTGCATAGTAACTCCTTGGCAACCATCCAGAACACCCTTGCAATGGCATAGCAATGTGGTAAGAATCTTTAAAAGTACCTTGGTGATATCCAAACACCCAAAAAAATGTGCTCATAACATCTCAACAGCTGCATAGCAATTCTTGGCAACCACCCAGAACCCACCCTAGCAACTTCATAGCAACACCCTTGCAACCACATACTGTAGCAGTGTATTAAGAATCATTCAAAGTTCCTCAGTTCCTCAGCAACTGCATAGCAGTGCCCCCGGTGACCATCCAGAACACCCTAGCAAAGGGCATAGCAATGTGCTCATAACATCTTAACAGCTGCATAGCAACTCCTTGGCAACCACCCAGAACACGCTAGCAACCACATAGAAATGTGCCAATACTGGCAACCACCCAGAACAGCAAGTTTTTGCATATTTTTAAATATATATTTTTCATTATGGATGAAAGAGATTTGATGTGTTCTAGCAGGTTCAAAGGTAAAAGCCGAGAAAGTAACATATCTTTAAGATGAATTGCTACGCCCTCTTATTTTTAAGTACCCAGCATGGGTTTAAAACAAGGCGTCTTATTGAAGTCCTCCTTCCTGCATGCAAGCTCGTTGTGAGTCTTGATTTGAGAGTGTGAAGGCAGGCAGCGTGAGCTTCGCTCATATGAAAAGGGAGGAGGAACTGCTTGACTGAAACTATGACTCGCTGCCAGCAGGGAGAGAGAATCTGCTAATCAGCGTGTGTCTCTGCTCTGTTGTTTACAGCACCCAACACCGCTCCGTATGGAAGTACAGGAGGCGCTGAAGTCCTGCTGGCCTGCCGGTACCTGATCCTGGCTCTCTCTTCTCTCGTCAGCGTTTACTAGCCCTGGGGATGGCCATACACAATGACTGTAAAGAACCCTTTTGAGCATTTACAGATGCTTTGACATTGCTGATGGCTGGATCCAATCTGGTACAGTGTGTTTGGAAAGCAGCGAGGGATTTTAATCAGCATTGCTTATGTTGGGATGGTAATTTTCTTCTGTGGTGTTTGTCATCATGTAAATACATATGGTTTTAGAGGGTTGGTTTTCTTTCTCTTGTCTTATTTTCTGTTCTTTTCTTTTCTGATTTTCCACTTTGTGAATCAGCACACATTGTCCCCTTCGAATGCTCACAAATTAGCCAAAAGCACACTTTGGAAAAGTGAGGGTGTGTGACATTAGTGTCTTTGTTGAAAAAGGAAAGATGCCCTAGTGTGCCACCTTGTTCTCCGTGCTGATACATCATTCTCATACCCATAAAATGGGCAAGGTGTTTAAATAATGTGGTTTTTGCCGAGCTCATTTAAATCCAGTGAACCAAGAAACAATGTTTAAGATTTCACAAAGGGAGAGATATTGAAATTTATATCAAAAGTGATTCAAAGGCGAAGTGAACGATTGAAGAGCAGCTTTAGTTTAATACTCTAATGTACATGGTTTTTCCACTGACAGTGAAATATGATTATTCATTTTCTGGACCAAAACTACAGCCATACCTCAATGGTTTAGACCTCTGGGCTATAGACCCCAATTGCATTTAACTGAATTATGCAGAGTATGATCATAAACCTTTCTAGTTATTCTAGAAATACATGAATTAGTTGTTTTACTGCAGGAAAACATCCTAGATTGCACTCGAGATTAAAATATGTAAACGTATGCAATAAATTTGCCTCTTGTAAAACTATTTGTGAGCCTAATTGTAAAATTAAAATGAGCCTCATGCAGTGGTCAAAAGGTTGTAAAACTGCAAAGCAGAGTTATAGAGCTGTCCTTTCTGCCCTGGGGGTCTTTAAAATAAGAGCTCTAAAATAAAAAATGAATAGTGAAAATGCCTGTGTTGCATTTGATGTTATATTAAATAAGAGATAAAAATAGCGCATAAAAGACTTTCTTTAGTTGTCAGCATGCAAAATAATGTAACAGGCCAATCCAAAGTAAAAAGTGGAGGGAAAGCAGTAGAAAGTGTGTCATATTTGATGTGCACTTTGATTAAATGACGAAATTATGAACAGTGACTAATGGAACTTATCATTCAACTAATTATTGTCTTTTTTATGTTTTATGGTTGTAATAATTTGAACAAGATTTTTATAATGTATTAACATATTACCTGCTTTGCTTCTGTCAGTGTGAAATAGGTTTGAATAGGGAAGCAGAAAAAAAGAATATGCACTTCCCTTGTGGGGACAATATGAAACTTTCAAGTGTGGATCCAAACATGTGAATGAATATTATTTCAAAATACGTATGCAGTATGGCATAGTTTACAATGTTGTCTTTCATTTTAGATGCCACAACTGTTGTTGATTCTTGTCAAGCGAGTAGAAGTTGGAAAAAAGAACCGTTTGTAATCAAATAATCTACTTTTAACTCAGAGGGTGTGAACCAGTCATACGGTATAATAGAAAACGAGTCACGTGTGTGTATATTCAAAGAAAGTAGAATTCATTTTATCTTATAGAACCAGTGTGTAGGTTTAGTTTAACCTCTACCCTAGTTCCCACACACTTGTTGTATACTAAGATGTGCAGAAATTATAAATGTGCTGCATGTCAAATTAATATGTATGTTAAGGTGGCCACTTACCATAAATCGATAATTTGAGAACAAAACCAGTTTCGAGGCTGCTTTGACTTAATGAGATGTGTTCCACACTACTGAACATCACTTGGCCTGTCTGTTGAGCTACGATGAAATGTTCTTTCTATGTGAAAATCATCACAGAATAATTTCTGCTCAGTGTGCAATACTGGGTCCTTTCCTATGGACTATATTTAGGCTATTTGGTTAACGTGTGACAAGTTTACATTCTTTTTGTGTATTATTTCTTGCACAAAATACATTTTCACTGACAAGAAGAGTCGGAATATTTCACACTTACAACAGATATATTCTGACATGAGATTTTAGTTTGAAGAATCAATCACAGAATCATATAGATTTTACCTATATGTCCCTTTGCATATTACTGACCTGAATGCCTCAAAGATCAAACCAAGGGATGTTTAAATATTCATCGCTGTGAAGGCCTGGCTCTCGCCATTGTGATGTAAAAAGTAACATTGCACTTGCTTATCATTACCACAAACCTCCATAATCGCAGATTAACACCAATCTCTTTGACAGTTAAATACGCTGCATTTCATTTCAACGTGAAATAACATTTTGAGTCAACTCTAGAAGCAAGTACTGTATAAAATGTGCCTTTAAAACTATTAATTGATATGATCTGTTACCATTCCGTGTCAAATGCCATGTCTAAGCCTCATAAGCATTTGCCATGCAAACCAGACAAATCAGTGTTGTGCAGTATTTCTGGCTTTCAGTCCAAACTAAAAGCTAATGAAAGGGGCAATTTTTTTTTTAAATGTCTACCCATTTTGAGTTCTGTAGAGATATAAGTAGCACATGCTCTTTTAATAAATATTGTGAATGAAACGTTAACAAAGAGCTCATTAAAGCATCATTAAAACTGCATAAGTGGATATCAAGATAAAAAAGCAGACAAGAGCATTCATGCATGCATAATTCTCCTGAAAGTTACAGCCTTTCAAAAGAGTCTGTAAATAACAGACAAACGTGATGCAAATTTTCACTCTGAGCATCTAATGACTTGATAATCACATTCCTGGACATGCATTAATATTCAATGACGAGTTTCGAAATTTCTCCCGTCAGCCAAGCACTAATTCACAGAGTCGTGACAGGTAAACGGAACTTGTGTGGTGCCGGTGGTCATGAAAACCCGATAGTCCGGTGCTATTTTCGAATGGGTTCAAATTACTGCAAGCAGCATAGTATGTTGTGGCCCGAGGAGACCCCTTGGGTTCCAACACATTCCCAGAGTACTCGTCGTGTGGTATGAGGCAGCAATTTCGGTACTTTTTAAAATCCTATGAGCACATATCGGTATAAAAAATATTTTGGATGTGTAACCCACCCGTGTATGGTCCAAAAAACCCAAACATTTAAGATACTTCATCTCCTATCTCGAGCGAAGCTGCTGGCAAGACAGAATGAAGGTGGTAGGCAGTATTTCAATGATTAAAAACCTGTCAGCTCCATCTCTGTCTTGGCCAGACTCTTTTGAAAGTCGGTTTGAGAGTGCTGTGTGTGCGGTCAGGGGAGGTGATTCTTCTGACCTGGCAGTTAATAAAATTCTTCCTGTGCCTTTGTCAGTTTCTGGAGGATGATTTTGTGGAGTGCTGGAGGGTGCTGCATTAACCAGCTGTGAGCGCTCACTCTCCCAGCAGCACTCTGGCAGGGCTGACGGTAATCTACATAAACCTCTGTCCTTTTCAGAACGCTTGCCAGTAATTGCAGTTTTGCTGTATTCTAATTGACTCCATGGAGCACCATAAAGAACAAAAACCTATAATCCTTCGCGAAGCCCATTTGGTTTGTGGCCATTGTGTTAAACCTTCAAATGATACGAAACTGATGACAAATGAAGCGGCCGCCATGACTGTACTTAGCCGGTAGGAACGTTCATTGGCAAAATATTTGTCTGGATAATAAAGTAGCTGCCAAAACGAAAATGAGTGAATTCTAAAGCTTTTTTTTTTTTTTTCTTGCCATGAAGTGTTTGTCAGCCCTCTCGCTCATTATTTTCACTGAGCTGGAAAATAAGTTAGCCAAGCACTGATGCAGTGGTTCTGATAATGCTAAGGTTTTAGCAGAGCCGTCTTTCGCTGAGCTCTGTTTGAAACCGCCGATTGTGTCTCATCAGGAGAAATGTTTAACGTGAAAAGCAAGGGATCAATTTAAAACGCAAGTCCAGGGTTTTATAAAAACACACCATTCTGTTTTATTCACCGTTATGTCTCATTAGATGTTGGTTGGCCTGGTCATTGTTGCTAGCTGTTTTGAATGGCATGGGCTATTTGTGTTGGCACCGTTCATATCTTAAGCAGTTATTTTGTGAAGTGGAATAAGTCCACCAGTGAAACCACCCGTCTGCTACTGAGTAATTGAGCACAGAGAACACCCGCCAGAACAATCCAAATTTAAACTAATGCTTTTTGAAAACATTTGGTGAGCTTTGGTTACTTTTTGTATATACATGTTCATTTGATTTCGGTACCTTTTATTTTGTTTTGTTCAATTTGGTGACTAAGTAAAATGAACATTGTAACCATATTGGGATGGCTGTACTTTTATTTCCTCAACTCTTGAAGCTGAAATTTCTGTGATGAGAAATTTGAAATGGTCATCTTTACTTACATATGTATGGAGATACTTTAGCCACCAGGGATATAGTTGTATATTTTAGGCTCTAGATCACTGGAATGACATATATGGCTTTAAGTGGCATTGATATATATTGATATTTTGTCAAGAAAAAAAAAAGAATCATATACTTTAATTACTTTAAAGCTTACATTGTGTATAGCACGTATGCAAGTTCATTTTCATCATGTTTGATGTAATTTTGTAGCAGTGGTTTGATACTAATAAAGTTGGAAGTTGGTGATGGAACTGTGAAATGTGCATTACATGATACTTAATGAAATGTTGTTATTTTTAAAGTCATCTGCATATGATATAATTAAGACAGAATGCAAGATGGTGTGTTTTATTGCATTTAAAATAAATATGAATACATTTAAATTTATTTCCAGTAATTAAGACTACAGACTTCTATGTGAAAATGTTACATCCCACATAATGTCACACTCACTGTAATAATGAAAACAACTAATTTGTTAGTTAATTTGTTTATTTTTTTCTGTCCTTTTCAATCAAGTGCCATAGATAGACCCATTTAAAGTGCATTTACACCACAGTGCTGATCATGTAGTTGGCAGTGACATTTTCTCTCATTATGGAAACATTCCTCATGCTATAGCAGGATTTTTTTCTGTCTTTCATGTTAACATTCCTCGTTTGGTTTCTCATCAGGAAAATAATGTACTGGTGGGTCTGTTGAAGTCTATAGAGTTAATCCCAGTCTTTGAATTTCCATGTCAGTGGTGCATGGCCTGCTACACTAGGATCCAAGCAGCGCCTCATGGGAGACAGCGTTTTATGTGTGCTGGAAACAAGCTGACCTCCTGCTGCACTTGATGAAAAACCCAAATTGCCAAAAAAGACCATTCCCCAGTGACTACATTTGGTTACATCTTGTGCAATTCATGTTTATAGAGTGCATTCTACACTAAAAACCTTTCACCTTTCGTGGTGAAAAACACGTTGTATAAGCGTGGTCACAAAGAGAATCATACCCAGAGTTTAGTGTGGAAATGATTTAGTACTCTGAGTCTGTCAGCCTCCGCCCACATCCCTATGACAGATGTCCACACTGCAGCATATTTATCTTTCATTTGGAGATCAGGTCAGGTCATTTTCAATGGCCCTCTTAAAGCCTCAGTTAATGGCCCACATCACAGTGTTCCTTCAACTTCAAGAAAGTGCTGCACTGAATAAAGAACACCAGTTGGAGGAGGTGTAACGTTGCAGTGTTTTTTTTGTTTGTTTTTTATGTGTTTATTTTTGCACTATGCATCTCAAATTTTGATATAATATTTATATTTATCTGCTACAAATTAAAGTAGAAACAATACAACTCAATATTTGGTATATTCAAGAGGATTACATTGTAGCATTAAAGGGGTCATATGATGCGATTTCAATTTTTCCTTACCAAGTTACAAGATCTCGGTGCATAAAGAAGATCTGTAAAGTTGCCAAGACTAAAGTCTCAATTCCAAAGAGATATTCTTTATAAAATGGCTCGTTCTAACACACCCCCACATGTCTACATCAGGATGTGGGAAGATCTGCATAACGCCGCCCAAATGTTCACGCAAAGAAAGAAGGCGTAACTTTTATTCTCACTGTAGTATTGTTGTTGCCGCCGCTGCCATGTCGTGAAGATGCTGTGTGTTTCGTTGGGAAAGCAAAACTACTTTGTTTGGTTTTTCAAAAGAGGATGATATCTGCTTCGTCGTGCCTAGAGCTGATCCGTGCTGGTCGCTGAGGAAATACATCAACTTCACGCTGTGCTGTGGATCGCCGGATCGGCTTTCACCATGGACGCAGCGGAGTCCAGCCCGGGGTCCCACATGTGGTTGCCGCAAGCCTAGTTTGTTTGGCCTTCCAACAGAGGACACAACTAGACAATCTGGTGGTTAAGTTGTATTTACAACACTGTTCCGAAACAGTTCAACTCAATATTCAGATGTGTGCAGCACATTTTATGGAGGACTGTAAGTACATTTTTTTATATTTAAAGAATTTCCACTGACGATTCAAACGTGAGTTTTAAGCAGTGTAGAGCAGCGCTTGTTGTTTGTCATTTCTTTCTTTTCTCCGTCACAAATGCAGACTTGTTTTTGTTTACGAGGCGCGATGCAATGCAACGCGTAAAAAGACAGTATGAGTCATTATAATCCATAATTATGTCCCCACTGAATGCAACAAATGCCTCGTTTATAATCGTTTTTAATGTTTTTTGTCTCGTCGCTCCGGCCGGGACAAGACATCACAATATCGTAAGGGGCGTAACATTTCCGTCACACGCTTGAGGGATTGGCCAATCACAATGCACTGGATAGCTGGCCAATTAAAGCACACCTCGCTTTTCAGACCGATGCTTGTAAAATCGCGTGCGTTTCAGAAAGGCGGGCTCGAGGAGAAACAATAATGTACAGTTATGTGGAAAATAATGTGTTTTTTTAACTGCATAAACACATTTCATTACACCAAATACACAAAATAATGTTATTTTTAGCAACATATGACCTCTTTAAATGAAAACCTGGACATCAGTTAAAATTGTGTACACTGAAAAAATTATTTAGAAACCATTTTCACTCCACAATTTCACAATTAATTACAAAGAAATAGATAATAACACTGAATTAAACATACATTTTTATAGTAGAAAGACTAAAACAATACTTTCTTTTAAAACATACTCCACTAGTCTTTTATTTACATGAATTGTATGGTAATCAAGAAAAATAAATAAATCATTATTTAAAATCATTTGAATTAGCTAATTATAATTATTTAAAATCTATATGGTAAAGCATATAGAAAAAAAACTTTAATTCAAAACCACAAATAAAATTGTCCCATTTTTTGTTTACAGCATCTTTGTGGGTGCTGTAGAAACACACCGGAAAGTAGTGTTACAAAGTAGTGTTTTTCCATCTTCTGTGATATTGCATTTTTTTCTTAATTATTATTATTATTTTATGTATGAAAGGATTGGATGCTATTTATTAAATTAGAAAACCAGATGTAGGAATTTACTTCACAAACAGTCTTCCAACTGCTGCTCTCACCTCATGGTGGGTGGTCATGTGTGATAGTGATTTCACCCCTGTAGCTCAATTCTAATTGGTTAAACCGATGGTGTTGCAAATCACTCTGTGGCAACACTCCCCAGTCTCCCCTACTAAATACAGCTCCAAATTAGCATTAGTCATAGATCAGTGATCTTCCCTGCTGTATTTACAATCAATAATAGAATTATAATTTTTTTGATGTTGAGTATGCAATTGTGTTCAACTCATTGCTTGTATTCGGGCAATGACAAAAATATTACAATATGTTGATTTGGCTTGGAGAAAATGTGCTGAAAACAAACCTTTAAAAAAGTATCTAAGATGCATCATTCATTGGTCTCTCAGCAAAGAAGATACCCCCTTTACAGAAAATTTCTCCCAGTTTGCACAATTTCCTCATTTCTTTATGTTTCAGAGTCTCATGCACCTCTTATCTACAGCTGTCCTCCACTGGAGGTTCTTTCAAGGATGTGATTTCTGCGGTGGACTAATAAGATTGAACTCGTGTGAGTTGGCTTCTCTTCGATCTTCTCCATGTGCAGACAGAGGGGGAGAGAGTGGCAGGAGAACACCTGCAAGCGGATTAATGAGGGAGAGACTGCTCCGAGCTGCCCATCCTACTCGCGCTAATTAATCCTGCTGGTCATTAGCAATAATGGTTAGCTTCATTCAAATACCAGGCATTTTATGTTATCTCCATACTAAAACGTGCACAGTAACTGTGCCCTGCTTAAAGGGGTCCTATTATGCTCTTTTACAAAGTCTTGATTTTGTTTTGGGGGTGTACTAGAACAGGCTCTCATACTAGGTTGTTCGAAAAACACATTATTTTTCACATTTTTTACATTATTACAACACCTCTCTCCCCAGTCTGGTATGAACGGCTCAAATAGTTCCTGTATCAAATGAAGGCCCGCCTTCTGAAATACGAAATGTGCTGTGATTGGTTGGCTGGGCCAGTGTGTGTTGTGATTGGCACCACTCGGCGCCTGGTCGGGAAATGTCACGCCCCTTACCGTAGCCGCCGGCGAGCTTCAGTGTAAATACTGAATTGCGATTTCAATTTTTCCTTACCAAGTTACAAGATCTTGGTGCATAAAGAAGATCTGTAAAGTTGCAAAGACTATAGTCTCAAATCCAAAGAGATCTTTATAAAAGTTAAGAGTCAGCCACGCCTACCTAAAACGCTCGTTCTAACACGCCCCCACATGTCTACATCACTATGTGGGAAGATCTGCATAACGCCGCCCAAATGTTCACGCAACGAAAGAAGGCGTAACTTTGATTCTCGCTGTAGTATATTTGTTGCTGCTGCCATGTTGTGAAGGTGCTGTGTGTTTCGTTGTGAAAACGAAACTACTTTGTTTGGTCTTCCAAATGAGGACGATATCCGCTTCGTCATGCCTGGAGCTGATCCGTGTTGGTCGCTGAGGAAATACATCAACTTCACGCTGTGGATCGCTGGATAAGTTTTTACCGTGGACGAAGTGGAGTCCAGCCCGGGGTCACGCCCCTTACCGTAGCCGCCGGCGCGCTCAGTGTAATACTGATCCAAAATCATGCCATTGAGCGTGATTTAAACCCGGATAATTGTAAGCACTCTAAGTTCGTCTGCCTTGGGAAAGCTAGCGTGTCTCAGACATAGTGATAACACTCATTGCCTTCTGTAGTGCAGCTCAACCAGGTCTCGTCCCATTCGTTGATATTTGTGATATCACAAATCCCGGAAAATATGCGTTGTAGTCCAAACGAGTCGTTCGTTGTAGTTTTTGAAAAGATTTCTGTTAAATAAAATATCTCCTTTTGAAGTGGACTTTGAGCTTTGTAACTTTGCAGATCTTTTTTTTTTTATGCTCAAACAGCAACATTACTAAAGTTGAAAAAGTGAAAAAGCAGAATACGACCCCTTTAACATACATGCTGGGATGATGAGGACAGAGGTTATATATACATTCTGTCCTTATTTACTTACTCGTTTTAACTGTTTCATTCTGCTATAAATATGTATGCTCCTATTTTTCTGTAAAAAAAAAAATAAAAAATCATAGTGACCATTTCAGCTAAAGGAATCATTCACCCAAAAATGAAAGTTTACTCACAGTGAGTTTGTTTCTGAATCGGAACCGATTTGGAAAATGATCATTATCCTCACTTGCTCACCAATGGATCCTCTGCAGTGAATGGGTGCTGTCAGATTGAGAGTCCAAACAGCTGATAAAAACACAATAATCCACAAGTAATCCACACAACTCAAGTTCATCAGTTAACGTCTTGTGAAGTGAAAAGTTGCGTGTTTGTAATAAACAAATCCATCATTAACTTCAAACCATCACTTCAGTCTAAAATAGGATCGATTTGTGTGAGAAATAGACCAAATATAAGTCTTTATTCACTAATTAACTTCCAGTGAGCTGTGAACTCCAGAACCACCTCAAACTAATCATTAATTCAGTGAGTTGACTGGAGAACTGAATCAGCAAAGGAATCATTCTTTTGAGCTTTACTTTTGAATAAACTGGTTGATGTGGTTCACAAATTGGATGGAACAGTTCATCAATGAATCGTTGGACTGATTCATTCATGAATCAGCATTTACTTACTCCGTTATCTGGCCACTGCAGTTCTCAAGTTACCAGCTCACTACATGAAAAAATTACCAGTTAAGAACAGCTTAAGTTGTATTCTATTCCAGAATATGAATATGGATATTTTTTGGAGTGTTTGGTGTATGGAAATTTTGATTTGTATGGAAAAGACATGTGCTAAGATTCTTCAAAAGACCACATTTTTGTTCCATAAAAGAACAATAAAAAAGCCATATGGGTTTAGAACAACACGACAGCGAGTAAGTAAGAGTATTTTCATTTTGAGGAATGAACTATCTCCATATTTTGAAAAGAGATTTGAGGGAATTGTACGGATGTGAAAAACTTGCCTATTTCCGTTTGTGAGTATGTGTGTGTGTGTGTGTGTGCACGATAGGATTAAAATAGATCTCTTAACACCCCGCTACACACAGACACATACACACTTTCTGTCTTTCTCTATATGCTTGCCTTATTGCTATGCTCATGACAGATGAGTTGCAACTCCACATGGAGAAAAGGAAGAATAAGAAAGGACGTTGTGAGGGAGAGACTGAAGCGGTGAGAGAGGGAGCCGTCACACAGAACGCTTCCTAAAATCATGTTACTGTGTCATTATCCCACCTCTGCTCTCTTCCCAGCAATCATATTTGGAGAACATCTTTTAGGAGCTCTCAGTGCCACAACAACTGGTAAGCATGGCTAATGGAAATTTAATCAGTGACAAGAGTGGAGAATCAGTCATAATGCATGTCAAACGGAATGCACCCTGATAAGGAATAACAGAGAGATGCAAATAGTGGTTAAGGGAGGCTTCGCTGACAGACTGATAATGCCCTCGTACTTCCTGCGGCAAGCGCCAAAGGCTGTATCATGCGAGTGTTTTATGTAGAGCGTGGTTTATGTTTTTGTTTTGTTTTTCATTGATTTTAATGACACAAATATGAGCACTCCATCAAAACCAGAAGGCACAAGGATGCAAATATCCCTCTGTTTATGTTTTTTCATTAAAGAAATAAGAGCCAATCAGCAGTTTTTCTTGCCTGCTTGTTTGTTGGGTTGGTTTTCATTTTTCATACTTTCTCCAGGCAGAACCTTGTAAGATTAAACCAATAAATTGCTTGCAAAACTTGGGGTTAAATTGACTGCACATGACAAAACCTAAACAAATCCCTCTTATCCCATTTCAACTTCCCCACTGGTAAACAGAGCGCTATCTTGTTCCACCAAAGAATTGCCATGAGCAAGACGGCGCATAAAAACACAATCTACAAAGGAACAAAACTGGGATGCTCCACCAGCACACCATGCATTCTCCATGTTTCAACTTACCCATGAAACGGGTTTCTTAAGGCTAGAATCATGCAAATGTTCAGTAAGAGCTTCAAATCAAGCTTGTGTGAACATGAATGGTATTTAACCCTCTCCTGTAACCGGTTTCGTTTGAACATTGCTAGAACATTGTAAACCAAGATTTCATATTTGTATTATGTTAATCATATTCATGGTGATATTTACTTGTATCTAAATTTAGATACAAGCAAATATCAAGTTTTGGGTATTTCTGCTTTATTTGAGTATGTAGGTTGACTTTAACTATTGCTTCACTGTTTGAAAATAAAATCGATAGGCCCTACTTTTACGCTGATATTTTTTTCCAGACCCACCTGTTGCATTTCCATTTTAAACCATGAAAAATAACAGTAGTTAAAATATGAAATGAAATCCAATTTGCAAATGATTAATTTGAATTGAATCTTTTGATCAGTATGATTCTTTTGAATCTGAAAAAAACGGTTTACACACCGGATCACGCAACACATCTTCCAACCCGTTCTCAGGAGAAAATTATTTGTATGATGTGAATCATACGAAAATGTACAATTTATAGAAAAAAGTAAACGAGAAGGTCCAACCCTAACCCTAAACATAACCATCAATCAGGCTTAAGCAGATCATACAAATTAAAAACCAACGAATGAGATTGTACGAATTAGCCACCAAATTACGAATTACCATGAGATTGTTCTGGATCTCCACGGTTGAATCTAAAGAGAAGATGCTATTCATTAGTTTTAATCTGTGTGTTTATGGATATAAATTCACTTGTTACAGTTGTAGCTTAAGAATTACGAATCTTGTGAAATGCTGAAGTTACAATATGTGCAATTTGTTTATAACAAAACTGTTCCACGTTTCCACTGTTCACATTTGCACTAACAAATAGAACATTCCTTATATGTCCTTATCATTTATGTTTAACTGAATTTTCATGCATTAATCAGTAATGATCAGATGCAGGGAGACTAAACCAAAACAAATCCCACCGCTCACATTATACTTGAGTGAAACATGGAGGGAATAAACATGATTTGCTTTTTCGCTGAAGAAAATGTGCACACCAAGAATCAACACTGTTGCCGTGAACACTTGAGAGGACTACTGCTATAGCCTTTCAAGTTGTAAATATATAGGCATATTACTCCACAACTAGGATAGAAGCAAATAATTAAATGCTGAATATAGACTACACTCGTAAAAATAAAGGTTCATTATTATGCTCCATTACGAAACTTCAACAAGAAATTGAATCTTTCCATTGCACACAATGTTCTTTATAGTGAGAAATATGTTCTTTAGATTATTAAAATGCTCTTCTCACACACACACAAACAAATCACTTTCTTCTGTGGCACCACTGCAAAAAATCCCATTTTGGAACCTTTATTTTTAATAGTGCAATCTAATTTTTAAAATATAATTGTTAATGTATAATGATCTAGCCTAGTGTTTCTCAATCTTTTTTGTCTTATTTACCCTCACAGCGCTATCAATAATGCTCAAGTACCCCTTCATCAACATCAAACTAGAAAGTGTGTTCCTCTTAACTGATGTCATACTGGATATTATTCACCATTATTATTAATTTTCTTTGAGTATAGCCATTATTACAATAATTCGAACTTTAAACTTAAATCAGTCAAAACTGTGGGTGTGGGATAATTCCTCTCCTTTTAATGAGACACCTGAGCTTAAGTGTCTATCACAAGCTTTGTCAGTTCTAGGGGCAATCACATTCTTTAGAAAGGCCTAACAACCTGCTTAAGTACTCTCTGGGGTACGTACGTACGTGCACCTCTGATTGGGAATCACAGCTTAAGCCCGAAAAAGAGTTTGCAGACTATAAGCTTGATCTTCATTATAATATGATGCTACCCCAATCCATACAGATGGCAAACTGTGCTGTGTAAATTTTAACACACAATCTTCTGTGACAAATGTGAAATGGAGAAAATAGGAGGAGGGTGTCCTACTCTTGCACTGTAGCAGAGGAGGAGACCCATTATGGATGGGATCCAGGCAGGTTTATATTCTAGTGTTGTCTCCTTCTAACAAAGCTCTTTGATCCAGGGTATGCATGTGTGAGTTCATATTTATTAATTGAGCATATGGCTGACTGTGTGAGTGTTATCTGCCGTTCAGGAAATAATGTGATGTTGGTGGCAGTACACACACATTATGGATTGATAAAAATCTCACAAACTGAGGTGGCTGGCCAGCAGAAAATACGATGAGTGAATCAGAACCTGCTATTGGCAGTATTTTAATTGCATGGCCTTATTTTGTTATTAGGCTGACCTTATATATTTCTCCAGCAATGTGAAAGCAATGAAGACTTAATTGGTATACCAATGTGGTTTTATTGAACTTTAAGTGTAATACTATATGATGATGGCACCTCTAACAGCTGCGCCAGTTGGGTTGTCAGGCTAATGGGATCAGCCAATGTCTGGATGTCAGATTAGTCAAAGACAAATGAGCTGTACATAGGCCTACCTCTACATCATCATTGATAGCCAGTGTATTAATCCACTTTACCGGGTATTCCCAAGTATTTTATTGAAGCCCAACTTTACTTAACTTACTTTTGAATCGATATATCATAGGTTCAAAAGTGATTGATTGATTGATTGATTGATAGAAATGATACTTTGATTCAGCAAGGATGCATTAAATTGAACAGAAATTACAGTCTGACATTTACATTTTTACAGCAGATTTCTATTTCAATTAAATTCTGTTCTATTTAACCTTTATATTCATCAAATAATCCTAAAAAAAAAGGTATCACACTCTCCACAAACATCAGCCAGCAGTCAACAATCATAATAAGAAATGTTACTTGAGCATCAAATCAGATTATAGAATGATTTCTGAAGGCTCAGGCCACGAAGGACTGAGTATTGGTGTGAAATCCAGCGACCATCACAGGAATAAATTACATTTTAAAATATATAAATATAGAAAACAGTTATTACAATTACTTTTTTGTGTATTTTATCTTTTTAACAATAGTGTTATATATTCATAGGCGTAATTTGCGGGTGGGACGGGTGGGACATGTCCCCACCACTTTTTTGCCAGGGTCGATATTGTCCCTATCACTTTTTGAAAGTAATTGAAAAATATTTTGCGGAAGGTAGGCTATGTATTAAATGGAAAACAAGATCAACAAATCATTCTCCATAATCTAATTAGGGTGATAAAACAAACAAAAAAACAAAACAACATTTGACTCCTTACGCATGCATAACACGTGCAGTGCAATAACGACGTGATTTGCAGCTGTCGCACTTTTCGTAATGTCATAGCATTTTATTTTAAAAATGGAGAGCTTCCTTGTGCTAAGTAGACCTGCCCTCTACTAAAGATTTTTCAAGTCAACTAGTCACACGTTATATTAAATTGATTAATATAATAATATATTAAATATATAATTTATAAGCGCCATACTTCAATATAGGCTATAGGCAGACGTATTTTTTTGTCAGAATTGTGAAATATAAACTCGTAATTCTGAGAACATATCAGTTAGTTGCAAAAGAGCGAGCAGTGGGAATAATGAGTCTGGAGCCTTGAATTGCCCAGCTCCCTCTGTCAATGATCTAGCACCCCATCGGCACCTGCGTTCAAAATTCTCTGGCACCGACCCTGGTACATCGATGTAATTTTGAAAAGCAAAAATTACGTTTGTTCAACTCTAAACCCAGTCCCCAAGTAAATTAGGTTATTAAATTAAAAACTAGCAAAACGAGTTGTGCAGTGTCCCCACCACTTTTCAAAGCAAAGTTACGCCACTGTATATTAATAATACTTTTTATTACTTTTTTTTTGGACATTATTATTAGATATGACACTGTGCTTACCATTAAAACATATCCACTTTCGTCACACTGAAAATCCAGGGCTGGCTCAAGCTAAACTCAGGCTTACCCACTTAAACCTGCTTCGTGACAATGTGTTTGAACAGACACCAAAAGAGTTTCACCCTGCACTCTAACTGAAATGAGCCTCTATTTCAGGTTGATTATGTCTCTTCTCTTGATATATGCAGAATCTTCCCATGCAGCCCCCATATGGCCATTGAACAGGGATGCCCTCCACATTAGAAGTAATTCACACTTCAACTTCAGTCAAGCACCATCAGCAGCTAAAACCCTGGATTGCCTGTGAATAAATTCACAGTCATGACAACTTTGCAAAATGTCGCCTCAGTAACGTTAAGTGGTATTCATAATTCTTCCAACTAAGTGCACTGCTTACAGATTCAATAAATATGTTTAGCACAGCTCTGTAAACCGTCAGCGGCTGGATAGCAACAGATCCACAAAGTTTAGGTTTAGTCTTTTGTGTGGAAATAGGACAGCAGTAAACAACACAATATTATAATGTATTTAAAGTTTTTTTTATAATCAGGATTATGGAGTCTGGATCAAACCAATTGTGTCCTCTGATTTATCCATGTCCCTCACTGTGATTTAATCTAGGTTTATTCATTAAAGGTAGCATGGTATTTTCTATCATAATCTTCTAGCCTTTTGTTTAACCACAGTCTGTGGGGAGAATGTCATAATTTAGGATAAATCTGATTCCTGAGAGGCTCTGATCACTGGCATTTTGTGCCAATAACCTGAGCCATAAATGCCATGTGAATCACTCAAGAGAAGCAGGAAAATACATAATATATAGGGCAATATGAGTTCCACAATTTCATATGATAAAACTACCGCCAGATACAGGTCTTCACTGCAACTCGCCAAAATAAATGTTTGGTTTAATTTGAAGAGATTATAATAGAAATATATTACTGTTGTACAGCAGAATGTATTCTCAAAGTAATAATAATACTAATAATATAGCTAATTAAAACATAATTTTTAAGAAATATCACACAATAGCCCATCCATGTTTTAATTTAATTTGATTAGATCCTAAAAGTTTCATTATATTGTTAAATTGAGTCCAAAAGCATTTAAACAGTCCACAGAATTTCTGGAAAAATAAAACACATTTTATAGGGAATTATTATTGTTAAAATTTTAGTAGATTATTAAATTGTTCAGGTTTTACTAATTCAGTGAGTTGGACATCATTTTTGATTATTAAAATGTAATTAAATCATTAAAACAGATTTCATATTTAATATCATATCATATTATTTTTCAATTCACAAATACTTTTGAATACAATACAGAAAGACATTTTTTGCTCTTGATGGTGTTGCTAACTGGGCCATGCAAGCCACACAAACCTTGACCCCTTGGTTTCCACATCACAAAAGAGCATATAGCAGGAAATTATGTTACATCATATAAAACTGCTCTTAACAAGTGAGATAAAGCGATAGAAGTCTCTTCAGAAGCAGCTGTTGATGTTATTTCCCAGGTATAGTTGTTTCAGGGAGTATCACACACTGTCATTAACACTAATGGAGCTGTCACACTGACTGCAAAAGTGACCCTAGTCAGTAGGCTGTTCAATGCATACCTCTAAGGCCTGTCTGGCTTTTATTGTCTGTTTTCTTGCTGACATACAATTACTTACCGACTTCCCGTCAAGTGTACGTACATGTTTACAGAATTGCATCTGCAGTGTCACAATGGCATCAATAATCTATAGAGATACTTTCTTCCTCCCAAGAACTACAACAGCTTGCTCTTATGTTAAAATTGGCAACCTTTTTTTCCTTGGCAACCTTTTTTTCTTCTTTATTTCTTTCCTACCTTCTGGCACTAAACAAATGCAGACCAAATTGATTTATGTCAACAATATGGATGGGGATTCTCTAGTCATATATAATCCTGCCCTCTTTCTGAGGAAAACTCAAGGTTTCCCTCTATCCAGGAGGTCTTGTAACAGATTTGATTAATAACTTTGCTCATCTGATTTGCCAACATGCACTCGTTTATCTCCCTTTATTAATATAAGGACAGAGATACGGCTACTGTGACATGGAAATATTTAAATAAGATGAATATCCCAGCATCCAAGTGATTTGAACATTATTCAGCTAGAAACAATATCACTCCTATATGGAGTTTTGCTGAAATGAGCTAAAATGAATGTTTGTAATGTTTTCTTGTACCAACATATGTTTTTGTTTTCTGTAAAATAACCATGTCACTTATCACATGAAAAACTTCATCTAGAAACAAATACTCGAGATTAAAGTATTATGTCAAAACAGCTAATCTAAAGATGTTTCGAAGCCAACATTTTATATGCATAATATTATATATAATTCAATAGTTTTTGTTGAAGGGCGTGTCCGTGGCAGCCTGATAAATTTTGATGTTTTACCATAAAACAGGAAGTTGTTATAACTCAATATTCATGGCAATATTCAGCTGCAGTCATAGCGCCACCTGCTGGCAACAGGAAGTGACTTGTTTTTCGCTGTAACACACTCCTCCTAGAGATTATA
This sequence comes from Sinocyclocheilus anophthalmus, assembly GCA_018155175.1. Taxonomy (NCBI): domain Eukaryota; kingdom Metazoa; phylum Chordata; class Actinopteri; order Cypriniformes; family Cyprinidae; genus Sinocyclocheilus; species Sinocyclocheilus anophthalmus. The sequence goes on along the minus strand of JADLZN010000323.1, from coordinate 222,313 downwards.
AGACTCACGCTTGTATTTTGAGCAGTCTACTCCACAGACGTAAATCAAAACTCTGGGGAAGTAGTGTCCGTTGATGTAAAAGGATGTTTCTACAAAGAGCGTTTTTGAAGCTCAAAGTGGGCGGAGCCGGCCGTCGCCATCTTGGCACTCCCGGATAATCGAAAATTGGCAAAGAAGCGGGAGCAGGTTGCTGAAGCCACACCCACCTAGCTCGACAGTGGTGACAGCAGCAGCAATCCACCCGACATTCACACCCAGTGGCCAAACCGTTAATTATGCAGAACTTTAAGGCGTAATATAATTTAAACGGATGAGTTATAAAAACATTCACCCCATCCACAGTGTCAGAAGGGCAAAATAATAATTTTTGAACAGGCCTCTGTAAACATTTTTTTTTTCTGCTGTAATGTTGGGCATTTTAACATGGGGAGTCTGTGGGATTGACTCCCTTTTGCAGCCAGGCTCTAGCGGCCAGTTGACGAATTACAGTGTAAGTCACTTCCGTGTTGGCTTCACGAGAGACCGGAAGGTTGCCGCTTGGCATAATCAAGGCCTTTGCGATGTTAAATAGTGAAGATCTTGAGTTTTCATCTAAGGGCATGTGTTCGTGGCAGCCTGACAGAGTTTAATGTTTCGCCATGGAAAAGGAAGCTGTTGTAACTCAGCTATACAATGTCCGATCTACCCCAAACTTTACAACTTTGATAAGACTCCTGGCCCGAAGACATCTTAAGGCCAATATTGAGTTATAATCATAGCACCACCTGCTGGCAACAGGAAATGACTCGTTTTACACTAAATTAAATACCACATGTACGATTCTGCACGTTTGGTATAAGAGTCCTGGCCTGAAACATACTCTACATACCAATATTCAGTTATAATTTATAGAGCCACCTGTTGGCAACAGGAAATGTCATGCTTTACACTAACTCAAACATACATACATGGAGATGGCTCCGTGTGCGAGGGCCCTTTCAACGCTGCTTACTGATTTTAATTAAATTTTTTAATGATATAATTTTATTACATATTTATTAAATTCAATTTTGTTGGCTAAAAAAATAGTGATATATTTTTGTTTGTTGTCTTTTACATTTATTGTTTTAGTGTTTAAATTACATGAAAAGCCTGTTTAATGGCAGTCTCTGTTGTAACAACATACCCCATAAGGTGTCAACAAAAGGTCAGGTAATTTTTTTTTTTAGGGTGGAAATCATTAGTTCAATACAAAAGTTCAATGTATTTTTTTATTTCTTTTTTTTGTAGCCTAGACTTTAAAGTATGGGCCTGTTCAGAGATTAACTTTCACTAAGAATTATTCACCTGAGTAAAAAGTGTGACAATTAGTCAATTAGACAATTGGTCTCCTCTATTTTATGAGGTAAAGATGTGTAAAAGCATAAATTCTCAACGCTTTAAATCATTGTAAGGATGTAGAGAATAAAAATTTGCCAGCATAATAAATATGCCTGATAAAATATGCTCAGTTTCGCAGTCTCAAGACACAATTATTATAATGATATTTTTAAAAAAATTTACTGAATTTTTCAATCATGCCTTCAGGGACATCTACTATCCATTTCAGCAACAGTGCAAAAAGAAACATTCTTGATAATTTATTTCAGGAATGTCTCCAAGGAGATCTGAAAATGACTACATTTCCTCTTTGCAACCAAAGGCTCTGTGTATTGGAAAGTCATCCATTTCAATGGCTTTATTTTCCCAGTGTTACTCAGGCCATCCGTATGCAGAAAAACACACTCTGAAATAAATGTCACACTTTAATGAAAGATAAAGGCTTAAAGTAGTGAAACAATAAGATCCATCATTGTGACAGATGAGAGACAGAGAGATTAACATTCTTTGCCAAGAGATTACATCACAATGAATTAACCCACAGTGGTGGGTTTTTTTCCCGCTGCACAATAAAAAAAAATGTGAGTAGGGACTAGTGCATAGAGAAAAGAGTTTAGGCCTGTCACATAGCAGACATTGATTTGTGGTGCATGAGTTCAATACTGTTATCATTTTGCTCTGTTTAATCTCAGTCTGGAGTGGCCGATAGCCATCTGAAACACTTTCAAACAAATCTGAATGCATCCTCCCATCGCTATGGATATTTCCCAAGGTCATTGTTCCTCAGGCATTTCAGAAAACACCTGCTGTTGAAAATATGAATGCAGCCACAGTCACACTATAATAACAGTAAATTCATATTACTTGGAGAGACCCTGCTTTTCCTTTTTATCCATTTCAGAAAACCATATTGCGAAAGACTAACCCCAACATTAAGAAATAAAAAATGAAAAATAAAAAAAAATACACCAGTCTAAGAGCAAAAATGAGCACGGATGACGGCGACCACAACAATCCTAATATTCACACTGCATCATCTGGACTATAAATGATACTTGTGAAAATAAATTGGATTTCAGCTCTGCTAACACAAACGAGAAGTAATGTATTGCCATTGCAGATAGTTTTCGCAATTTACACAGTTTGTGTTGACATTACATCAGATACATAATGTTGGTCTAGCCTTTACTTTAACATTAGCAATGCAGAGGTAGTACAGATGACATTAATCAGTGCACTATCAAACATACAACACTTACTGAAATAGTATTTTTATTTAAGCCAGCTTCTGCTGCCCTCATAGGAAAAGCTTGGCATTTAAATGATCAGATATAGGCCCATATGCATGTTGTTATGTAATTGATTGTATGGTCTCAAAATTCACTTTATCCTGTGACCCTAACCACAAAAGCCCATATGCTTACTCAGCACGGATGAGTCATGATTCTTCAACCTCCATTATCATGAAAAGAGGATTTGCTGTTGTGTGTGTTGCATGTGTATTTCTTCCCTTTCACTGCTAGGCATTTTTCATAAAGACAGCAGAAAAATGACTTGATTTTTAAACTTTAAAAAAAAGGTCAGTTAATAGGGTACTTAACCTTTAGAAAATGATCGTCAACCTCAGGAGGTCAGATTAAATATTATATAAGACCCCCCCTACTGTAAAATTATGTTTGCTGTTTGGCAGCACTGCTATCAAAAATTGGCCAATAAATTGCAGTCTAAATGCAAATTAGAAACTTAACTAAACTTAACTTTTGCAATCTATTAAATAGAAAAAATTTAAAAATATAAACAATATTTTATAAAGGAGAAAATGGACAGACACTTGTGTTGAAAATAGTGCTGGGAAAAATAAGATGTTAATTTCTGTGATTTGGGATTAAATTATTAGCTGTTTAATATGTTAAAGTAATTAATTAATGTAGTATACAGTTTTTTTCACTTCCTTGGGCTAAGATCATGTTTTTCTTTCACTTCCAGTGGCAAGCATTAAATGTTCATGCCATTTGTGCTATCTCTTCTATCTTGCGTGTTGCAGTCTTCATTTGGCTAACTGGTTGATACAAACTGATCTATTAGTCACACAGGTGTTAACGTGAATAGAAGTACTGATACTTGCAAAACTGATCATATAGAGAGAATCAAACCTTGTTTAATCAAGACTAATAATAAGTAATTTTACAACTTATTTAGCATTAAAATCGTGTGAAGTAAACTTTGACATCTCTCATCCAAACAGGAAAGTGGATAGAGTGGCAGGGAAACATCTGGAGATCTGTCTCAAAAATACAGTTAAATGAGAATTGTAAATTCATTATTATTATGGTTTTATGGGATGATTGTTATTGTTGTTAAAGATAAATAAAAACAATAGTTTGATCATTTACAGTTAATTAAATGTTATAAATGATTCTTAGATGACTATAATTAGTAATTTTATCCTCAAAATTTAAGATAAAAAAATATATTATCAAATGTATTTATAGAAAAAATTTCATTATACTTGTACTATGTAAAATATAATTGCTTTATGTTGATCCTACATTCATTTAGAGATTCAGTGTGTAATTACTGTATATTTATGATTACAAATTTAAATGTTAGGTGCGATTCATTTTGATTATTCACAGAAACTAATGCGAATAATTAGTTTGTTTAAATTTCTTTACAGCCTTAGTTAAAAACTACTTACTTTCCAGGCTAGGTTAATTTTATGTTACATAATAGTTTAATACACATTTTATAGTTCTCACAAAACAATTTAAAACAAAAAAACAAAAAAAACATGGTATTTGTGCCTCTAATGCTTTTTTATAAAGGTCAAGTGGCAACAAAGTGTACATTATCTGTGGAAAGTGATTCCAGCTGTGACTTAGATCTAGTGAAATGTATTTAAAATACAAGACAAAGATCTTGAAAAGATAGAATTGTATACAGTTTGTGCATCTTTTCTGATGGCATTTCGTCATGTATTCAGGGTGGATAAGCAGAGCCGTGCTATCCCTACAAATGAGCTCTATCTAGAAGCCCCTTGAGGAAATAAACATGCTAAACAGGATTGCATTTCAAGTGCAGTTGGTGCTATTGTTTTGGCCTCTCTTGACTGAAATTATCTAGACAGTGCAGTGCATGTTTCAAGACATTGCCCGTCTAAAATTTACTAACAGAGAGGCAAGCCCTAAGGCTAACACACCATCACTAAACAAGCCAAACCTTCACTCCCCTTTTCGGCTGACTCTTGTCCTTTCTTCCATTTTCCCAGCTGTGTCATCTCGACATCACAGGACTTGACATTTGCACAAGTAATATAATGAGACCTGTCCCTGTTATTGGGAAACTAATGCATTTTGAGCTTGGGCTATTTTTCACTTGACATTTACATACATTAATATCTGATTAGCTCTCGTTTGCAAAGTCAGCTTACATTTTGAGCCCATATGGAAATAGCATTTTATTTCTTCCGACGATTTTACACAAATTTTTTTTAATTACTCCAGCACTAAATCTAATGCAAAGTATTTACGACATGAGTATTAAGAAGGTTCTTGCAGGGGGAGATTAGCTTTGCCGAATTACCAATCAAGCAATCTGAACCCTGATCTCTGTTTATGAGCTAGCAGCGCTTTTAGTCTGATGTTTTTTAAGATGGAGCGGCAGATAGAGATCAGATTCTTTCTCTGTCATGCTGGCTCTTAAGAACATCAAGGCCATATCAGCTATCATATCACCTCATATTTTTAAAACCAATTTCATTTGTTCATCATTTTTGTCAGATCTGTGTCAAATTCCTTCATTCTCGTATAGTATAGTAAGGTCATATTTGCCTAATGGTTTAAGAAAAAGCATCTTCTGTTGAAATCTGTCAAAGTCAGTTAAATGTCAGGCTCTTCAATGAGGGTTCTGTTTTTCACATTTCTTCAGTAAGACTTTGCAAACATTTTCCCTATTGGGATAAAATAGCCATCAAACCCTGACTACCTGCAAGATGCAAGTGCACCTTTATTGATAGCTGAATGCATTTTCAATAATCTCTGAGGCAACTAATCCTATCAAATGTATTAATTTGCTCCTCATATGAGCCCAATGTGCTGATCTCTTTTAATTAGTGAGTAATTGGTGCTTAATGTGTTGTAGTAAGAGATCCAATGAATGTGGCGGCATGAGGGGATGGCAGCATAGATTCCATTGTGCATGAATGAACAACGCCATTGATCCGTCAGGCTTGTGACAGGCAGTCAGCTTGGGCAAGGGAGTCAAAAGCATATTTGTATGCCAGTCGTCTGTACATAAGCGTGGCTTGTAATCAGGTGGAATCTAATTAACCTTTTCTCCATAATGATTGCTAAAGTGACTCTCATGACAAAGGATACTCGCTGACAGCAGCGTGGCCACTTTTGAACTGTGAAGGTCCCAGTGAAGTATCTGGGTGTTGTGAAGCGTATATGGGCCAGTCACTGTGAAATCTCTCGGCACTTGGAAACAGTGGTGAGTGAAAATCATTGATTTAAATGCTAATTTACTGCTTCAAATGATTCATTCGGCTCACGATCGGAGTGTAGAAACACTCTGCGGTCATCAGTCATGCTTAGTTCTTTTAGTCAGTCTCAGTTTATCTACACAAACAACTTAATGACATTTAATGGAATAGAAAAACACTGGGGTAAGAGGAGTATCATTGATCCAATGTAACTGATTTATTTCATAAGTACAGATTATTGCTTGTAAACTACTGCTTTGTGATATCCCTTTATTCATTTTCACAATAACTGAGGCAAATTCTCAAAGCCTACCATAATGATTTGGACATGAGAAGAGGATAATGAAGGCCTGTGGCACATGATCTGACTACCTTTGAGTGATTTCCTTTAATAAGAAGCAAATCTGTGTTTCTCACTTCCACTCTCTCTTGGATGAATATGACCTGTCGAATCGCTCAGCTCCCGCAGTCTGACAATATAATTTATACCTTAGAACGGTAATTTCTTCGATGCAGTCGCGAGTCTGAAATACAAATTAGGAGCAGGCGTGCGATTAACTCCAATCACAAGCACTTGTGGTAGGCCATCTGAAGTAAAAACCCTTCCCTCAGTAATCAAACCAAATAATCCACACGGCACAATAGCCACCTTCTTGCTTTCGTTAACCCTAAACAGCATTGAAATGACAGGTGAAATCGGAATGCGCTAACTAGTCATTAGCATACGCCGAGGGTGGATTTGCAAAGCCTCTCTTGTGTGCTGTTGGTTCGCCTGCTCCATCTGCCCGCTTTAATGGCTGCATAAAAGTATGAAAAAGAGCACAGTGACTGTTTCAAAGATCCCCCACCCTCCTTTCCCTCTCAGAGCGATTAAAGAGCGAATGTGAGGTGGCGACAGTTCTGGCTTTTGATCATGTTGCCTGTCAGTGGAGTGTTGACTAGTGGGGAGTCTGGCCAGATAGTAGTCTTATAAAGGGGCACATCATGAGGCAAGGAGAAAGAAAGACTTTGACAAATCAATGCTTGCAGCTCTTGAGAGTAAAGACAAAGGGTACTCTTTGAGTTTTGGTTTATGCTTGGCTGGATTGTATTCGTTTAGCTAATATTCAGCACATTTTACCATCCGGGTTGAAAGCAGTGTAATGTAATATATAATTATATATATTGTTTGTGGTACGGGTTTGGAATACCTAGTAGTTGTGTTGGGTTTTATGAATTGGAAGACATAAATCATACCTAATCCTTTCATAATGTGTGACACTAAGCTGAGAAAGTAAATACAAATGAGAGGATGTAGCCAGCATGGGTGGCTGCTGGATTCAGGTACTCATTATAATATCAATGTGAAAGGAAATTCAATGCGGTTAATAAAAAGTAGACAGAGAAATATAATAGTATTCCAGAATGAATAATTGATGTGGGCTGTATGAAGATGCTTATTTCACCACCAGGTCTGCACTATGGGTGAAACGGCAACAAGAGACACGGTTTTTAAAACAAATATCTGATATGGCAATGTGGCTATTAATTGTCTTATACTTAATAACGTAGATGTCTGCATGTAAACAATGTCTGTGAATTACATACTCTGTGAAGTGTGCATGACATGTAATGAATTATTACACATCTCATTTTGGAATATCTAGATCAGTGACTCTGAAGTGGTGGGTTGTGGCCCAAAATTGTTTTGATAGTATACAGCAGGGGTAGGCAAGTTCGGTCCTAGAGAGCCGCAGTCCTGCAGAGTTCAGCTCCAACCCTGAAAAAAAAACTCACCTGCCTATAGCCTTAGTAATCCTGAAGACATTGATTAGCTTGTTCAGGTGTGTTTGATTAGGGTTGGAGCTGAACTCTGCAGGACTGCGGCTCTCTAGGACCGAACTTGCCTACCCCTGGTATACAGCATGAGAAAAACAATGCTATATGCTAATATTACAGTTCAACTAACCCTGTAGTCATTCTCAGAAAAGATTTCTAATTTCTTTTTATTGTTGATCAATCAAATTCTACAGCATTTGGCTGCAATTTCATCTGAACTTGGTATTAGCTTGTCAAGTTAGGCAGATGCCAACACGGACCGGTTGACTGGCGAGCTCTAAGCATTTTCTTTAAAATAAGGTCAAATAAAATACAACCCACATTGAATATGGATTCACATGCAGTGAGAATTAACATTTTTTTCCACCAGTACAAATTGTGTTGTTTGGTGGGGTTCCCCTGGTAAAATTCACATTCCAGGGGCTAAATATCACATTACTGGGGTTGCTTCGGACATGTAAAACAACCCGTGGCAACAGTGTTAAAGTAGCCCAATTCCACGGGAAAACCACAGATTGTTAACTGATAGAAAATATCAGGTGAAAGACCTTTTGTGCTCACAGTATTTTATTTATCTCTTATTATTCTGAAGAAAGCACCCAAACAAAATTACATCTCACATAAAAGCTCAGATGTAAAATGCTGGCCTCCTATTTTGACTGCTTTTTCCTCCCATTCATCAGGGTTTTTAATGTAATCTGCAGAAATCAGCTATGGTGTGCAAACCACCATCTAAAATGGGGAAGGAAAATGTCCTGTCATGTCTAAATGACCTAAAAGCATGTATTTAATTTCCTTCTGAAATGAAAGAAAGTGAGAAGTAAAAGACTGTCTCCAAAAGTCACATTGGTTTTAGCAATTTTAAGAGAGATTAAAACTATGTCACTTATTGTACTAAAACTCTATTATGTTATGCCATCATTGCAACACCTCATTAATCTCCAGCATTAGGCTCTCTATAAATGCAAGATGTTGTGCTGTTAGTCTGAGAGCATCTTTACCACAGCACAAGGTACTTTACAGCTGTTGTCTGAACATGTTCCCCCATAACTACCAAGGCATGAAAGAGGCAATAAACCTGAACATCAAAAGTTGAATGAAGTTGATGATAAAACGCCACTGTTTAGCATGATGGGATTTAAAAATTGCATTCTGACACAAGCCCCTTTGTACTCTGGTAGGTAATTAGAAAGTGTGCACTACAGTCGCACAAATTAAAAAATAAATAAATAAGTGAAGGGTAGAAGCTTGGCATGGTTCCCCAGGGTATCCATTAAAGAATGTTTTCTTGAATTGAGGTTAGGTGAATTGATCTCTTTCGAGACTGGCGAAGCTGGGAGTTAACGTTCCTGGCTGCAACCATGACTCATTTCATACATTATTCCAATTAAATCATGGCCTCTTGGGCTGGGAATGTACCAAACTCATCACAATGGCCCCTGTCACTTTCCGGTCATATTTGTCATATTTGACATAAAAGACAGTTGAGTATATTAAAATGAACAGAAAGAATAATGCTTTCCCTATTCTTTTTTTAAAACATCTTTTTTGTCATCTTATCATATCTCTCCACCAGAAAATGTCCACTTGGATTTCGTACAAGCATCAGTTTTGTCTTGATGGATGGTATTCGGTGTAAAACAGACATGTAATTTGTTATGTGTGATGCAACAACGTTATTTAGCTAGTAATACTATGTGCTGTGTTGCCGGAAGAACCCAGTTACTTATTAGGTGAAGGACATTCAAGACACGTTCACAGGCTATTCATGGAGATATCAGTCATCTTTTTTTCAGTTACACAGTTACACATTATATAATCTAATGCAATTGTATATAAATGTCTCTTAAACAACAATCTGATTGCCTTCTGGAGGCCTCAACCTGGTTAAAATCAATTGCTTTATGGCATATTTTCAGTGATATGCCAAACATGCCTGTTTCACAGAAAACTGCCTTGGGTAGCATTTATTTACAGCAAACCTGAGCACTTGTCCTCTGGAGATAAGTGCCCATAAGTATTTTTTAAAAATCCTTAAGCATTTGTAAAACATGTCAGCCAAGACTTTTCTATTTTCTTCAGTGTAGTTGAACAAACTATTTGCTCTTTTGTCCTAGTTATCCTTATCTTTAAGTGAAATATGAAGACCCAATATGGGCACTTCGTTCTCAGAGGGTTTTTCCACTTATATATTCATGATCATTAGTTTTACCTGAACACTTTTACAGCTGCTGCTGCTTAGTATATTGTGGTCTGACAACAAGCATCAATTTGATAATTGATCCAGTTTAAATTGTTAAAGAATCTAAAATAGACTGATAAACGATATAAAGACTGTTGCAGTGGATATGAAATAAAATGTATAAGTGTTTGACAATAAAGCTAGTCTTTATGTAAAACTTTTTTATTAAATATATATAATGATGAGGTGTCGTGTTGTGTGTGTGTGTTCAAATTTTTAGATATTCATATTATGTATAATACAGTGGTGTGAAAAAGTGTTAGCCCCCTTCCTGATTTCTTATTTTTTTGCACGTTTGTCACACCTTAATGTATCAGATCATCAAACAAATTTAAATATTAGTCAAAGATAACACAAGTAAACACAACATGCAGTTTTTAAATGAAGGCTTTCATTATTAAAGGAAAACAAAATCCAAAACTACAAGGCCCTGTGTGAAAAAGTGTTTGCCCCACTGTTAAAACTGTGGTTTATCACACCTGCGTTCAATTTCTCTAGCCACACCTGTTCGCTATCAAGAAATCTCTTAAATAGGACCTGTTTGACAAAGTGAAGTAGACCAAAAGATTCTCAAATGCTAGACATCATGCCGAGATCCAAAGAAATTCAGAAACAAATGAGAAAGAAAGTAATTGAGATCTATCAGTCTGGAAAAGGTTATAAAGCCATTTCTAAAGCTTTGGGACTCCAGCGAACCACAGTGAGAGCCATTATTCACAAATGGCAAAAACATGGAACAGTGAAGAACCTTCCCAGGAGTGGCCGGCCGACCAAAATTACCCCAAGAGCACAGCGACGACTCATCCAAGAGGTCACAAAAGACCCACAACATATCCAAAGAACTGCCGGCCTCACTTGCCTCAATTAAGGTCAACGTTCATGATTCAGCAATAAGAAAGAGACTGGTCAAAAATGGTCTGCATGGCAGAGTTCCAAAACGAAAACTGCTGCTGAGCAAAAAGAACATAAAGGCTTGTCTCAGTTTTGCCAGAAAACATCTTGATGATCCCCAAGACTTTTGGGAAAATACTCTGTGGACTGACGAGACAAAAGTTGAACTTTTTGGAAGGTGTGTGTCCCATTACGTCTGGCGTAAAAGTAACACTGCATTTCAGAAAAAGAACATCATACAACAGTAAAATATGGTGGTGGTAGTGTGAAGGTCTGGGGCTGTTTTGCTGCTTCAGAACCTGGAAGACTTGCTGTGATAAATGGAACCATGAATTCTGCTGTTTACCAAAAAAATCCTGAAGGAGAATGTCCGCCATCTGTTCGTGACCTCAAGCTGAAGCGAACTTGGGTTCTGCAGCAGGACAATGATCCAAAACACACCAGCAAGTCCACCTCTGAATGGCTGAAGAAAAACAAATGAAGACTTTGGAGTGGCCTAGTCAAAGTCCTGACCTGAATCCTATTGAGATGCTGTGGCATGACCTTAAAAAGGCAGTTCATGCTCGGAAAAACCCTCCAATGTGGCTGAATTAAAAAAAATCTGCAAAGAAGAGTGGGCCAAAATTCCTCCACAGCGCTGTAACAGACTCATTGCAAGTTTTCGCAAACGCTTGATTGCAGTTGTTGCTGCTAAGGGTGGCCCAACCAGTTATTAGGTTTAGGGGGCAAACACTTTTTCACACAGGGCCATGTAGTTTTGGATTTTGTTTTCCCTTAATAATAAAAACCTTCATTTAAAAACTGCATGTTGTGTTCACTTGTGTTATCTTTTACTAATATTTAAGTTAGTTTGAAGATCTGAAACATTAAAGTGTGACAAACACGCAAAAACATAAGAAATCCGTAAGGGGGCAAAAACTTTTTCACACCACTGTATATGCATAGAATGTGTGATTTGCTATTTGAGATTGAACACAGTCTTGTCTTAAATTGTCTAGGGTGTAGAAGATACATTATCTGCATTTATTTATTCATCTATTTAATTAGATTAAAATAAATTTCCCGTATTATTTGTTTGAGGAAAAATACATTAGGTAAAGACATTCTGTGCTGTTGTGTTCTTTGAGATAAATCTGTCCAGCATCATGTCAATACTCCACAAGATTTTGCATTTTCATTCAGTTCACTTAATCAGGTCATTTTCTGAACATAAGTCCTCAGCAAAACTGAATCTTTAGAGGATAATTTTTATTATGCTAGCTTATCATGTAACATTCAATAGTACTGTGCATGCCTGACTTTTATAGATGCTTGAGTCATCAAACTTGCTCTCTTGAAAGCTGCCAATTTTGTCTTCTTCTTAAGAAGTGCTAATCAGACAGCCACAGTAGTATGTGCAGAAAAATCGATGACATTTAAAATGCTAGTTTTAGTGCTGAGGTGCTGTAATTTTGTCATCCAGACCACTCTGACACTGATTACACTAACAGTGGACAGAAACCTGAAAACCACATTGTAATTCTCTTTATTTAGCCTGGTTAAAATATTGGACTATATTTGAGCATTTCCATTCAGTTTTATTTGCCTTTAGGATGCTGCGATATTAAAACCTGATGTATCATTACTCACAAAAAAGCTTTACAAATGTTTACACCAAGAGCATTTACAAAGTATTCCAATCAATCTTTCTAATGTGCAAATAATGTCCTGTAATTAGTGAACATTTTATTAAAGAGTTTCCATTTTATTTCCACCAAAACAACGTTTTCAGCCATTTTACTCCAGTGAATATATCTGGGTAACTTGAAGGTCAGTTTTCTATTGCTCCATACATTGACTATAAAAAACAAAACAATAAACTATTGAACATTTCCTCTGTTATTGCTCAGGAAAACAGATAGAGCTCAATGAACAGAGGTTAACATTTTATGAAAACATTCCTCAATAGAAGAGGATGCTGTCACATTGTATGGGGTAAGTTGTCACAGTGGAACCTGCTATTAAACTGTCAATTATAAGCGTTTTGGCTCAATTTAAATAGTAAAACAATTATGAAACACTAAATAATTTGGGCGGTAGCATACAGAAATATCAAACCATTGTTATGACCAACATAAACTGAAATTAATAGACTATTTGAATGAGCTAATGATCTCTTAAGCCCTTTATCATTTAAAATGTGTTAATATTATGAAAGAAAGTGTTACCAATTTCAATCATCTCAAAATGATTAGAATTTTAAGCCTATAGATGATTCCATTTGTCTTGGGTTAGAAGGGTCATTGCATTTTGCATGGAAAATCGGAGAGCCTCCTACAAAACATAATTTGAGAAAATCTCACGGGTATATTTATGCATTCCAAAATGCAAATGGACTCTGCTAATTTAGTAGAACTGAAGATTATTCGACATGGCTTTAATTTTGTGAGCTCATCTCATCAGATAAAACTCTCTATTTTAATGTAGCTGAGGGCAAAATGTGTTTAACTAACAAGCTGTTTTAAATGCTCTTTGCCAGGTCTCAGTGGTGGCAAGTGTTCCTTACAGTTCTTCAGACCTATCGATTGTCTGGTTGACGAAGACATCAAGATCAGTGTTTGTGAGGAGGCCATCCCGTTTTCTGTCAGCATAAGCAGGTCTTTGCATTCTCAGCCAGCGCTCATGTGTGTGCAAGTTCCCTAATGATGCCCTGCTCCTGTCACACAAACATTTAAAATAAACCACTCCGAGCAAGGGAGTGCAACTCAACACAGCTGCTCTCCTCATCTCTGATTGGCCCCGTTGCTGTTACTTGGGGAGAAACTAAATGTCATGGCCGAAAGGTGGAGAATAAATGATACAGAAGTGTCAGGAGCACCTGCACTCCAAAAGAACCTTCAAACTGTCCACGGGGATACCAAAGATTGATTCGCCAATGCATGTTTCACCACATTTTCTTTTTTCATTCCACCTTTATTTTTATTAATAAGAAGATAACAGCTCCCATATGATGCCCTAGAACTGTTTAACCATTTGAATAATTTCAATGGCAGAATTTTTTAATTCATCACCTAAACTGCCTTTCTGCTTTAATTATCCACTCAAGGACCTTGCATCCAGGCTGTTTAATAAAATTCACAATGGATCTCTAAAGGACGACAATCCATTTTAATCCTACATGTAATTAAGACAATGTGTTATGGGGTCAGAGCTGTTGTTGACAGGCAGACAGAAAGCTAATTCAGTACAGCTGCCTAAGCAAAGTGTATGTGTCATACCTTAAAAAAAAAAAACAACTAATAATAAATTAGCATATTTTTACATTGACCGTTTCACTTATGAAAATGTAAAAGCTATAAAATATCCACAGAATCGGTCAGTCACGACAGTGAGAGTGTAATAAAAAAAATAGCAACTTGACTGTTTAACAGATTTTGTGGATATTTCATAAATGTCACTATTTAATTTTTTCAATCGATTATGATTGATCAATAGCACGGTCCAGCTGTCTGATATGTCATAAATGTGTTGTCAAACATTTCGCTGCTCAGCAAAATAAGTTGTTTCAATATTAATCTGTGCGATCAGGAGAGAAGTTTGCACTCATATATTACAAAAATGTACCCTTTTTTTAGCTGTGAAATTTCTGCAAAATTTTGCTAATGTTATGCACCTTAAAGGGAGAATTCACACAAAAATGACAATTACCACATGATTTACTCGCCCACAAGCCACCCTATATGACTTTATTCTTTCAGACGAATAAAATTGGAATTATGTTTAAAAATGCCCTGGATCTTCTAAGCTTTATACTGACAGTGAATGAGGGTCGAGATTTTGAAGCCCAAAAAAGTGCATCCATCCATCATAAAGTACTCGTTATAGCCCAGTAATGTATAGCTTCCGCTAACTGGGTACACATGTTCACGAGAGGGGCATTTCGGATGCCGGGCGGACGTAGGCGGAGCCTAAGCTCCGGTGAGAATATGCTAGTCTGGCGAGAACCGAGTTGGTTTACAGAAAAGGAAACAACAAATGAAGTGAATTGTTTAGCTTATTGTCTTAAAATGGTCGTTGTGTGCTATCCAGATTCTCAAATAGCTAAAAGTACGTTGGTCACTTCTCACCGGAGCTGACGCTCCGGCCATGGCGTAAGTATATGCTGGAATACCTTTTCTGAACGCGTGTATGACAGTTAGCGGAAGGTAGAGATTACGGTTTATAAAGTTTTAAACGTGGATATTTTTCTTACACAAGCGCATTGCTTCCTTTAAGAAGGCCTTTATTAACCCCCTGAGCCATGTGGAGTACTTTATGATGGATGGATGCACTTTTGGGCTTCAAAATCTCGACCCCCACTCACTGCCATTATATAAAGCTTGGAAGAGACAGGACATTTTTTTATATAACTCCGACTGCATTCGTCTGAAAGAAGAAAGTCATAATAACCAAAGACGCTGAGGGTGCGTAAACCAGGGTAATTTTCATTTGGGGTGAACTATCCCTTTAATGATGGTTTTTTTTTTAATAGAAACACACTGAATATCAGACTGCTGATTTCGGCAACTGAAACGGGCACTCCTTTCATGTCTCTTGTATCACGTTTCTTACTAATCTCATTTATGTTGTGTCTCAGTCTTTGATTATATTAAGAGAGAGGACGTATTTATTAATATTATTTTAATACTGTTACGGTGTTCGTCTTGTCAATAAACTGGCTGTTTTGTACATTATAATTTAAAAATTTTTCCTTGGCAGAAGCTTTAGAATTTTTTCCTGTTTGTCTTGAATCTTACTTGTTTCCTGATTTATTTTTCTTGTTTCTTGTCTTACTTTTAGAAGAAGCTTTAGGATTCAAATAACTTCAGTCCAAATATATAGTTCATGTCCACTTAATTATTTTTCTGCTGAGTAGCCGCCGGTATTTTGATCAATCTGTCACGGTTTATTACACAGGACTGTGCATTATTCCTTACATATAAAATAACTTTAGTGTTTAAAGCAGACAATAACAGTAGTTTCTGTGTATAGTGTTTGTTATCGTCTCCTGTGCTGTGTTTTGTAGGTCGGAGTGCGCGAGAGAGTTGAACAAAAAATAAATCAGTTTAGTTAAGTGTAATTATTTCAATTGATCAGCTCTATTTCAAAATTCATCGAAAAGCCATTAGTTTCAAAAAATCTCTCTCTTTCTAATTCTCTCCATTCTTCAGCGCTCCCTTTAAGGAGCCATGCTCTGTATCCTAGCAACAAGGCTCACTCTCTCATAGATCTGCAGTGTCTGTGGCAAAGGGTGAATGCATAGTTACCATCTCATTTCACTGACATGTCACTTGCACACTTATAAAATACAGCTTGCAACAAACTTATCCTTGCACTCTACTGTGTATAATTGTTCAGTAGCTCAAAGATTATTAGTAATTTATGAAAAATTGCCTTTTCTTCAGGTGCTATTACAAACCCATTGGAGTTGCCATTTCATAAAAGGCATTGTTCAGTTTAAAATAGTATTTTGTCATAGCAATAAAATGTCATTTTTGAGAGTTAAGGGAACTGAAAGAATACATAATAAGTAATCATTATAGGATGACTGCCAGAAGTAATGAATATGAGAAGTATTGCTCTAGAGAATATTAATCCTGAAATTGTTTCACAGAGAAAACCCCTATAACCACAATCAAAATTAATTATGGGATTGAGGTATGATTTGTACAAATACGAAATTCATCCATTCAACAGTTATCAAGAGTGGCATAGAAGGTCTTATGTTGCCGTTTCAATAAGATATCTTGTATTGTAGAATAATTCTCTGTGGTTTCCACCAACAAATGAGTTTTCAGCTCTTCCACACAGCGCTCTAAGAAAAGCTCATCAGGCCATGTGGTGTAACAGCAAACCCCTTCAGGCAAGGAACTGACCCTTCACTGCTGGCTTTTGTGTTCACACTCCTGCCGAACTCACCAGGGAAGAAAGACCAGGTCAGTCTGAAAGTGCAAATGACACTTCAGTCTCTGTTGATTGCAACACTGAACATTTTTATTGAGGATTAATGATATCTCCCAGTGAGACAGAAGTAGCCTAGATTAGCATATGGAGTGGAAAAATCATGGTCAGTCTCATTCATGTTTTAAAGAGGTATTGCTTTACTAAGAAAAAAAGTAGCTAAAAATATCAGGCTTGGGTAAAATTTAGAATGTATAAATTGACTCCTTTTCAATTTAGAAGTTAGAATTCTATTTGAACTGGCCACACCCCATATGATGTTGAATTAAAGGGATAATTCATCTAACCAATGAACTTTCTGTCACCTCATGTGTTCCAAACCCGGAATGACTTACTCTTCTGTGGAGCACAAAAGGAGAATTGTACTGGTTGCTCTTTCCTTGCAATTATTCCCCATGGGACTGAAGCTTTCAAGACTCAAAAAAGTACTCAAAACACCATAAAAGTGGTCTATAAGTCTCTTGCTCTATATCCCAAGCCTTCTGAAGTCTGAATTTTATGAATTGCAGTTCAAACAAATCTTGTAAGCCTGCTTCATTTTGTTTGGCTCTGCATTTTGAAGAAGTTTGGGTAAATTAAAGCATCTAGGAATGATGTTTGTCCACCATAGTCTAAGCGAAAGTTAATTTATGAAAATACCCAGGGCCGGACTGGGACGCAATTTCAGGCGGGAAATACTCACACTCATGTGAAGATGGGATGGGATGTGATGTGATGTGAAGTGACATGTGGCCAAGTATGGTTACCCATACTAGGAATTAGTGCTCTGCATTTAACCGGCACCCGGGGAGCAGTTGGGGGTTTGGTGCCTTGCTCAAGGGCACCTCAGTTGTGGTATTGAAGGTGGAAGAGAGCGCTGGTTATTCACTCCCCCCACCTACAATCCCTGCCGGTACGAGACTCGAAACCCGCAACCTTTTGGGTTACGAGTCCAACTCGCTAACCATTAGGCCACAACTCCCCCAACTCCAGGCACACAGAAAAAAAAAGGGCCAAAATTGTACCTTTTTGGGTACAACAGCTTGATACTTACAGTACACTGTACATATTAGTACCTTAAGAGTAGTAATTCGTACCCTTAAGGTACTAATTTGTAGGCCTACCTATTAGGGCTAAAAAAGGAACAAATATGTCCTTTTAAGGGTCCTGTTCCAGTAACAAACTGTTGTACCCCAAAAGGTGCAATTCTGGCCCCTTATCTCCTGTCTATAGCCTATACATCCACAACAATTTCTTAAACTACAGACAACCTTATTATTTGTATGGCCATCACATAAAAAAAAGGTTTAAATCCTTAGTCTGGGGCCGTGGAAAATAATTAAAGGTTCTCTCTTGCAATGCACCTTCACTTCACTTCCCTTCATTACTCCAGTCTTCAGTGTCACATGATCCTTCAGTAATCATTCTAATACGCTCATTTGCTGTTTTAAGAAAACAATTTGTGCTTATTATTATATTATTATCAATATTTAAAACATTTTTTCAGGATTCTTCGATGAATAGAAAGATCCAAAGATCAGCATGTATCTGAAATAAAAAGCTTTTGTAACAACATTGCCCATGTAACATTAAACCAGAACCTTTATTCATCAAAGCAACTGAAGAAAATTTAATCTGGTTTCAAACATAATAATAATAATGGGTTTTTTTTAGGGAAGCAAATCGAATCTTAGACAGGAATCATGAAAGGATCATGTGCACACTGAAAACTGGAGTATATGCTGAAAATTCAGCTTTGATCACAGGAATAAATTACATTTTAATTAAAATATTTCACAATATTACTGTTTCTGCTGTATTTTGATCAAATAATTGAAGGCTTAGTGAGCAGAAAAGACTTCTTAAAAAAAACATTAAAAATCATTCTGTTAATAGTAGTGTATTAACAAACAATCTCTAACGTGCCTAAATGTCAAATTAGTACAATAATTTGTTTTGAAAAGTCGATAACTATGAGATTATTAGGTGTGAGCCTGTTACTTATATGATTTGTAGTGTGGCCTTCTGCTCTACTCCCCTCCCTCTCTGTACAAGAAATCCACTGTGAATAGGTGTCTCTGCTAATTTTTTAATGTAACTTTACAACGATAGTGATGTCCTTTAGCCACAGTATTCGATATGATGATACTAATGGGGTGCTACTGACAGCTAATCGATAGCTAATAGCAGTTTAATAATACAAAAGGGTAATAAAGACCAAAACGTCTAGGTTACTTGTGTACCCTTGTTCTGAAGGAGGAACGGAGACGTTACGTCAGTGACGACGAATTGGGATTTTTTTTTTTTTACGCCCGAGAGCCCAATCACCTGCGAGTGTAAACTAAACAAGCCAATGACAGTTGACGTGCGTGTTTCGTGCAAACGCACTTCAGTTTTTCGCTGAGGAGCCGAGACTGTGTGCCTCGGCCATACAGCGGTGGTACAGCAACTGTGGCGAAGGAACGTAACGTCTCCGTTCCCTCCTTCAGGGAACGAGGGTTACACAAGTAACCTAACCTAGACGTTCCCATTCAGTCAGTCACGTTCTAAGTTACGTCAGTGACTGACGAATTGAGATACGTATGGAAAACGCCACTATTGCTGACCCCCTCCAGTGCCCTGCAAAAGCCGGCAAGTCCCCCCACACCAGCAGGGGCGGAAGATAGGACAGCGGCTAGACAGAGGTGTCCGCCACTGCTGTTACATACAGTGGTACATTGGATAACACTGGGAAAGCGTACCCATTTGGGAACGCTACGGAAGCCACATCCAGCACATAGGAGGTATCATGTGGAATTAAACTTATGGACTGGCCCAGGGCAGTACTACAAATGGAAGTCTCTGCGGTAGACTCAACCAACCTGGGGTGAGATCACTACACAGCAGAGATGGCAGTGAACGACTGCCAGGGAAAGACACAGGCTTACCGTGAGGGGAGCCGTACCGTAAAAGAATACACATGTGGGATCACCCGAAGGGGGAATCACTACCCACGGGCACCTAGCCCAGCACAAGTGCTGACCCTGGGCATGCACACGAGTGCTGAGCCTAGCGTCTGGCGCTCCGCCACGCCTGACAACCGAGGGTGCGGGAGGAACTCCACCAAGGTTCGCCATGGGGAACTGAATTGAGGAACAAAAAAGCGCACGTATCCGGTCCGTAGAAGGGAATGGCGCAGCAAGCGAGACACCGAGCAGTCTCTCTAGTTCACTGGCTACTTGAGGCGAGTACACGAGAGGACACGGGCTCTACACGGAGATTATAGAATCTCGCAAACGTGTTAGGCGTCGCCCAGCCGGCAGCTCTACAGATGTCTGCTATCGAGGCGCCCCGCGCCAATGCCAAGAAGATGCCACTCCTCTCGTAGAGTGAGCTCTCACTCCGAGGGGGCATGGTAAACGTTGGGCTTGGTATGCCAAGACTATAGCCCCCACTAACCAGTGGGCAAGCCTTTGCTTGGAGACAGCCTTCCCCTTCTGCTGACCCCCAAAGCAGACAAAGAGCTGGTCTGAAGTCCTGAAGCTCCGCGTACGGTCCACGGAAATGCGCAGAGCGCGAACGGGACAGACCAGAGCGATGGCTGGGTCTGCCTCCTCCCGGGGCAGCGCTTGCAAGTTCACCACCTGATCCCTGAAAGGCGTGGTGGGAACTTTGGGCACATATCCGGGCCGGGGTCTCAGGACAACGTGAGAGTTACCCGTCCCGAATTCTAGGCACGAATCGTCGACCGAGAATGCCTGCAGGTCTCCTACCCTCTTGACCGAGGCCAAAGCAGTGAGGAGCGCTGTCTTTAATGACAGAAAATCAAACTCTACTGACTGCAGAGGCTCGAATGGCTCCTCCTTCAGGGCCGTCAGGACCGAGGGGAGATCCCAAGAGGGTAACAGGTGACGGCGCGGAGGATTAACCTCTTGCCCCTCTGAGAAACTGATGACCTGATGGTCGTGCTTCCCCCAGAGACTTACCGTCTACTGCATTGTGATGTGCGGCAATGGCGGCAACATACATCTTAAGGGTGGAGGGAGACAGCCTTCACTCCAACCCATCCTGCAGGAAAGAAAGCACGACTGCGATCGAGCATCTACGGGGGTCTTCCCGGCGGGAAGAGCAACAACCGACGAACAGGTTCCACTTCAGACTGTAAGCGTGTCTGGTAGACGGGGCTATAGCTGAAGCGATGGTGTTCACTACCGCTGGAGATAGCCCACCTAGAACCTCCGCATCCCGTCCAGTGACCACAAGTGGAGATTCCACAAGTCTGGACGCGGGTGCCAGGGGGTGCCCCTTCTCTGAGAAAGGAGATCCCTCCTCAGCGGAATTCGCCAAGGAGGGGCTGTCGCGGGGAGCATCAGTTCGGGGAACCAAGTCCGACTGGGCCAATATGACGCCACCAAGAGGACCTGCTCCTCGTCCTCCCTGACCTTGCACAGTGTCTGTGCGAGAAGGCTCCCTGGGGGAAACGCATACTTGCGTTTTAGGGGCCCCCCCGGGGAGGCCAGCTGCAAGCAGAGCAGTCAGTGCCGAGGGTCCCTCGGCCAGGAGTAAAACAACTGGCAATGTGACGTGTCCGGGGAGGCAAACAGGTCTATCTGAGCTTCCCCAAAGCGTCTCCAAATCAGCTGGGCTGTCTCGGGGTGGAGTCGCCATTCTCCTGGAGGGGCGGGCTGACGTGAGAGCTCGTTGGCTGCACGATTGAGCTTGCCTGGGACATGAACGGCGCGAAGCGAACTCAGATTCTTCTGACTCCAGAGGAGGAGATGGGGGGTGAGTTGTGACATGCGACGGGAGCGTAGACCACCCAGGTGGCAGAGTACGAACCAGTACGCCTTGTATTTGTAGCAGCGATTTGAAAGCGGCGCAGAGCAGCCATATGCTTGCAACTAGAGCAGTGAGATTATGCCCACTGCAAGTCGGGGGCCCGTCCGACCAGAGCACCCCGCAAGCTGGCCCTTACCATTGGCACAGGGCACCCCCGCCCCTGGAGAGATCTGTGATACAAACAACTGCTGGAACTTGCCAAGGAACCGTCCGACGAAAGGCAAGATCTGGCACAACGGGGTGAGGGTCGACGGCAGAAAGGGGTAACAGAAACCGAACCGGTAAGTGCGGTGCCATGCCCATCTCGGGACTCGGGAGTGTAGCTAGTGCTGAAGTGGTCTCATATGAAGCAAACCGAGCGGCGTGACAGCGGCTGCGGATGCCATAGGCCCCAGGAGCCTCTGAAAATGTCTCAGTGGAACAGCCGTCTTGCACTGGAAGGACCCCAGGCAGTTCAGAATCGAAGGCGCATGCTCTACTGAGAGGCGTGCTGTTAGATTGACCGAGTCCAACTCCATACCGAGAATAGAGATCCTCTGCGTCGGGGAGAGTTGCTCTTTTCCCAGTTGACCCGAAAACCCAACTGGCTGAGGTGCCGGAGCACCAAGTCCCTGTGTTCGCACAACTGGGCTCAGGACTGGGCCAGTATGAGCCAGTCGTCGAGGTAGTTGAAAATGCGAATGCCAGCTTCCCTCAATGGAACGAGGGCTGCCTTCACGACCTTGGTGAAGACACGAGGCGACAGGGATAGCCCGAAGGGGAAGACCTTGTACTGATACGCTCACCCTTCGAACGCAAAGCAGAGAAACGGTCTGTATCGAGGGAGAATCGAGACACGAAAGTACGCGTCCTTGAGGTCGACCACTGCAAACCAATCGAAAGGACGGACGAATTGAAAGATGCGTTTCTGCGTCAACATCCTAAATGGGAGCTTGTGAAGGGCCCGGTTCAACACGCGCAGGTCCAGGATTGGTCGTACCCCACTGCCTTTCTTGGGTACGATGAAATATGGGCTGTAGAAACCTGACCTCATCTCGGATGGAGGGACCGGCTGTATCGCATCCTTCACTAGCAGGACTGCGATCTCCGCATGCAAGACAGGAGCATCATTGTCCGGCACAGAGGTGAACCGAATACCCCTGAACTTGGGAGGGCGCCGGGCAAACTGAATCGCATAGCCGAGTCTGATGGTTCTCATGAGCCAGCGCGACGGCCTGGGGAGCGCTAACCAGGCCCCCAGCGACCGAACTAGCGGGACCAGGGAGACACCGACGTACCCGCAGTGGGGCAGCGAAGGGGAACACAGGGACCCAACCCGGGAGGCAGCGCGTCCCAGGGTGGGGTCTGAGTGAGCGGCGCGCCACTTACCTGGCTCCACGGCTGGGCAGGGGCTCGTGAGGAGGCGTAGCGTCCTCGAACTGAACCCTGCTGCCCATTAGCGAAGGGAGAGGGGGACGGCCGTGTGGAGACTGGGTCTCGTGCACCGCCGTCCTCGCCCTCTTGGGACCGGGAGGCAAAGGAAAATCATTCTGTTGACGGTTTTGGGCACAATGGTACAGAAAAAAAACAGGAACAAAGGTTTCTCCACACGGCCCTCCGCCAGGGGAAGGAGTGGTGCAGTCACCATCTCCTAAAGAGCAGGATCCAAGGGCTCCGGGTCGCCCATCTCAGGGACGCCGCCTACCCTGGCGCTTCACAGGCTTGGCAGGGGCGGAGACGGGATGAGCCTTTTTCCTCGGCAAGCATCCACGCTGCGCCCGTTGTGAAGGCGGCTGCTGCGGCCGAGATGGAGCGGAGGATGAGACCCAGTGATGGGCGGCTCTCGCGCGACGAGCAGACAGAGGGGCTGTCGACAAGGTGGACATCGTCTGACCCAGGGCCCGCGCCGTGACTTTCGTCACCATAAGTGCGAGGTCCGTCGCCGTGCGCATTTCCTGCAGCACACCTGGGTCAGCACAACCCTCGTGCAACTGCTTCAACGCCTTGGCCTGGTGGTGGCGAGAACCGGAAGAGCTAGAGCGGGGTATGGCAAGGGGGATACCCCCCCTTTAATGAGGAGGTATCTAGAACGCAACATCGCGATGGTCATGTTCCCACAATGAGAACACGACTCATCCATGAGCGCTGCCTCAGCATGCTGTAAGCCCAGGCACGAGATGCAGCGATCATGACCATCAGATGGGGGCAGGAAACGACCACATCCAGAAACGCATGAGTGGGAAGCCATCTTTAAAAAGATGCCCATCGCTCGTGGAGCTCTTTTAGGCATTTGCTCTTTTAGGGAAAAAAAGGAAACACTCTTTTAGAGAGAGAGCGCTGAAGCGCCCAGGGGAGGTCGCGGCGAGACCGCAGAATGGAAGCTGCAGCATGCCGAAGATGAGCAGCACTGAATGACAACCCCCGCTGACGCGCCGTAACACCAACGCCAGCTGTTTCTTCCAAACACGCGCGGAGATTCGTCCTGAGAAGGCTCTTTTGGCTCGAAGCGAAAAGCGGATGTGCGTTTCAAGCGCTCTCCTTTATACCCCCCCCCCCCCCCCCCCACGCTGACGGGGCGGGGGTGGCGCGTGGCGAAACACGCACGCAACTGTCAGGTGGCTTGTACTAGGTAACACGCGAAGGTGATGGGGCTCTCTGGCGAGATCCAATCATCAGTCCGGACGTAACGTTTAGAACGTGATGACCTGAATGGGAAACTATCTAGCGTATTTACAGATGAAACTGACCTGCACTTGAAGCCCTGAAAATGTCATTGATGTAGCTACATTTTACTGCTGCTTCTGGCCACTTTCTCTTTTTCATCGAGTCCCGCGCATCGGTTCTGTTCAGAATCATTTGACGGAAGCGCGGAACACACGTGAGCTGATTCGTATAGCGCAGCGCTGACAGTCAAGACTAACCAATTTATGATTTATTATCGATTTATTATCGAATGAAAAAAACGAAAATGATCACTTTGGTACGTTGAGAAGGCATACATATAAAATATTAATAATAACAATAATAACAAAAAAAAAACAGGCCAGCGGGTCAAATCAGCCGCCAGGCCACCGGGAATTCTCCTGGTGCTCCCGATGGCCAGTCCAGGCCTGAAAATACCCCTTAGGTTTTATGTATGAGAACATTTTTCATGAAAAAGTTTGCTAAGTACTGTTTGGTATCAAGTCAAATTCAATTCAAATTTTGGAATTTAAACTGCATTTTAATCTCAATGTTATTATGAATATTGTAATCAAAATGAATATGGTAATCCTTCAGTGCCATAGTAGCCTATACATCAAGGTATTACCATAGATACGTCATTGTATGCTAACACAAAAGATAAAAGGTTATTTTCATTTTTAAAACAGCCCTTGTGTGGCATTGTCCTTTTTCCTTTATTCACTTTATTCCCTTTTTGAAATATAAAATAGGCATTTTACTAAGGCCAAAGCAACTATTTGTAACATGTTGCAGTGGCAAATACCAAAGCAGCAATGGACTAATGTAATGGATTTGTTCTTTGTTTATGCAAAAGCCTTTGTTTAATCCTGCATATTATTCTCTTTCATCATTGTGTTTGCAATGAAATGAGGCGCTGTGATTTGTCTTGAACACAAAGAATTATTTGCTTTTCTGGTTTTATTTTTTTCTTGCCACGCAATCATGACTAACATGGCTAGTTGTAATTTCAGGACTGACTTCATAGCATTTATATTTAGAGCAGAATTAGCATTTCCAAGATTTGTTTTTAGTATTAAAGCTTTCAGGTGCATTTTGAAGACAATAGTATTGTAGCAAAGAAACAAATGCAATCACCTTAAACTACCTTCAGGCTGTTTTGAATGTAGTGGGTGGTGTATTCTGCAAGAACTAACTGTTGCTATATACAGTATATTGTTGTGAGAGTTGTTTCTGTCTAAGTTTACATAGACAATATTCCTTAATTGTCTTTTTTCTGGTGACGGTGACAAAAGAACCTTGGTTATTAACTCAATATATCAATGGTTTCAGGAAGAAAATGGATTTGTGATGACTGAGTTGGTATCCTAGTATCTGAATTACATTGTGTGAAGCAGTGTGCGCCTAGGGCAGGAAACAGCTGCCCTCCCTCTGGCTTCATTGATCTGAAATTTCACCCCTGGATTGAAGAGCAACTTTTATTATTTAGTTTTAATTACCCCCTCAACCCTCTCTCACACAGGTTAGTGTTGAGACATAATCCCCCAGAGGGTCAGCAGCCAACTGGAGCTCCCGGGACCCGCACATACTGACTGTGAAGGACAGCGAAATAGACCTGTCAGACACGGCTTAAAGCTTGCCAAAGCTTTGAAAGAAGGAGGAATAGTAGAGAATGAATGTGAACTGGGTGCTCGAGATAATATGGTGCTCTTTCCGTGTGTGAACGAAAGCATTTGACAACGGCCCAAATTTATCTGATGTACATGATGGTATTTCAGCTCTGAAGACAGCAGTGCCTCTTCCTGGCTTTCCATTCCTCCAGGTACTCTTTCAGGGACAGAGGCTAGTAAATGGCCTGATGGATTACAATTATAACTCTGAAATTATGCATCCATTAGTGGTTGAAATGGCTATTTGAATTGAATTTATAAGAGAGACATTAAGATCATTACCGCCACTTTTTTTACACACCGGGGCCAATTTCGCCATTGCTCAAACACCAGTTGCAGCCTTATTTAGTCTTACAGGTTCCTTCACAAATTCTTGTGTGGAATAAAATGGCACAGTGATTCCCTAACATTAGTGACAAAGTACTGCGGTTCTTTGTGATTGTAGACATTTTTAAGCAGGAAATACATAAGGTGCATCTCTTGTCAGAAAATCAGAGCTCAGTCAGTTTATTAGATTATGATTTTAAGGAATTTGTACATTTGAATCCTTGCAATGTACTGTCTCTCTGTTATTAAATTGCACATTTGCTGCTTATTTTGCAGCGGGCATTATCCCCATGACGGAAATCTAGGAAAGTATTAAAGGGTGGAGAGAGAAAAATTGCTTCACACAATCCTGGCTGCATCTCCAAACAGTAATAATTTGGCAATAATGGGCAATTCATTGCTTGATTCTTTGATGTATTTCCGACTTAATAATCTCAAAGCAAGGCCGAACCTCAAAGGATTTTGCAGACTGCATAGAAAAGCACTGAAGCCAGCCTTTTATGGCTGCCTACTCATATCAGCAAACTCTCTTTGTTTCCTTCCCTGACATAAAAGATCATATTGAATTCAATTATAGCCAACCACTATGGCCAAAGTTGCCTGTTTACTCGTGGCTCAATATTTCCGCTTCTCAGTCACATTGTCCGTCTGATTAAAAATGTCAGCGGAGTCTCATAAGTGACAGATGGACTTAGATATTGTTCCTTGATATTTTTAGTGCAGAAACAGGTGTGTGTTTCCAGGGAGCGCTGCGAGATTCGGTCTGTTAGCAATGAGGCGCACTCATAAGCGACCAGAGCCTTGCCCTCCTTGTCAAAAACAGGATAGTGTCCGCCGGTCATTTTTGTCAGAGAACAGCCTGATTTGCCAGCCGTGATTGTCGAAAGCTGCTGTCGACACAAGTGCGAGGTGTTATGGAGGCACCAATCAGGCTGACAGATCTGAGCATGGTGAGGGAACTGCCTGAGCTCATTTTCAAACATCAGGAGAATGAGCAGACAAGAGGGTGTCTTTGACTTTGCCAAACCCCTCAGTGAGGTGAAACGGCTTTGCGGCTGAAGTGTTTCTGAAGCCCCCTGAAGACCTTGTCCATCTGTTCCCCCCGGCCTCTCTACTCCCACTTGTCATTCACAGAGTAAACAAACAATCTAGTGCTTATTTATCCTGGACACTGCGGGCCACCAGACACCAAAATCTTACACTGCCTCCATGCCATTTTATTGGCCTGTAAGGAGATCCAGATCAATGACAGAAACAGATTTCATAGGTCCATGTGGTGAAATTGAGTATTTAAAAGTCTTCCAAAGAAACATCATGAATATTCAAACAGATCTTTAAGCCAAGTACATTTGAATGCAACTGCCAACAATAAAAAATATTCACTGACTGTCAAATTAACTAAAATGTACTAAAGATAATACATATTATTATTAAACAATGCTATATCTATATATAATATAGATATATATATATAACTTTTAAAATAAAAATTTTTTTTTAATATATATTAAATATAAACATTATTATGTAAAATAGATACTTGTTCGTAGATTATGTATAATCTAAAACAATATATATATATCTTATTATATACTGTTTATTGTTGTACTGATGTTTGGCGGGCAGTAGAGGTTTTTTAAGTTAATAATATTATTATATTTAATATTATATATTATAATATTATAAGTAATTATAATCAGCACAAAAAAAGGATGCATTCAATTGATCAGAAGGGACAGCAAAGACATTAATAAGATACAATACCTTAATACTTCTGTTTTTAATGTGTTCTTTCGAACTATTCTCAAGGTTTCCTTATAATAAGTGAGATCTCAGTGTTTTCACACCAATATCTTCACATTCCATAAAATGATATTGTTTAAAATATATTAAAAATACAATGATTTTAGTGTGTGTGTGTGTGTGTGTGTGGTGTGTGTGTGTGGGTTTGTATGTTGGTGTGTATTATGTACATTATATACAGGGGTGCACATAAGTGGTACGCATGCACGACCAAAATAAAAAATGCACTGTGTAAATAAGTTCTGACAGTGCATTTGCATACTGACATGGTTGACAGCTGTTAATTACCATTTTAGATGGACAAACTGTAATACTGTATAAGATTTCTATTCAAACTGAAAGCCTAAATCTAGGCTACCTGATGCCGTTTTTAAAGCACAATCTAAATAAATAAAGTGCAACAATATTATCACTACGATTAATTTATTGTTTTATAGTTGTATTTAATGGGTTACACTATGTGCAGTGTGAGGACCAAACCAAATCTCCAGGTTCTCTTATGAGAACCAGGCTGAAAAACGTATGTGCACCCCTGAGAGTAAGTAATTATAATCCATAATTTTTACAGTATCTTTGTTCATAAAAACTATATATGATGCCCCTGGTCTTCCACACGGTAAGCCTTGTAGCTTAAAAAAAGAGAATACAATTTCAGATTTATCTGTCAGAAGTGTGAGAGAGCATGAAGAGTTGGAATTTTAACAGGCCTTTGGCTATGTTTTAATATAGATGTGCAAGTGTAGTCGCACTGTCTACCTTAGGCAAATGTTTCTATTCCAGAAAAGTGCTGTCACAGTTTTCAGAGACGTAAATTAAAGGTTTTCATGTATTTCTAATCTCATCAAATGTGTAGCCTATAGTATATGATTGTCCTGCAATGTTTGATATTATTAAAGCTCGATGCAAATAACATTTAATTTATTATTATGATGAATCTTAAAGACATTGTTACAAAAAACAAAACCTGCAGTGTGTTCAAAAAGGAACGATGGCAACCATGCATTAGGCAATTACTTGAAATCAATTGGATGTAAATTGAAAAAGAAAAGCTTGTTTCCACACACCAGTTACTTGTAATTTCCTTTCTGTCTGTCTATCTATCTAACAATTATTTGATTTGTGCTCAGCACATCACATGTTGTTCTCCACCATCTGAGTCAACTCCCACCCACAGTCTCACGGTCTCACCCTTAAATCCTCTCACTATTAATGTTTGTTTTTTGTGATCCCTGCATCCTCTTCCCCCTAAGGCCATTGCCAATCCTCTAGCACTTCATCAAGGATTGATATCAACACTCAATTGGTACTTGGAGAGGTGTGCTTGTAGGATAGTGAAGCTGAGTGCCTTAAGGACTCCACAGCTGAATGTACAGAGAAAGCCTGAGGGGGTTTCAGTACATCTGTAAAACATGTTTCTATCTAAACTTAGAAGGACATCAGGGGAAATGATTGGCCGAGATTACTCAAAAACCTGCTTGTTTTTCATAGGCTGGATTCTTGTAAAACCATAGGTGGGCGTTGTTATTGTATTCCTGTGTAAAATGAAGGGCAAAAGCAAAAACAAACATGCAAACATTTATTCAGCTCACTGTGATATTTCCAGCATAGCAGTGTCTTGTTTTTCCGAAAGAGAGTCTACTGTCCTTAATCACAAAGAGAGCCTGCTGACAAAAGCAGATGCTATCCAGACAAAAAGATGACCTAGTCATTTCACTGTAGGAATGGGGTTGCACTTGTTTTGGGAAATCCGTTTTGAAAATGTGGAGCATCAGAGGGGAAGGATAATCTCAGATTATTTCCACATGGATTGCTTGACGTGCAAGCAGTCAAATCTACAGATTGAACTAGAGCACAAATAATTTAAATTAATATTCTTGCAAAGGAATACCCCTTGGACTGTGGTCTGGACTCTATCCCATTTCAAAGTGCTTAAGGAAAAATGAGCTCACAAATACTTAGAACTCACTTTCATAGCACCTCACTTAATTTATTTGCTGCTTTTTGCAGAATCAGCAAAAAACTATGGCATCCATTTTCAGCACAAACAGTTCAGCATCACTCAGTGTCAGAGGGCTGGTGAAACTGAATAATCAAAAGCAAAAAATAAATAAATCAATCAATATCACATGGGCAGGAATTGCTGTTGTACTAAATATCAGACACATCAGTGCTGATATTTCAGAAAGAAATGCATTGTTACTGCTTCTATACTGCAAATACATATAAAATTAATATTGAGTAACTTACATTTTAGACACAATAGGTACCATTCTGTCTGTTCTTGCCCTGTTAATGAAAATAGTTTCCAATCAAAGCCAAAGCAGAATCACAAAACTTTCTCAGCAGGTATTTCTTTTGAGTTACTAATTACTTAGCAGCTGTTCATTCTGGTCATTCTATATAGTATGAATATGTGCAGTATAAATATAATTAGGACACACTAGACTCGTCATGTTCTCATTGTCATGTGACCTACCGTAGTCAGTTGTGTCACTTCACTGCCATTACAAATCCTCTCCCATGGCCTCATGGCATAGTAAAGTCCCCAGTAGCACTTCAGGATCTAGCTGGTCATCTGGGGCAATTTTTGCCCACTGTTTCATGAATACTGTGAATTTGGACATGCTACTCTTTTGGAATAATAGTTTCGCTGTATATAGTAGTGGATGATGCCATATAGGATGCAGCCCTTCACCTGTTCCATTCCTGAATGAATCAGCATTTTCAAATGAATCAGTTGAATGAATGGTTCAAATACTCACCCATAAAGACTCACACTTGGTGCTAACTACTGTACCAATGTAACTTGCAGGAACAGTAATTAAACAAAAGTCACCACCTCGAATGCTAACAGTTTGCTGGACCTCTGGAACAACACAAGCAACACAAAAAGTTTCATAGCCTACAAGGGGGTGGGGAACAAAGATGTGAAAGGGGGGTCGAGCATCTTTTTGAGGCTGATGTATTTATGGCAGTGTAACGTGTTCTTCGTAAAAAAAAACATTATTTTCACATATTTTACCTTTATTCTATACTGCTGTTTCCGTTCTCATCAAAACGGTCTGCTGAGTTCCTGGTTCTATGAAGCCCCCCTCAGAAATACGCAATCGGACTCAGATTGGTTAGCTGGCCCAGTGTGTTGTAATTTGCTAACCGCCTAGTGCATGTTGTCCGGAAACCATTACGGGGTGGTTGCATGTTACCGGGGGGCAGGGTTTATGTAAACATTGGGGTTTGTGATGTCACAAACCCGGGAAGACGCTCGTTGTACTCCCTACCAGCCTTTTTTGAAGTCCTTAAACAACAATTTCCTTAAAAGAAAATATCTCCCTTTCCATTAAACTTTGAGTGTCATAACTTTGCAGATGTTGTTTATATTCTAACAGCAACATTACAAACTAACTAAAGTTAAAAAAGTGAAATCATAATCAACCGCTCCTTTAAACTGTTATATTAAATATCAGTGCTCTTGGAAAGCTAATTTTGGTCAATCAGATAAGACCGGTTCTAACTGTTCTATAAGCTAAACCATTGCTTTCTTCAGATCAAGGGAGGCAACAGCATCAATGAAAAGCTCCTGTCAAATTAGATGAGTTCACATCACTTCTGAGCGACACCACAGGAAGCACCGGGGCTCTTGTAGCTGACACGATCATTTGAAAACTTGAGCGTGACATCCTCATCAAAGGATGTAGCTCTCAAAATTAGTGTGAGAGCATCTTCTGTTTGTTTTATTATATTTTTGTCTTGTTATCACAGAAACAGACATGTACCAAGCACCAATGCCCTGTTCGTCCTGAAAAAAATGGCAGCTTTTTGCCCCAAGTTGGTATGTCAAAAAGTCACCAAGGATATCCATGATAGCCACGATAGCTTTGTTGTTGCTTGGAGTTCTTTACCATGGTGACGGCATGTCAACTGCTCCTCTCTGCACTAAGGCACTTGGGGCAGAGAGCATTCATGAGGTCTTTTTTCTCTTATGAAGTGAGCATGACAACAAAAGAGAAATGGCTTGCCATTAGAAAAGGGTGAGAAGTGGGTCACTGGCCTATTATACAGAGGTTGGTGCACAATCTGGGATAAGTGAACTCATTGTATTGTTCAAAGAAATAGCAACATATTTAGATGTTTCCTTAAAGAGCACTAGTGTTATTTAGCAGTCTAACTGAAGTCACTGAACAACTTCATAAAATAAAGACCCACATTCATTGTACCTCACATTGCACTGAAACCCTTTTTTAAAACGAGGACTCACAATTATATCGTTTTATGTGAAGATTTTCATCAGAATGACTGGCATGACAGTGCTAAAAATAAATAGTGCATACAGACTGATGCCATCATCAAACCTGCTGAGGATAGAGTGTCTGTGTGTGTCTTTCTCAAATTAACACTCACACATTATCAAATAAGATGTTAAAGCTTAGTTGCAGATGAAAGGGGTGGTTCCCCCCAGTAGTGCAAGGGATGATCAGCAATACTGGGTGCATCAATAGTGCCCCCTAGTGCAACCAATCCTTTTTGGATTGGGACCTGCATTTATTGAAGGAATATTCTGTCATTTACTCACCCTCTTCCAAACTTGCAAAAGAAAAAAAACTTAAAAGTGGTACATATGAATCATGCACTATATTCCGAGTCCTCTGAGGCCATTTGACAGCTTTATTTTTATGAGATAGACATTTAACACGCATTTTATTAACTCGTTCTTGAGAATTCATAGACTAGATATCCTATTCATGAACAAATCATTCTTTTGAATCAGCTCTTTTTAATGAATCAATTTATTCAGACCTTTGATCTGGTTCATCTGGTTGTCAAGTTGAACTCACTGACTCAATGATCCATGTACAATGGCTAACACTGGAAATTTTCAGTGAATTATTTAAGTTTGTTCATCACACAAAGCTATCATATGACTTTGAAAGTCTTGAAATGTAGAGCATGAGTCACACAGACTTATAATATGGTTCCTTTGAATTCTTTTTTAAGCTTAAAAGCTCCAGCCCCCATAATTGTAATTGCACAGAAAACATGAACCACACATTTAAAATGTCCCCTTTTGTGAAGAACGAATGTCATACAGGTTTGGGATTTTTTTTTTTTTGTATGTGTTTGAACATATTTATACAGTATATATATTGTATTACAAACATTGAGCTTTAAATGGAGGCTGTAGAAAGTCAAACCTGTACCTGTGAGGTTCATTAAGTCAGGATGTTATTGGTATCTGTGGGTTTTGATGTTTTCCATCATCACCTCGAGCAGTCACTCTAATGGAACGTGGGTTGAAGGCTTCGTCATCAAAAACGACCTTGCGTCCTCATTACACTTTGCACCGCAGACTGTGTGACTGAAGGTCTGAAGACGCTTTCTGGTTCAGAAAAAGGAATTAATTTTTCCACCAGGGGAGTTTTGTCATGCAGAAGAAAACCTCAAAGCAAGACACAAAACTGCAACTTCCAACACGGTTGCAACAACACAGTCTTCATTGATTTTTAAATGACACAAAAAGCCTGTGATTTCTGCTCTGTGAACTTGCCTTTGAATAAAACACCCATTCTGCTAATGACAAGAATTGCTTCTTATGAAAAAATGTCTATGAATTTTTAAAAAGGTTCCTATTAAGAACTTTACTGTAGAAGATGCACTGAGGATAAATGCATAATATTAATACATAATACATATTTTAGATACCAGATTTTTATATGCTTACCATATCTATATGATATTTTGAAGACAAAGATAAGAGTTGTATTATTTAGATATTGCTGAAATATCAAACTGTCTTAAAATATGATAATTTTGAGAGAAAATGCATTTATTGGCATCATAATCATATTTTGATTCACCTTCCTTATACTGCTTTAATTTTTGCATTCAGCTGTATTAGAATAATTGATTTTTCTTTTCTGCTGATGATACTCTTGCATCGTACAAACATCCATGGCAGCTTTTATGTTATCTGTGGTTTTCAAAAGGTGTTTCAAGAGGAACAAACACAAGATTCTAGATATGTTCTTTACTTCCATGTAACCATGTATGTGTCATTCCTCTTTAGAGCTGCAAATCACAGGAAAATGACTTTTACATAATCACCTGGCTTTTGAAGATTGCTTTTCCCCCTACTCATCTGGTTGCTTTGAGCAAGGTAACTTATGTTTCAGACATCCATGTAAAACACAGCTATCTAATTCTTAAAGACTCCTCTACATTGCATGTCAGAACAAACATGTCTGTATATTATGCACTGACAAGGAGGCACCTATGGGTCATGTCGGGTGCATACTGGGATGTGAGTGTTGTATAATTATTATGCCTTATATGAAGATTCTATCGTATATTATTCACAAGATTCACAGGATTACCATTACTGTGTTGGTAGATTACTAATTAGTCCAGAGTTATGTATTTCCAATGGAAAATCTGTATGATGCTGAACACTGGTAATGCTAATTCAACAATTTTCATTGTTCAATACTATTGTTCAATAACAGGTGCAGAATCAGGATCATGATGGAGCTTGTAATCTGCATAAAACATGTCCAAACATATCCATATAAGGGCTTTCTGTAAGTCCTTCTGAAGTTTCAAGGCTATAGTCCAGCTCCGTATTAAACACTAGAATGAGACGGTCTAGTAAATAATTTGAAGAATACTTAAAGTAAACATTGTTTAATAG
The DNA here is from genome assembly GCA_018155175.1 of Sinocyclocheilus anophthalmus. Taxonomy (NCBI): domain Eukaryota; kingdom Metazoa; phylum Chordata; class Actinopteri; order Cypriniformes; family Cyprinidae; genus Sinocyclocheilus; species Sinocyclocheilus anophthalmus. The sequence goes on along the minus strand of JADLZN010000323.1, from coordinate 187,601 downwards.
AAGGATACACCTGATTTGTTCCTCAAAACAGACCGAGTGAAGGACGTGAGGCTACAAAGATATCCTTCGACGTGGCTTGATGACGTGGCAGCCGAGATATGCAGCCTTATGCAGCCTTCTGATTGAAAAGCACCCATTGACTTGACAACCGAGTTGAGTTACAAATTGGGTATTGCTACAACATCTAGCAGATCTATCACCATCTAGAACTACAATAATCAAGCATGTTTTCGAACAACTTTTGCAAAGCGTCACACCTCCCCCAACTCTAACATCACAAACACAGTTCTTATGGGTCTATAAAAGTGAAGGCATGTCTCAACAGGTAAAAGTACGCTATTTTCTATAAAAGGCCGAACATATTAGGAATACTTTTAACATGAAGTTTAGCTTACATGTCGAGAAGAAACATTCAGATGACTGAAAGACTGGACAAAGATTTCATGGTCCTGAGACTTCCACAGAAGATATATAAATATATAAATCACATTAATTATTGATTGCTATCATAATGTGAAAAGACTAACCAAAAAGTTTCAGTATAGCAGTGAAACAGTATAACAAAAAAAAGTTTCCAGAAAAAATTGCTTTACCCTACCTTTAACTACATTAGTTAACATGAACTAACAATGAACAGTACTTCTATGACATTTATTAATCTTAGGTCATGTACATTTCAATATTGATTAAAATGTAAAAAATAAATTCAAATGGTATATTTTAACATGTTAATATTAATTTAGTTGTTGAATTAACATGAACAAACTATGAAGAACTGTATTTTTATTAAAGGCACAATGTGTAAGATTTTTTTTATTAAAATATCCAAATACCACTAGAACAGTGTTATATATTTTGCTGACTTGTGTACTTACATTATCCCAAATGTTTCGAAGAATGTTTAAATCCAGAGAAATAAGCAATTTTAACTAGTGACACGGCTATGGCTGCGTTCCAGTTCATTTTTTTATGCCCTTCACTCGCAAACTTCCCTCTGTCTCGTTTACTCGGATGTACGTCACTGATTACGTTGCATGAGTGCCCACTTCTGGCAGAACCCTTGGAATGGTCTGAACTGGAACGTCCTAAGCCCTTGATCACTTAGAATCAGCTATGGGGTTGGTTTATTGTTTACATTTTTTCCCTTATGAATTTGTTTGGTGAAGCATTCTATATGTATATAGGTATGTTATAAAGTTTTTATTTTTTTTTTTTTTTTTTTTAAAAAAAAACAATAATTATATATTATAGAGTTGTTTGGGGGGGGGATAAATTAAACGCGATCTGCGATGACGTCACAATCGTGTTGCATTGTGGTCTATGGAGCGGCATGAAGTGTGCATATGAAGCAGACTCGCTCCCTCGGTCAAAATCGAGAGGTCGAGGGTCTGTCCATATAAACTTCACTCGTCCACTTCACGAAGTGGAATGCACTTCAAAATGGCAGCTGGGATTCCCCCGAGGGGAAGTGCTTAGGGAAGTTCGCCAGTACATGTCTAAAAGTGGAATGGAACGCAGCCTATAGTGTCATTGTGTCACCTGCCAATGACATCATAACACCTCGGTTTCCGGTTTTGTTTTGTAGAAAATATGGAAACACCAAAAAACGCTTTAATATGTTGTGCGTTTAATTAGACCGGTGACGACCGCACAGAGTAACATTATAATAGAACGTTCAAATGTGTCTAGTATGATTAAACAGCGCTGCTTACTTCCGCTGCTTTCCGGAAGGAGCTGAAGCGGTTGACTGTGGCATAGTAAAAGCTCCGCTGCTTTCGAGCCGGGTTTGGCGCTCGTTCAGCGGCCTCGTTTTGCTTCGACGGCTTTCCATCTCACTCTGTTTCATAATACAACATTAATAAATCTTTAATACATTAGCTCATCCATGAACATGATTTCTGCCCGAGTCCAATCGGATTGCTTCGACTGTGGGGATGAAGACGACAACGGTGTCATCTAACTACGCCTTTGTTTCTTTGTTTATTGTGAATACGCGCCCTCTAGTGACAAAAAATTACATATTGTGTCTTTAACTAATATTAACAAAGATTAATAAATGTTGTAAAAAGATATTTCTAATTGATAGTTAATTTTAGCCAATGGATTAACTAACGTTAACAAATTAAACTCATTTCAAAAGTTGCGCTCTATGGAGGTCACATTTGTCAGCTGTATACGCCATTGCAGCTGCCTCATTTAAAAAAGTAACTATTTCATTCCAAAGGAAGAAGCAAATTACAGCAATTTACAGTACATCTCACAAGGATTAACAGTCAGTTTTCTTAAATGAGACATCCTTGATTATGTATGTGGGTTTTAAAATGTGACCTCTAGAAATGAGAATGATTGTATAGTGTTAACAAAACAGTCAATGCTTTTGTGGTGTAGCTTAGTTATTCCATTTCCAATTATATATTTAAAAAAAAAATTGGTCTAACAAATTATTTGTATACAATACCACTACCACTTTTTGTGTACATGTTGATTTTAAATTTCAGTGCAAACTTATTAATTATTAATCATTGGTCCAGTATGGGAATTCATGTTAGGGGTATACATTTAATGCAGTGTCATTGCATACATACAGTGGTGGCACTGATGCTGTTAACCATGCAGAAGGCATTGTGCATGTGTCATATGTCCTCCACATCCAGGAGCTACAGTGTACTGTATGTGTCGAGGGCAGAAGATCTCTTAACAACAGCTGTATGAGATGACAAGGAACAGAACACTGATGGCTCTATCGTGAGCAAGCTGTCCCTCAAAATCTGCCAGCATCAATCACAGTGTCACTGATGTGCTGTTATAAATCCTCTGCAGTGGCATCTTAAGGGGTCAACACGCTCAACTGCACCAGCGGGACTTTATCCAGCTTAGTAAGGCTAACGTAATGTTTTCACTGTTTAACAGTCTACAAAATTGATGATGTTATCGCTAAGGAGTTCTCAGGGAATATTAATTAGATATATGAAGATATTTATCAAAAGTTTAAAAAGTGTTTTTACTCCGCGATCTTCTTCAAAGCAATTACCCAACACTATCCAAGTATGATACTGATAAGCATCTAGGTTGTTGGATGTATTAACTCTATGAGTGTCTTGCATTCAAAGCAGGCGTGAAGGATTTATTCTACTGACACAAGAGAATCAATTTGCTGCCAGTTTCATCCATTATGTTAAAGTGGTCATTTGGTCCTCAGTAGCAAGGAGGAGACTAGCAGACTGACACTAGTGCTGGATAACCATACCGTTGTCTGCCTCCATGCCCCATCCACAGAGTAAAAGCTGCTGGATATGGGGGAAGGTGGCTAAACTGGCTCCAATTTAACGCCTCATTATGCAAATTGATCATCTCAATTGACCATCACTCTGATAATGGCAGGGCCAGACTGCAGGGGAGTTGAGATATTCCTCCTGAAAACATCAGTTAAATGTCCTGAGAGCTAAAAATAAGATTTGGATGTGAATTGAAGGAGACACTCTGGATGGTTTTCAATGGGGCATGACTATGCAGAGTGGAAATTAAGCTAAGAGTTACCTCAGCGACCCGATGGTCAGACACCCTGAAATGTCACCTGTAATTTGGTTTTAAAGGACAGCTTTGGCAGAAACTCTGACGGCACGTCTCAGCACCAATTTAAATTTGATGCTGGACCTCTTAAAATGGTATTTTATGGTGTTAACCTGTTGCTGTGAATTAAGATGACGTGCATTTGCGATTATTTGCATGTGATCGCAAGCACCATGTGGATGAGCTGCCTCTGTCAGGGCTTAATTGCATTGATTGGCTTGGCCAACTCTTTCTAATCTCGGCTGTTCTGCTTCCATTCCCACGCGGTGCTTGTTGTTTCCCGGCTTCCTCCAGTGTTGTCCGGTATCATGGGGCCCCATTCCCCATCCTTCATCCCGTTTATGCTGCTGCCTCAGCCCCCGTCGGCTCCCGCTGCTTACCCCCATCTGGGCCCTCGCCCCCTTCCACTGGGAGACACAGCACGCCCCCCGGCTGCTGCTCTTTTGCCCCCTCACCGCGGCTCTGGTTTCCATCTTCGGCACCTCCTGCCCATTGTTTTTCCGGTTTGATTGCACGCCGCGACAGATGAGATATGACCTCGGTTTCCACTCTTGTGCGGGCCCCTGCCCTGTCCCACCGGCACCGTGGTACCCTCTCTCCTGTGCGTCCGAGTGTATCGGTGTTCGATGGTGCGTCTCTGCACCCTTTCATGCCTCAGGACGGTGTGGAGATGGTATGTGCCGATGTTCGGGCGGGCCAGACACATTCTTGATGATTGTCGAGTGTTCAGCCCCCATTCCCATCATTCCTTTTTTTGCGAGTCTCTCCTGTTGCCCCTCACTAACAGATCGCATTAATAGGGTCAGTGTCATACGCCTCCGTGCCTATCACGGAATCATTCACACTGACCACTCATTAAAACCGAACTAAAGATTTGCCCACCCTAGTTGCCCCAGACGAGCGCTTAGGAAGAGGCGGCGGTTGCTATGCGTTCCCCTCGTTGTATGCGGCGGCTGCTCTCTTCCACCCTAGCGCTTTTTCTCTTTGCGGGTTCCGACAAGTGAACCGGAATCCTCTCCAATTCCCCCCGACTTGTGTGGCAGCGTCTGCCAGAAACCCACACAGACTTATCTGCCTGCAGCGATCGCGATAGGCGAAACTGTTTGGGCCCTAGGGGTTTGGTATCGCCCTTATCGACCGCGATAGCATGCCCGGCACCTGAGGGACATGTGTCCTGGCGCATTGCCTTGCCATCGTGTTAACATGCTAGGGTCTCAGGGTTGTGCCCCTAGCTTGCTGAGAAAATAGGCACAATAAGCTCTCTACAGGTGGGGGGAAGCGTTTCTCCTCGTCCCATAGATTTTCAGAACCATGGGTGTCATGCCCCCACACACTTACAATTAAAAAATATTATAACAGAAAATTGTTTTTTGAAAATTGTCAAATGTATTTGTCTATGTGATGTGATTGGCTCATAAAATGGCATCTAAATGTTTCTTTTTTTATATCTAGGGAAAAATGCAATATTAATATAAATTCCAACTATAAATGTCTATATCAGTCAACCGGCAAAAATTATTCAGACAACTTCACTTCCACTTGTCCCTTCACTAGTAGTTTAGAAAATGGGGTCAGAGCCCGTATGCCAAAGAAGCGTCAGCAGTTTTAAACGTGCTAGAACAAATTCCTCTGATTAATGTTCCGATAACCACTAAGGAAAACCATGGTCGGTCAAAGTCATGAATCTCCGCCCTTGCGGGACGGAACATGTTTTAGAAGTCAATTTATGGGTAGTCACTGTATGAAGGAATTTTTGGCTATAATAGGTCACAATTCACTTTATTTTGCTATCATCACCTTAATAAATTAACGATAGTGTCCTGCACCCACTAGTAAAAAAAAATAAAAAATTATATCTGGTGTCTGAATAATTTTTGATTTTACTGTATATTAAAGCTGCAGTAGCCTACATAACTTTTGTCTCTCTATCGCCATCTCTGTTTAAACATAAAAATCGTTATGTTAATTGTGGAGTTATTTTTTACATGGGTTGTGCTTCGGCACTAGGCCTCTGTCCGAATGAATCTGTGATCACCACATCAGAGCGAATCTGTCAATGGTAATTCAAACACATATAGTATATCCCAAAAAATGTCATGTGAACAAGTAACATATCTGCCGCTTTTGTTCTGACCAACAATTTTTTTTTTAAATAAATCACATTACTGGTGTTTAGTTCTAACGATTGGTCAGATCAGATCATAGAGCAGAAATGCTCTCTCACACACACTCATAGCTAGCAGAAAATAAGTGTAATTTACCTCACTGGCCATAGCAAAATGAGAAGAAGAAAAAAACAACCAACGAAGCTCAATACCCATCTGAATTAAACAAACAAGTGCGCTAATGATAGCTAGCTACCTATTGAGCCACTGAGATGTCTTCGCTGAAATAAAAGAAGCCATCTCTGCATCAGTCTTCAATTCCTCCAGCTCTCAGAGCTGTCCCCACCTTTTAAAAGCCATGTCAATATTTACTCTCATTTTAGCACAGGCTTCTCTCGCTTTCTCTTTTTTGACTGGCGACTCCACAGTTTGAGGTTTCTTAGTTTTCACAGCAGGTGCCCTAGATGTTAACGATGATTACCATTTAGAACTTTACAGATTAAAAGCAGCCATCGAGATGACGAGTTTAAATTCTCAGCAACTGTTGTAAGAACAAGCTATAAACCCCCTGCATAGTAACATTGTCTTCTTCTTTTATGTTTACAGATATGATGTAACCACGCAAAGACTAATGGCATTAAAAAGACGAATGACGTCAATTTCCCGTGAAATCATTCCCGACACCTCAAATTATAAATCATTATAAGCTTTCAATTGTGAATTGATAAGGTAAGGAGACAGTTTTGAATGCTGATGTCTAATGTACTTGCTCAATAACCATTTTTGTGGTCATTTTTAAAAGGTGAATCACTGGTCATTATTTTCACTCAAATAAAAGTCAATAAGGACAAGAACTGTCAAAAAAAAACACAAACGTAATACAGTATAATATAAAAATAATACAGTATAATACTACCACTTGCCCACTGTATTCCAGGTTTTCTGATGCCATATGATCAGTTTGTGTGATGTACAGACCAAAATCGTCACTCTTTGCGTCAGATCTTTTTAACAGCTGAATCAGTTTATCCGGTTCCCAAAACTGGCCTTAATGATTCACTCATGATTCAGACTCATTTGAACTGACTAACTGAAAGTTCTGGTCACAAATTTTAGTCTATTCCTCAAGAAAAAGCTATCAATTGACTTAAATAAAAGAAATATTGCAAGCGCTGCATGGACTGCTACAATTCATTGTAATTAGATGGAAAAAACAACCAGACATCTAATTTAAAAGAAAGTCATACAGATTTATAATGACATAAGGTAAGTAAATTATAATAACAGGTTCATTTTTGGGTAAACTGTTTATTTTAGTTACCTCTAGGATGCATGACATCCTGTTATATTAAGATATGATATCTTAATAAATGGTAGCTCTCCTTTTTTTTCCACCTCCCTGTATAATGTACTGTTTTGACATAGGACATGCAATTTTCTCACCTCACAAGCATTACGTTAAAGCAGGATGCCTTATGTTATGCGATGTCACTTTACATTACACCGCACATGACATTATTATCCGTTCAGAAGAGAAATGAAGACATGATAATGATAGCACTCATCTAGATGAGAATATTTAACCAGTGTTGCTGTCCTCCCTCTGACTTATTCGACGCACAAAAATCCATTGCAATGGAGCCCCACTGCGGATGACCTTCTGAATGAGAAGTGCTCCCATGCATTGACAATGAATATGCATTAGAAAGATTACAATGAGGTGACAAGGCAGGAGCTCTCATCCAAATACCAGCACAGCTGGCAGCCAGCTTTCCTGAGCTACTCCTCACCTCTTACATAAGAGCACAGCAAGCTGACAGCACCTCACCCTCCACTCATGCAAACCAAAAGATCTGTGTTGCTGTTCTCAGCTGTCTCGCCTTTGATTCGACAAGAGCAGCTGCATGTAGAACTTCCTTGAATTGCAAGAGGAAAAATTATTTCTTATATCGGTGCATAGGGGAATAATACTAGCTTCCGTTATTAGCTTATTATGATGATGTTAAACCAAAGTGTCAAAGTAACACATACCCCTATCTATCAGGAAAAGCTTCCACCATCTGTCAGACCCAGAAATCCCAGGTGGCTTCATATAGGGATTCAAACTTCCGTTGGTTACCCTTCACTGTCAAATAAGCACCTGAGTGGAACATCCCAAGGATTACCAAGCACTAGACTGGACAGTGACATTTGTAGGCCCAAAGACTCATTTGCATACATGAGTGATTATGGCTATTAGTAACGTTGACAACATATTATCATTGATTGTTTAAAAGCACTAGGTGAGGGGAGGCATGAGGATGCCGAAAAGTGTTGCAGGACTATTTTGAGCTTTCAAATAGTAAAACAAAACCTCTCTCAGAAGAGTGTGTTCTTTCTCATGATTCTACTGATAAAGAAATGTATTATTCATAATCCAAGTTCTTGTTTTCATTTCAATGAGCTCCTGCAGACATTTCTATTTGTCCTTGTTATGCATATACACAAACATGGTAGAAAGGAAAGCTAATCTTAATACATTTACATATCTTTTCTTGGCTGGTGCTCTTTTACGAAGTCAACTTGATATGGTGCGAGCTAAAAAAAAAAGAAAAAGAAAAAGAAAAAAAGAAAAGAGAGTACATTCTAAATAAAGTCTGCCATTAAAGCTTTGTCATTTACGTCACTTTTGCATTCAATTATTTAATATTTATATGTAACATTCATCAACAAAACTGTCCATCCAAAAACGTGTTTATGTAAATGGACATGGTAAAATGTGGGCATCGGATATTTTTAAACACCTCCACTTGAAAAACAATGTGGGCATTCTGACTCATAAGCAATGCACCAGCTGTGCAAGAGACCTCTGAAACAGTGTGAGTTTGGCAGAGAATGGAGGACAGGCTAAGCTTGGTGAGCACCAGCAAGGATGGGTCCTATCTAAGTCCCTGCAGGACTGAGAACTCGCTGTGGGAGGGATGTCTCAACTCCATCTGGCCCAGCAACACGTGTGCCTTCATGCCGAACCGAACCAAGGTCTGCAAAATGTTGGCACAATGTGTGAGGCATTGCATAGCATTTGAAAGGAAAGATTCTGAGATGTGTCACCATATGTCTGTGGATATCTGCATGTTCCTCACATATGGCAATGGCATGTAGGTCTGTGATTTTGACTCTTTTCTGTGATGCATGTGTAAATGTTAACATGTACCATAGACGTAGTTGCTGCCAAAAGTACGAATTCTCCAGACTGTTGTGTGATGAACACAATCTGCCATCTAGTGGACACATTTAAATCGCAATTGAGAAAGAGAAAGCTTAAAGAGATAAAATAATGTCTATATTTACAGCATGTTTTGGAAAGATTGAAGCTTAACATTTCATACCTGTGAATTTTGTGCACAGGAAATAGAAACAATTTTGTGTTTGTTTTTTCATTATACTTACTCAAGATTATTTTGGAGGAATTTAGAAATTAACAGAAAACTGTGTATGATCGACATTTGTGTCTTTGATGTGTTTTGTTTATTTTCGGAATTTTAGACGGTAAATAACAATACATTATGCAATTATTAATTTTGTTAGCAAAAAAAACCACATACATAAAAAGAAGTCTTTGCTAACCAAATTTCGTACGTTATACAGATTTATGCTGAAAACATGTAGCCTAATGTTTTAAAAGCACCGAAATGTATGTAACTTTTTGGCAGCTAATAATAATGTTATGTACTTATGTAACTATTAGGTTAGGTTAGGCTATAACTTCTTATGGCATGAAAATAAAAAAATTAGTGAATAGATATGTATATATATATATATATACATTTTATGGTTGTAGTTTGTAGCCTAAGCCTAATTATCAGTCTTTAGTTTTATTTAGCATGTGCATACAGAATAATATATCATTACTACTGTGTTGATTGATACTGCATTTGGGCAAAATATTTTGTCTTATTTGTTATTATATTGACTTATTTTATTATTATTTGAGGCCTCTGAAAAATAAATGGCTCATAATGAAATGATCAGTGAGTAGGGTCTGTTTTCGTCATCTGTTTGAACGGTCACGCGTAGTTCAGACAAACTGAATCCTTTAAGAAATGAATCTAATAAGACTTCGTTGCACGTATGTAATGATAACGAAGCTAGTACTAGTGGCTGAGGTTCAGAAACCTAGCGAGCCGCCTGTCTAGACAGCATCACTCGGCGTCTGGATTCCGCCTATCATGTGCGAAACTTACTTGGGTAGGGAACCAATTAGATTATGAGACGCAACCCGTGTGTCTTTCGATGTAGCAAACGCGTCAAACGGATTCCTGCTCTTTCACACTCTGTAAAGTGTTGTTTTGCCATACTTTTAGGTTCAAGCGCTAGTGTTGGTGTTATACTCATAAGGAGTTCTACCTTTCTCTGACGGATTTGTGGAGGGGGCGCCTAAGAGGACGAGCATGTCGGGAAAGAGTTTTCGCGTTAGCGACGGAGACTGGATTTGTCCCGATAAAAAGTAAGACTTGCTGTATAATGTTCTATTTAAAAGCCCAATAGTGCATATAAGAATATATTTGCATTACTTAGAAGTTAAACCTTCTGGGAAAATTAATGTTGGCTGATAGAAGATTACATGCTACTGTTAGCATAGCATTTGTTAGCTTTAGCACACGACTATAGTGTGCGAATGGGCCTGTAAAACGCGTTTTTTTTCTATTTTCCTTAACAAAATTAAATGGTATGTTCATTTATGTCCACTGAAACACTGGTAATCACATTTTTTAATTACATTCTCATAATTGTTAGGTTAAGCGATTATCTGGCAGCAGTTATGTGCACGAATCTGCTAACTGCAGACTGCTAACTAACTTCATTAGTAACTTAGTTGCTATGCCTTGGGCAGTGTGAAATGTTTTTAATTTATTTTTTTTAAATGTATTATAAATCTATTTCAGTGTGTGCATGTGAAAATGTCAGGCCTGTTCTTTGTGTGCATTAATGTTGAATGATACTTATAATATCTAGAGACCTAACCAGTTTTGTGTTTATAATATTTTAGGTGTGGTAATGTCAACTTTGCTAGAAGAACTAGTTGTATAGGGGACAGCATTTGGCAGGGGTAAGGTGCATATATTAATCTTAATATATATATATATATAATATATTATATATACATATACAGACATACAGTGGGGCAAAAAGTATTTAGTCAGCCACCAATTGTGCAAGTTCTCACACTTAAAAAGATGAGAGAGGCCTGTTTTTTCATCATAGGTATACCTCAACTAGGAGAGACAAAATTAGAAAAAAAAATCAAGAAAATCACATTGTAGGATTTTTTAATAATTAATTGGTAAATTCCTCGGTAAAGTATAAGTATTTGGTCACCTACAAACAATCAAGATTTCTGGCTCTCACAGACCTGTAACTTCTTCTTCAAGAGGCTCCTCTGTCCTCCACTCGTTACCTTTATTAATGGCATCTGTTTGAACTTGTTGTCAGTATAAAAGACACCTGTCCCCAACCTCAAACAGTCACACTCCAAACTCCACCATGGCCATGACCAAAGAGCTGTCAAAGGACACCAGATACAAAATTGTAGACCTGCACCAGGCTTGGAAGACTGAATCTGCAATAGGTAAGCAGCTTGGTGTGAAGAAATCAACTGTGGAGCAATTATTAGAAAATGGAAGACATACAAGATCACTGATAATCTCCCTCGATCTGGGGCTCCCCGCAAGATCTCACCTCCGTGGGGTCAAAATATCACAAGAACTGTGAGCAAAAATCCCAGAACCACACGGTGGGACCTAGTGAATGACCTGCAGAGAGCTGGGAACAAAGTAACAAAGGCTACCATCAGTAACACACTGCGCCGCCAGGGACTCAAATCCTGCAGTGCCAGACGTGTCCCCCTGCTTAAGCCAGTACATGTCCAGGCCCGTCTGAAGTTTGCTAGAGAGCATTTGGATGATCCAGAAGAGGATTGGGAGACTGTCATATGGTCAGATGAAACCAAAATAGAACTTTTTGGTAAAAACTCAACTTGTCGTGTTTGGTGGAGAAAGAATGCTGATTTGCATCCAAAGAACACCATACCTACAATGAAGCATGGGGGTGGAAACATCATGATTTGAGGCTGTTTTTCTGCAAAGGGACCAGGAACGACTGATCCGTGTAAACGAAAGAATGAATGGGGCCATGTATCGTGAGATTTTGAGTGAAAACCTCCTTCCATCAGCAAGGGCATTGAAGATGAAACGTGGCTGGGTCTTTCAGCATGACAATGATCCCAAACACACCGCCCGGGCAACGAAGGAGTGGCTTCGTAAGAAGCATTTCAAGGTCCTGGAGTGGCCTAGCCAGTCTCCAGATCTCAAACCCATAGAAAATCTTTGGAGGGAGTTGAAAATCCGTGTTACCCAGCGACAGCCCCAAAACATTACTGCTCTAGAGGAGATCTGCATGGAGGAATGGGCCAAAATACCAGCAACAGTGTGTGAAAACCTTGTGAAGACTTACAGAAAACGTTTGACCTCTGTCATTGCCAACAAAGGGTATATAACAAAGTATTGATGAAATTTTGTTATTGACCAAATACTTATTTTCCACCATAATTTGCAAATAAATTCTTTAAAAATCCTACAATGTGATTTTCTGGATTTTTTTTCTCATTTTGGGTCTCTCATAGTTGAGATATACCTATTATGAAAATTACAGGCCTCTCTCATCTTTTTAAGTGGGAGAACTTGCACAATTGGTGGCTGACTAAATACTTTTTTTCCCCACTGTATATATATATATTGTTTGTATAATCATTATGTTTTGAATATTAGGGGTGTGTCACAAAAGGTGCATCAATACATGCACCATGCTTACAGTACTTTATCATGATTAGTCTAAACTAATTAACCAATTTTCCTTAAACAGATAAAACAACTGAAGCAAAGATGATGAAAGCAGGGGGAACAGAGATTGGAAAGACCCTGGCTGAGAAGAGCAGAGGTCTCTTCAGTGCCAATGATTGGCAGTGCAAAACGTGGGTATTGCTATAAAATGTCTTAACTACACTTTCACTGTCCATTATGAACACATTCATAATTATTAATATCTCAAGTATCTGTTGAGTTCAGTGTGAGGAAGTGAAATGTTTCAGCCATTCTTACCCTTCTACATTGACAACATTTCTTTTAAATTTGTTTCAGTGACGTTAAAGAAACAAAAACTTTTTTTTTTCATATTTCTTTGAGGCTGATCACCCCATTTCTTGTTTAATTCTGAAAGAACATCCAAACTAAAGGCCGATTTTTGTTTGCTGCTCAATAGTTCAGACCTTTGTAATATACCAATGTTATTAATATCTGAACTTGTTCTTGCTTTAAATCTAGATGTGGCAATGTAAACTGGGCCAGAAGATCAGAGTGCAACATGTGTAACACTCCTAAATATGCCAAACTGGAGGAAAGGACAGGTATGTATGTATATATATATATATATATACACACACACAGTGGGTGGATGGCAAGTAGGCCAGACCCCTAAATTTTTCACTCTTTGTTATATTGTAGACATTTGCTAAAATCATGTAAGTTAATTTTTTTTTCTCATTAATGTACACACAGCACCCCATATTGACAGAAAAACACAGAATTGTTGACATTTTTGCAGATTTATTAAAAAAGAAAAACTGAAATATCACATGTCCTAAGTATTCAGACCCTTTGCTGTGATACTCATGTATTTAACTCAGGTGCTGTTCATTTCTTTTGATCATCCTTGAGATGGTTCTACACATTTATTTGAGTCCAGCTGTGTTTGATTATTTTGATTGGACTTGATTAGGAAAGCCACGCACCTGTCTATATAAGACCTTACAGCACACAGTGCATGTCAGAGCAAATGAGAATCATTAGATCAAAGGACCTGCCTGAATAGCTCAGAGACAGAATTGTGGCAAGGAACAGATTTGGCCAAGGTTACAAAAAATTCTGCTGCACTTAAGGTTCCTAAGAGCACAGTGCCTCCATAATCCTTAAATGGAAGACGTTTGGGATGACCAGAACCCTTCCTAGATCTGGCCGTCTGGCCAAACTGAGCTATAGGGGGAGAAGATCCTTGGTGAGATAGGTAAAGAAGAACCCAAAGATCACTGTGGCTGAGCTCCAGAGATGGAGTTGGGAGATGGGAGAAAGTTGTAGAAAGTCAACCATCACTTCAGCCCTCCACTAGTCGGGGCTTTATGGCAGAGTGGCCCGACGTAAGCCTCTCCTCAGTGCAAGACACATTAAAGCCCGCATGGAGTTTGCTAAAAATACCTGAAGGACTCCAAGATGGTGAGAAAATAAGATTCTCTGGTCTGATGAGAAAAAGAGAGAACTTTTTGGCCTTAATTCTAAGCGGTATGAGTGGAGAAAACCAGGTACAGTACATTAAAGTACCGTCCAATACAGTCCCAACAGTGAAGTTTGGTGGTGGCAGCATCATGCTGTGGGGTGTTTTTCAGCTGCAGGGACAGGACGACTGGTTGCAATCGAATCGAGGGAAAGATGAATGCGGCCAATACAGGGATATCCTGGACGAAAACCTTCTCCAGAGTGCTCAGGACCTCATTCTGGGCCGAAGGTTTACCTTCCAACACGACAATGACCCTAAGCACACAGCTAAAATAAGGAGTGGCTTCACAACAACTCTGTTACTGTTCTTGAATGGCCCAGCCATAGCCCGATCTAACCCAATTGAGCATCTCTGGAGAGACCTAAAATGTCTGTCCACCAACGTTTACCATCTAACCTGACAGAACTGGAGAGGATCTGCAAGGAGGAATGGCAGAGGATCCCCAAATTCAGGTGTGAAAAACTTGTTGCATCTTCCCCAAAGAGACTCGTGGCTGTATTAGATCAAAAGGGTGCTTCTACTTAATACTGAGCAAAGTTCTGAATACTTAGGACAATGTGATATTTCAGTTTTTCTTTTTTATAAATCTGCAAAAATGTCAACAATTCTGTTTTTTTCTGTCAATATGGGGTGCTGTGTGTACATTAATGAGCAAAAAAAATTAACTTAAATGATTTTAGCAAATGGCTGCAATATAACAAAGAGTGAAAAATTTAAGGGGGTCTGAATACTTTCCGTACCCACTGTGTATATATATATATATGTGTATGTGTATATATTTTTTTTTTTATTGCATATTGACTGCAAAGTTATGAATTTTTAGTTAATGCCATATTATGGATGAATGTCTCTAACAGGATATGGTGGAGGGTTCAATGAGAGAGAGAATTTAGTCTACAATGAGCGAGAGGAGTCTGATGGCGAGTACGATGAAGTCAGTGGGGATTTTATTTTTCAGTGCACACGAATGACAGTTCTTGATATTAAGAACTTTTCACAATACATACTAACAGATAAACTTGAATTTTAACAATTATTTTGTTTGTCTTATGGACAGTTTGGGCGCATAAAAAAGAAGTATCGTGGAAAAAGCAAGAAGGACACTGAAAAAAAAGAGGAACCAAAAAAAATAAAAAATAATGATGATGATGAGGACGATGACGATGATGATGATGGAGATCTTTCAAAATACAAACTTGATGTAAGAGATTATATTCTCTAGTTTTGTGTTAGTGGTCCTACAATTTGTTGCCATTTGAAATGAATTTTATTAGCTGAAGTAACAATGCTGTCGATTGTAAATTGATTGCAACAGTCAGTCATAAAGATCGGATATGAAAAATGAATTATAATAGGGTGCAGTGTGAACAAATCTTTCGAGCTTCTGCAGATAATTGAACTTATCACAGTTTTTGGTGTCTTTTTGTTCTTTGTGCTATTAGGATGATGATGAGGATGATGCAGATTTGTCCAAGTACGATTTGGATGCTAGTGAGGAGAAGAAAGGGAGTCGCGCCGGCTCCTCACGGTCATCATCTCGCTCGTCCAGTTCAAGTTCCCGGTCTAGGTCCAGGTAAAAGGGTACAGGTCAAGGGTAACTCCAGGCAAATGTCAGTATCAGCTCAAATCGTTTTAATGTTGAATTTTTTTATCTTTACCTCTTTGCCTCCTTTAGTGTTTTTAAAAATATTTTGTCTCTTTCCAATTGCCTTTTGATTGACAGTATAAAACTTGGATGTTCTTTAATGAAAGTGATCATGTCAATTCATTGTTGTTCAATTCATAAGTAATTCATGCCATCAACACAACTTGAAAGTATTTTAAAAGGCCTAAGCTGATCTTTTTAACACTTATCGTTTGATAATCAATTTTCTTGGGTTTTCATCAGCGGGTCTTTAACTTTATTGGAAAAAATTTGTGGTGTTTTTTTTTTGTTTGTTTTTTGTCTTTTTGTTTTTTTTGTTTGTTTGTTTTTTTTTTGGGATGTCGGTGTTTAGCAGATCCCGGTCCAGGAGCTCATCCAGTTCCAGATCTCGCTCTCGCTCCAGGTCCAACTCCAGGTGAATGAGGTGACATGCACTCTCCAGGAAAGAGTGTGTATGAACAGCCAGTGCTTGTAATGAACTCTTTGTCCTAAGTCTTGGAACAGAAGTCGATTTTGATCACCGTAAAACAAATGATTAATAAAATGAGGGTGACGTGGGGAGCAGTGAGATGTAGCTTTATCTCTTTTGGAATGTTTGAACAGGATTTTTTTGACTTTTTGTTCTCAGCATAGATGTCAAGAGCTTTCTTGTGCTTTTAGAAAATGTTGCTCTTTTGGAGCTGTTATTCATTATTCAGTGTCCCAGATCTCAATTTATCTGGTAACACCTAACAGGCAATTAGAGCTGTAAGTTGTACTGATAGGTTTAGCTTTGTTCTGCTGAAAGTCCAGTTGATCAGACATGCAGTTTTTGTGGTATATACTGTAGTATTTTGGGAGATGTGGTTGGATGTTTTCCTCACATGTCAGTCCCTTTGATAAAGTTATATTATAGTAATCTGTGTAATGATATTTGTTGACCTCATGTGAATGCTTATTTATCCCCTTTGAAAGATCCAGCTCCAGGTCAGGAAAGGGCTCTGCTTCCTCAAAGAAGAGGTCTCGCTCCCCTTCGTCATCGCCTGAGGGAGGCCAGAAGAGGAGTCGTTCCAGGTCCTCCTCTGGTGGCCGCAAAAAAAGACGCACACGATCGCACTCGTCTGAAAGGTTTGGTGTAACACATGGTGGCCTGTATACCAGGCGTCCTTCTGCATTATGCACAGGGCTCAGTGATAACAATACATTTTTTGAAACAATGCGACAAAATTGTGCTTTTCTCTGTACAGTACATTTTTTATGCTTTGTTTTGATTTCAAGAACCAAATCTTTTAATCAGTCATGGTCTTTCTCTTTGTCTCTTTCTATCTCTTTGTAGGCACAGAGGCTCATCTGGATCATCCCACTCTGGCTCAAGCTCAAAACAGAAATGATTAACAAAAGAAACAAATCTTTCTAGAACTGCATGGGTATTTTTTTTTTTTATACTATAATAGAGTAGGGCTATTGCAACTACTCAACTGTTTGAATTCACATTGATTTCTATGAAAAAAATACTTGCGCACTTGTTCACATAACCTCTTCTCGAAAGTTTTCTGCCTTTTTCTTTTCTTTTCTTTTTTTTTATAACATCTAGCCAAGATCTCTTAACAGTATAACTCGAGGTGTATCGTCTGTAGTGTCAGTGGGTTTATAGAGAAATAACATCAAGTCTGTGACTGATTGGCACATATCTTCTGGACATCAACCATTTTGATGGGAAATTATGCAAATTACATTGCAGAAATAGTTGTATTCATCTATTGTCAGACATTATTGCCATCAGAACAACCAGTTCATTAACAAAACATTTGTTAATTTAAAAAAAAATAAATACTTGGATGCTGGTTTTATGGTTCTTGTTATATGAAACACCTCACAAGCAATGTTGATGGCTTATCCACGTCAAGCAATGCCAGCATCTAATAGAGAGCCTCTGAGGTATAGCATTGCCTTGTCTAATTGTGCATTAAAGGTAAGTATGTTTTTTTTTCTATGCTTGTAGAGATTTATTTTCTTCTGGAAAGACAGATGAAATGTGAAATTTTTGCGTCCTGTTTGTCAGTATTTTTGTCTTAGTTCTTAATTTTATGATTCATCATTTGTGAAACTAAGAAACTATAGACAAACTCAAATTACTGATAAAATAAATTACCGGTATGGTTTTCTCTTCTGTGTTCAAATCAAATTTGGAACATGTGAAATAATCACACCCACCCACCACCCCCTTCTAACATACAAAATATGAAAATGTTTACTGTTCATTATAATTACATGTGTAACCAACATGAATAAACAGCTGTTAATCTGAAACATTTGTTGCACTGTATTTGTCTTTCCAAGTTGCTGCATTGCGTGAGGCCTTGTTTTGAGATTTCTCCCCCCAAATGTGCTCCTTAATTATCTCTGCGTTTTTAAAGACTTTTTTTTTTTAACTGGATTACTGCAAGCAAACCCGGTGAAGGCTGATGTTAGATCCCGCACTGCTGCTTGTGGGGAAATCTAGTGATGTTTGAAAAATTATACATTAATCTGAAGCATTTGTTCAGTTTGTTTCTTTCCATGTCTATTTTATGGAGTAACATTTTATGAGTCGTGTATGAATTTACTAATGATTGCTGATTAGCAAAAATTCACCTTTACTGCAGACACTGATAAGGTTTGAAATGATCGTTTCTCGTGCGCTAGGTGGCACTTGTTGCGTTCCAAACCATCTGTGAGCTGGTGTGGAGGATTATCATTGAATAAAACTTGAACCGTTATTATTTATCCCTTCTTTGGAAATTTGCCGATCACAAAAATAATTAGTGTTCTGCTTTAACGTTTAGCGATCATTTAGTTAATCCTATCTGTAAAAAATAAACCCTACACCCGCTGAAAGTTATCGTAGGCTGAAGTTCACGCTCTCGCTACAACGCTTGTTATAACTATATTTGGTCACAAGTGCATCTTTTTTTTTTTTTAATTCCTATAGTCATACAGGAATTAATTTGTTGCCACAGCTTGGGGATGATGAAGGTATACTATTTTGTGAGAACGCATGCACAGCAAAACCGGGAACATGAACTCTAACAACATTTTCCCTTTGTGTTGAAGTAAAGATATTCTTTGTGCATCTTGCACTATTTTTCTGTTGTCTTTCTGAGCATGTTTTACATTTCCATAAGGGTCCCGCCTCTGTGTTTATAGCGCGCTCTCGGGACAGCCGAGCGCACAAAGTGAAGCAGACTTCGCTGAGGACTCCACCTGTTTCAAAGGGCTACTGTGGCCATGAACACCCTCCCTGAAAAAGGATGCCATCTAAATGTCAGTCTTCAGATGTCCTGCCACAAAACCTGACTGCTGGAACCATGATGTGGGACTCGAACCTCTCCAAATCCTCACAGGACAGCACGGGCAAGAGCGCCAGCTGTGGCACTGTGTCCGTGTTTTTCCCCATCACTATGATGGTCACTGGAATGGTCGGAAACTCTCTCGCGATGCTGCTAGTTTATAGCGCATACAGAAAAAAGGAAAATAAAAGGAAGAAATCGTTTCTCCTTTGCATCGGCTCGTTGGCGTTAACTGATCTTTTCGGCCAACTGCTCACAAGCCCGATTGTCATTTCGGTGTACAGAGCAGATCTGAAATGGAAACGCGTGGACCCTTCGGGAACTCTGTGCGCTTTCTTTGGGGTGTGCATGACCACTTTTGGCTTGTGTCCTCTCTTTTTAGCCAGTGCCATGGCCATTGAGAGGGCTTTGGCCATCACTGCTCCTCACTGGTACTCACACTACATGAAAACCAACGTGACCAAACAGGTTCTGGTCTTCATCTGGTGCCTGGTTTTGCTGTTTGCCTTATTGCCCATCGCTGGGGTTGGAAAGTACACTTTGCAGTGGCCAGGGACTTGGTGCTTCATAAGTACAGGTGACAAGAACGTAACGGGAAATACGTTTTTTGCCACGACCTTTGCAGCATTAGGGATATTTTCTTTGCTGGTCACGTTGTCGTGTAACGTTGTGACCATCCGTGCTTTGGTTATACGTTGCAAAACGAAGGCAACCTCGACCCAGTCATCCAAGCAATGGGAGAGGTTAACAACAGAGACTGTTATTCAGTTGATGGGCATTATGTGTGTGCTGTTGACATGCTGGTCACCTCTACTGGTATGTATCATATCAGCTTTTGCCAGATACACTTACTGCACTCTAAAAAATGCTGGGTTGTTTCAACCCAATTTTGGGTCAAATATGGACTAACCCAAATGTTGGGTTAAAAATGTAATTGAAATGTACATAAATTTAACCCAACAGTTGGGTTAGTCCATATTTGACCCAAAATTGTGTTGAAACAACCCAGCATTTTTTAGAGTGTGTAGTTATCAGATGAAAGCATGCACGGTGTCATTCCTGCTCAAACTTAAGTGTGCTCAGCTACAAAAGCCTGTCTATCTAAATTGGATTAAACAGAATAAATGAATTCTTATGTAAGGGTGAACTCAACAGGCCGGCTGTTTGACTAGCAATGTTGGAGGGCCACTACTTGTATTTTCAGTATGTTTTTGAGCAGTTATTTGAGATTAGTTACTGTTTACCCTGGGATTTTTGCCTAGACTCTATCCAAAAATGACTCTTTTGTCAATCTAGAAAGTTGGTGGCATGATTTGACATTTTCCAGAAATGTAATTTCTTCCCAGTCATGTCATTTCACAACTAGGCCCACATGATTGTGCAAATTCATACGTTCTGACTGTGGGAGGAAAAAAGCAAACTGAGTTTTGTAGAATGGGTTGAAACTGTTTATGATGTTATGGCCGATAACAATAAATGGCAGATGTTTAAATTCTATACAATTTTGCTTAAATAAATTAGAAAAAAATAACACCACAAAAAATGAGTAATGTCATTTTAAGCGTTAACGTTATCATGTAGAGTGTGAAACAATGGAAATTCATTTTGAGATCTGCTAAAGATAAAATGTAACCGTTATTAAATTGCATGTTTTTAAATATTGGGTGTTTTTGATGATAACAAAGGTGATCTAAATGTAAGAATAGGGGAAATACATTACTGCACAATTAAATGTCTAATTTTAGTCAAAATATATCCAAAATAAACTGCTATCACTATATTAAAAAATATTTTTAAAATCATATTTATAACATAGCATTGCCTGGAACTTAGAGTACGGAACGTTTAGTAGCTAAAAAGTGATATTAGATGGAAAAAAAATATTTTTAAACCTGAAGGGGTGTAAATTTTGCAAATAACTGCCATTTAGAATCCTACGGAAATCTGTTAAGCAGTCTTATAAGTCTATAAGCACATGCATATTTTTTCTTAAGTTTAAAGAAAAAAATATTCATATAATATAGCCATTGTCTCCTCCCATTCTGCAGATCCTTATGTTGAAGATGATCTCTACCCACACATCCTCGCATCAATGCAATTCTGCTGCTGTATTTCTCTCACCCCAGGACTTACAAATGGACTGTAACTTCTTTCTCACTGCCATACGTCTGGCCTCGCTCAATCAGATTCTAGATCCATGGGTTTACCTGCTTCTGAGAGAGATTCTCCTGAGGAAGTTCTGCCAGGTGGCCAGCGCAGTATCCAAGTGCTCACTGAACGGACAGAAGGAAACGCAATGTCCTCTAGACGTTCTAGATAAAAAGGCCATTCAGAATGATAATGTTCACAAACAGTCCACGAACATGGAGAACAGTAACTTGAATGGGGGAAATGAGGAACAGTGACTTGATAGTGGTTTAAAAACGGAATAATTTTCCAATGACCCACTATTAGAATAATACTGATCTGGACAGTTTCCAGATGTATTTGTGGATTATTGTATTGATATAGGGTCATGTCAGCATGCTACCACTCGTGTCGCTGTCACAGTCAACACATTGAAAGAGATTTTATTCATGGATACTCAGCAACCTTTGAAATGAAACAAAATGCCAAGACCTTAAAATAATTACATATGCAAGGTTCCCCACTGTCATGGAATCATTTGAAAGTATCATACATGTTACAAATGGAAATTAATTGTTGAAAATGTATGGGAATCCTGCATATACAACAGCAATATTAGCAAATTAGATTTGAATAAAACAAAAGCAAAATCATAAACTGATGTTTTCCAGCTCCCATGGAGACTGATTATTTTAAACTATATAGCAAAATCCTTTTATTCACCTGCCAACTGCAAGAAGAATTTGAAGGAATATTTCTTAGACTAATTTATGGTCTGTTACATTTCAGAGCTGTTTATTGTGCAGTAAAGCACTGAATTGTCTCGAATACTTTTCTCTAAACTCCTCATCCTCATGGCTCAATTTAAAACCTCTCTAAACGCTAAACTTCTGTAGACTTATTGTGTGCATTTCTCAATATCAAGTCTGTAGAGCTCATTTTGATGCTGATAACCGTAACCGTGGGCACATTTAATTGAATTCCATGCTTGAGTTTTTCAGTTGGATTCCTGAGTAAATGTAAAAATCAACTAATTCAATAGTTTGGTGAGATACTTTCTGACCTTGGAAAAGTCCACTCAGTGTTAATTTTAATAGCCAAATTTTGACACACCGAGTGCCTCAAGGTGCTGTATCTTTTTATGTGCAATATTTTTGATCATATCAATTGCCATCATAACCCAAAAGACTTTAAAATTCAAGTGGAAGGCAATTTCAACAGATGATGATTAGTCATTCATGGAAATTGCTTTTTATACCAGTTGTTGTCAGGAGGCCATTAAAGCTTTGTTCTGTTTTTATCTTGCATTCATTTAGTGGTAAATTATGTAACATTTGAGGTAGTTTGGCTTGAGAAATATTTAATGAGTGGTATGACTGGTGCAAGCTGTTTTATATTATTCTTGGTTGAGAAGGCATGCAGTAATTTTTGTTTGTTGAAATTGAATTGAACATACATAAATTATTGGCAAGGATTAATTAAATAGTTCTTCTAATTGGGCCCTTGAGTTGTACATCTGTAAAATTATGCATCTACCGTGTGTGACTGAACATCATCTTAGTATATTATATGTTTGCACGGTGCAGTTGAGAAGACCCATGGATCATCAATTATGATAAACAGCAGGTTATATTGATAGAACTCTGCAAATACATTTGTCATTTATTATACAATATTAGAAAGAAAAGGTGAATTGTTTTTAAAGAATAATTACGATCTGTAATTTGTTAAACGAAAATATTGTCAAAATAGTGTTCTATAAAGCACTGTCATTATGTTTCAAACCAGCTTAAATCCCCATGACACTGGAAATGTTTGCGCCAATGATTTTACACCCTGCCGATTAAAAGAAAATGAGCAAGGAAGATGCAAAAGCAGTGTCTGGGCGAAAAGGAAGAGGCAATGTAATGTATGTTCCTAGAGGTCAGAGCTCTATGAAATCGGTCGAAGTGAAAAGGTGCCATTACCAGTAAATACATTTGGAAGATTGCATAAGGGAGTAAGAAACTGCTAGTTTTCTGTTTCCACCAAAGAGAGGGTTTGCAAATCCAAATAATAACCTCAGAGAAAAATCAGAGAAAACTGATTTCTGATCGCTCGTGGTATTTGCAAAAGTGCATAGTTGTCAGTGGGAACCGAAATACTTTTATAAATGGATTTAACATTTGACATATGCTCTCAGGCAGTGATTACAAAGTAAAATGAATGATTCTGACATGGGACTTCATTAATAGTGAAATGAACGTGGCTCAGGCTGCACCGTCAGATGCCTAGTCGTGCTCAATTTGCTGTTGTCTGCTTGGGTAGCTGCTGAATAGGGCAATGGAAAATAGGATGATTGCATAATATTTCATTGTCAAATTAAAAGTTCCAGTGTATCCATGAGTACAAAGGCAGATCTCCTGTCAGCTCACCGGTGCATTGAGCTGATAATGAACATCTGACTTATGGCCATTCAGTGCTTTCAGTGTATTAATTATGTGACTGATTCTTATTTACTCCACAGTGGTTCAGAGTCTACACTAAAGCTGTTCAGAGCATTGTATTAAAGGGTTAGTTCACCCAAAAATGAAAATTGGCTTGTGTTTTACTCAGCCTCGAAGCATCCTAGGTGTATATGACTTTCTTCTTTCAGACGAATCCAGTCGTGTATATTAAAAAGTGTCCTGGCTATTCCAAGCTCTATCATTGCAGTCAGCGGGTGTTGCATTTGCACAGTCCACAAGTTGTCAAATAAAGCTCGTGCATTCATAATAAAACGTGCTTCACACCACAGCTCCGGTGGGTGATAAGGCCTTTGTATGAATCCACATGTTTTTGTACGAAACTATCCATATTCAAACGAATAACACTTGTCCTCTCACTTCCGTTATCGGTCCTCGCGGAGCGTGCCCGCCCCGGTGGGGAAGGCGTATGACGTATGCGCATCGCGTGCGCCTCTGAGATATGCTAGTCTCACGAGTTTGTTTATAGGAGCAAAGGAAGCAAAGTTTCTTTACTTTAGCAAAGGAAAACCAGTCTACTCTTGGCTTATATCAAAATCCTCCGACAATTTTCTTTGCAAATCCTTGTTTTGTACTTCTAATTCATGACCGGCGTTTTGTTTTGATGTCTCTCCGTGTTCGTAACTTATCACGCAACACCGACGTGCTACGACATCCGCCGTAACGTCTTACGCATATGACAGTGGCGGAGTGATATAAAAGTGTTTTACATTTAAAATATGGATATTTTTCTTACAAAAACACATGGATTCACTACAGAAGGCCTTTATTCACCCCCCGGAGCTGTGTGAAGCACGTTTTATTATGAATGCGTGCTTCATTTGAAGACTTGTGGACTGTTCAACTGCAACACCCGCTGACTGCAATGATAGAGCTTGAAATAGCCAGGACAATTTTTAATATAACTCCGACTGAATTCGTCTGAAAAAAGAAAGTTATATACACCTAGGATGCTTCAAGGGTGAGTAAAACACAAGCTAATTTTCATTTTTGGGTGAACTAACCCTTTAATGTTGCCAAAGGCATCTCATCTGAGTTTCTTTCATATAGAAAGATTTATTCATTGTATTATTCTCTCATCATTTACTTGCCCTTACAAAACCATTTTGCTTTATTTTTGAAGGAGAGCTTTCAAGGTGCAAGTAAAAGCACCATAAACGTAAAAAAAAAAACATCTGTTCATCACACAAAGCTAATGTATGGCTTCAGAGGAAATATAATTAATGAAAACATTGTATGGATTACTTGCATGTTGCTTTTCAGTTTCTTTTGAAGCTCCAGTCACTCTTCTTAGTAATTTTTTAATGGAACAAAACATCCATTCATACATTTTCCAAACTTCTGCTGCTGTGTAAAAAATGTATCCATAAATGTACCACAGGAAAAAGAAACTCGTATGAGGTTGGAATTGATTCTTTCATGTTAATGCAAAGACTTGCGTACATTTGTTTTTGTGTAATTAAGTGTCGGTACTTCTTTTGGTCATTCTAAGTGGAACTACAGAACACCACTGATTTATCTGTAATCATAATAATATATGTACAGGCAATAAGAGCTGCCAGGTGTTTGGATGTGAAGCCACCAGCAAATCATTTTAGATCATAACCCACCTGTGAATGTCCTAATGCCAGATGCCAAATCACGGATGCTATGAAGTGTGGCAAGTCTGCATTAAAAACAACAGGGTTTCATGAATGTATTTCAAGTTTTACATTTATTTATGATGCAAGACCACGTGTACAGCTCTGAGACTCCGTTCACAGCCAGAGCTGTCATTAAACTTGTATCAACAGATGGTCGTGGCACTGCTTGTGTGTTTTTGATAAGAAATGTTTGCATATGCTTGCAACTGTTTGACGTGTCTACTAACTGCTCTGATGTGCTTTCCTTGTAATGGTGCTCATTATTCAATCATTATTTGATTCTGTGCTGCTTGTGTTTTCCATTCACCGGGCTGGACTATCTTTCATGCAATTATCATAATTTAATCTGGTAGGGGGTTGGGTTATACCAAAGTGCTTCTGTAATAGTAAGCGCCCCCATCCACATTTTGTACAAGTGGTTTGAAATGGCTGCCACATTTTCCATCAGTTGTGTTACAGAGGAATTATCTCCAATTACTGTTTTGTTCATGAAGTTGTTCAAATCATTGTGTTCTCATTATACAACTAATATCAGTCACTGATTGTTAATGGATACATTAATAATTATAGTTCTTATTTGGCTAAAAGAAAGATGGCTCTGTCATTTCCAGTCCATCTATATATTATTGTGCCTATGTAAAAAATTGAGAGATAAAATATATTATCAGAGTTGATTTTCATGTCTAAGGGACCATTCACAGGGCACGTGTTTTTGTGTTAAAAACACAAGAAGCCCCACAATAGTGTCTAACTGAATGGAAAAGAAGGCAGAGTTTTTAGATTGATGTTTTTAACTTGAACTTGTTAAAAACGCAGCACTCATGCATGAGACACCTTAAAAGCAGTCAAAAAATGGCTGTTATTCCCCTTAAACTGTTGTATGACAGTTAATTTAAAAGGACCATTGTCATCATTTACTCGCCCTCATGTCTTTCTTGAAATCCTGCAAGATAATTCCTTTGCTGTTTCACGCAAGAAAGAAAGTCATGTGGGATTCAAAAGACACGAGGGAGTGTAAATAATGACAGAAGTTTCAGTTTTGGGTGAACTATTGCTTTAAATTAGCATGCCATATAAAACAAGCACTCTTTTATAAAGAATTACATGAAAATTGTATTTAGATTCAAATCTTTTGCTTGAAGTGTTCCTTGAAACTGGGTTGAAGTCTATTGGTGGGGCTTTCAAGGGGTCAAACAAACAAATCAGACAAGACTTGTTGATCATGTCATGACCACTATTTATTGTATGTAACAACATATTGCATGTGCTAACAATTTTTAGTTTTGTGACTCAAAAGTTCACACATCTCTGCAGGCACAGATCTTAATGTACTATTTATGCTTTGTTCTTTCTGGGGTTTTTTCTTCTTAACTGTTTACACTTGATGTGCTGAAAGCATTTTCCATTAATTACAGAATTGTTGTCTTTTGTCTCAGTGTTAATGAGTTTGCCATTTCTTCTGTAATTGAAAAACACATGACAACATGCCCTCTGATCTTTTACCAAGCAATTGTTTAATTTGTTCACTGCAATCTATAATTTAATGAGATTAAAGGGGTCTCATGGGTTGTTTTCATTAAAAATTACATAACCTGGATAACTTTTATTAATCTTGTTTCTAAAAGCAGTGTAGCTGAAATACTTGGATGTAGTATAAAATTTCTCAATGTTGAATGCTTTTTAAAAAATGTTAACATTATTTCATGATTATTATTTGGTTATTTTTACTTAATGCAAAGAGATAGAGACGTCATATGATCCTTTAGAAAAGGGAACAAAAATAGTGACTGCATCACAAGATAATAGACCAAGAAGCTGTTCAATCCATTAGTGGCTATACTGAAGATCCAACATACTGCACAACCAGCTAATGTAGATAATGGCTATCTGGCAGTCTGGCTCTCTGCAGTTGTTCGTGTGCCAAGATGCCTGCCAAACATTAATATCAAGAAAATTCTACGTTCCTCAATTTGCATATTATAGAATTGAGAATTGTAATAAGATTTTCAAATAAAACATACACTTTTTCATTATGGGTCAATCAGCATACATCCATATTTCTTGTTAATGTAATAAAGTATGACATTAATATATTTTTCCAAAAATAAATATATGTAATGATGATCCTGACTGATTTAAGATGTTTCAGGATGCAGAGATGTAACGCTCTATTCATTATTTTTTTAATGGTGACTCTAAAAATGTTCTCTTAAATGCTAATCTTGATTAATTTTTTATGTTGCGTTGTCTGAGTAATACTGTTTTGCAACACTCTCTGAAGGTTACCATGTCCATTATTCCAGAGTTTGCCGCTACCTGAGCTACTATGCTGTCCTCAGTAGCTTGTTTTTGTTCTTTAAAAACTGTTAAGAGGTTGAGTCTGTAGCCATGGTGATTTGTTTATACAGAAGTTCACAAACTATTTAACTACAACTATGGTCAGTTTTATGGTCAGTTCATTAATTCTGCAATTGTGTGTCTCTCTCTCCTCTCTCTCTCTCTCTCTCTCTCCTCTCCTCTCTCTCTCTCTCTCTCTCTCTCTGGTGTTTGTTAATGGTTTATTAAAACTGCCCTTAACATATCATGACAAGACCTAAGCAACAAAAACATAAAATGATTTTTAAAGTGGTGGACATCATCATGCAGTTAGTGAGAGAAAAGACTGATTACATTTACAAAAAGTCAATATTTTCCTTCTTCGTTAGCCTAAGAAAACAGCAGCCATCAGTTGCACTCACTGCAGTGTCACTGATTGTCGTGGTAACATCACTGGTCACTGATTAAAAACTGCCTCTTTTGCTTCAGGAAACAACAGACTGGACCTCCTGAAAGTATTGCAAAGACAGTTACATATTTGTAGAATACAGAAAATGTTTACAATTGAGTCAAAATATAAAATTAACTAAATTCCCAGAGCACTTTCTAGAGATAAATAGTTCTGTTGTAAAGTAATATTCAACCTATATTCTTTTTCTTTTTTGCAGTATGAATGTTGACAGATTGGAGACATGAAGACCACAGGCAACTGATTTAAGATTTTAACACTGTTGGACTTATTTTTCAGAGCATTGCCAGACGCTCCAAAACAATCTGTTATATAACAGCAGATCATGTGAAGCTCTCTGTGGTTACTGAGCAACTTTTCCACAGCAAAGCTTATTTTTCAAACAGTTTCCCATGACTACATAAGATTTGACACTAAGTAGACTAAACAGTGCTAGCATGATAGTTAAACATGATTTTTTTTTTTGCGCTTTTGCCTCTTCAGTAAACAGACAGTGATGTATTCAATATAATAATCTTACAAATGTACCCTTAATTGATGCTTGCTGCTTGTTGCTTCAATGCCACTAACCCTGTCCAAAATAATTACTTTCACTCTAGATCAGGGCTGTCCAAACTCAGTCCTGGAGGGCCGGTGTCCTGCAGAGTTTAGCTCCAACTTGCCTCAACACACTTGCCTTTAAGTTTCTAGTATGCCTAGTAAGAGCTTGATTAGCTGGTTCAGGTGTGTTTAATTGGGGTTGGAGCTAAACTCTTTAGGACACCGGCCCTCCAGGACCGAGTTTGGGCACCCCTGGCCTAGACTTACCTAAAACTTTTCAGCATGTTTTGCTTACGCAGTTATGTCTATATGCAACTGCATTACATACATTATTTTTGTGGCATATCCATGCACAAAATGCCATTGATGTATAGCTGCTGTTCTCCCCACCTTCAGAACATCCATTTGACTGATATAACCACAAACTAATCACATTACCATTTGTCTAACTTCAAAGCCATGGCTTGGAATATCATTATTACCCTCTCGCCTGCTCAAATTCAGGTCTGGCTTGGCATTCCAATCTCCATGCAATGCAATAATTGCCATTTGAAAAGAAAAACAAAAAACAATTACGTGTTTTATCATGCATTTAAGTATAGTGTGTCTGATTACAACCTGAAAGATGTGTGCCCGATGTTTGAGCATGAGTAATGAAAGTAATATAAAGCTATTAGACTCATGTGCCACGAGACTCAATGCAACTGAGCCGTGAACAGTCCATGCATCACTTTAATTTAATTGCTCACTGCTGGTTCCTATATCAAAATGCCAGTTATCTTCCAGAGTATAAAAGTATAAGCATTTAGCTTCTGATTGTTAAACTCTCTGGAATACACAATTGGTCAGTCGTGGCCAATAGATTTTGCAAAGTTATAAAAAATTATTTAGCAATAAATAAAATAAAACAAAAGGTACATTTTACAAGAAAGTACTATTTCGGGCTTTCAACTTCAAAATTTCACCTTTACTTGTAATTACTTGTAAATTTATTAGCAATTTCTGAGTGAAAGTTGCTTCAAAGTAAATCCTACACCATTTCTTCAGCATACTCACTGTTGTCCATGGCAATGCAACTGATCACCCGGACAACTGAAAGTGGCACTACTTTCATGTCTATCATATCACACCATGGACTCGCTCTCTCTTGTTCCATGCAAACAGAAATCTTCCATCTCACGTACCGATTACAGTGAAAATGACCTCAGAAGACTTACAGTATGTAATGAAGTCACCATGAAATCAAAACAATTCAACAGCAACAATGATCTAATCAGATTGTATTGGACAAAATCAAGTGCTTCCAATACATATATTCTCATTTGAAAAGCCGTTTCATTCAGATATAGTGAAGAAAATATGATTGCAATTTCCACTTGTCAACATTAATAATAAATTAATATTGTTGTAATATGTGTTTGTCTTGTTTTTTGACTGCTTATTTTGTACACTATCTAATGGAATTTTTTCTTAGCAAAAGTTTTAATATAGCATACAGGTAAATTTACAAAATAATTTTTCCAATCAATATTTCATGTCCACGTATTTATGTATTGGGCAACCATCCAATGAGTGGGACAATGTCAACCAGTCATTATCACAAAATAATCCTAATCACAAGCAGACTTGAAATTAAATTAAATTAACTATTTAAATTAAAAATGTTCAGTATATTATATAATTTAACATCATGATTTGAGTTGAAATTATTTAAACTCACCATAAAATCAAAACCAGTCATTGTAGCAAAATAAACTTCACAAATAAATTACAACCCAGAAGCACATTATAATTTTCATGGTAACACTTTACAATAAGGTTGTAAATGGTTTATAAAGGTGTTCATAAATGACTAATAACTCATTTACAAATGAATTCTAAATAATTGATAAGCAGTTATAAATGCATGAATAAAAAGAGTGATTTTAACACAATCCCTGTCAAATTGTGAGCCATTTTTAACTCACACGTACATAAGAGCACAACTTGATGAAAAACTGAATTCCAATATTAGTTACCTCAAGCACAGGTACAGCAAATGTAGATGAACAAATACTCAAATTACAGATCAAATCAAGTTCATGATCATTTCAACTTAATAAACAAAAGATATACGTTTTTATACATTGCTGTGGATAGGCATCATGAAATTTTGGAGAGTATCATGGTTAAGATACAGAGAAGCGTCTGGTAAGAAACATCGTAAGAAAAGTGACATGATTCATGAGATATAAATGAGATAACCATAAATGCAATACCCTTCAGTCTCGCTATAATAATCTATTTTTGCTACATCATGAAATAAATATAAATAAATATATTTATTAAGCATTTATTACATGTGAGTTAACAATGGGTCACTATTTGGCTGGCATTGCATTACAATTATAATAGCTTATAATTTATGAACACCTTTATAAACCCTCTACAATGTTACCATTTTCATTATATTATGTACTTTAACATTATGATTTGAGATTTTAAAAATATATTTTATTGTTAATAAATGGCATACATAAACTATACAATGATATTGAGCTGCCAAAAGACCACATGTGAATGCTGCTCTTAAAACTGGCTTCTCAATAAAGGGAGTAATAAAACCTGCAAAGAGCGATTCCAAGAGAATGTGTTTGTTTGAGCCAAGTTGTGTCAATCCAGTGTTCTTTTTTCACATCTGAGTAATGCTGTTTGAGATTTTTTTTTGTGTGTGCATACTGCCGTGTTAAAATAGCAATGTGTTTGTTCGAAATAATGTTTTTGTATTATTTTACTTATTTGACTTCCACTCATTTATTTCTTTGTTTTTTATCCAGAGGTGGGTCATAAAATGGAAAGCCACAGGTTTTAATCTCTATGTCAACTGTGTGGTGTATGAAAGTAAAGACCGTTTTGCCAGTACTTGATTTTTAATTAACTTTTTACACCACCTCTTTCCAATTAGGCATTACATATAGCAAGTTGCCAGAGAAGTATACATTCACCAGAGGGAACAGATCTAGTAATGCCTGCCTGTCAGTACTCAATCTTCCAGGTCCACTTTCCTGCCATTTATTTCCAACTAAATCCAATTACCTTGATAAGCTGGTTCAGGTGTTTTATATGCACTGGAACTAAACTCTGCAGGAAGGTGAACCTCTAGAAAAAGGATTGAGTACCTCTGTCCTATATCAACACATGCAAACTGTAGAATCAGCCATTTTTTATAGTACGTTAATTATCTTAAGTTAATTTTAAATCATAATTTAGGAAGTGATCTAGAAACTTTACCTTTGAAATGAAGATCTTTTCCTCTGAAATTCCAGCTAAGTTGGCTTTATCTGTAAACATATCAGCAATTCCCAGTCCTTTCAAAATATTCAGGTAATATATGCTGTTTTCAGAGAGAGGTTAACTTTTCTGAAGGACAAGAGAAATCATTGACTGGCTGGTCCATCTGGAGATATTGAACTTAAAGCCATTTGAACATCTAAAAGCTTTTATGAATCAGTCGGGATAGCCTTAATTTTGATATACATTAAATAATTATGGCAACCAACCTTTTTCTGGCAGCTGTCCTCCACTTTTCAATGTGCTGTCTGGAGATGGCCATCTCAAAATCTTTGATGGTCTTATCTTCAATAAATATGTCAATATGTGGGACAGCCAGAACCATGGAGAAAGAGTCATTGTAGTCTAAACAGGACTTTAGAAGTGAGGTCGGCATCATAATACATTTTGAGGGATGCGTAGGGTGCATCATTTGTAATGGAACTATGGTCTCAGCGTCCACATGAAACGTACTTTGATGGGTCTTGCTTGGGTTAAGTGACAAGTCCCATTTTCTTTTGGAAGAAAGAGTGACATTTTTAAAGGGATCTGTAACAATGGCATTACCAGATCTACAAAAGTTTGTGACTATTGTATAGGTGTGTGTGTGTGTGTGTGTGTGTGTTTACCTTTAAAATATATGTAAGTGAGAAGAAACATCAAAGCATTCGATTCCAGATCATCAATAGCTTGGTCTATTTTCCCATGTGTTTTTCCTTCACGTAAGTGTTAATTTTATCCAGTGTTTCTTTGACACTGAAATCCACAGTGAGGCCATCAGAGTGGTAAAACTCTTTCATCTTCTCCAAGAACTCAGGAAAGGGCTTCAATTTGTTGCTTACATATAGAGCACTACTAACATCAATGTCCACCCCTTTCCTCTGGTCGATTTCTTCCAGGAGACTGTGGCCGATGCCACTGAGAAGCTGCTTTTTTTGTTTCACCACCAGCTCCTAAAGACAGCTCAGAAAGGGACACACTAAAGGGAGATAAGAAAATATTCTTGAACTGATATTCGGGCATTTCTACAAGCCTCTTGCACAGGTGAAAAGCTAAATCATTGTTCATCTTTATCAATGATGGGATTTTATCGCTGATGGGAGGTTGTGGTAAAGTCTCTTGATTCCCATGAACTACTGCAAATGCACAAATCCACAAATACATGATGTTCCTTTCCATGTTCTCATTTGAAGGCCCTGAGGAAAGTGTACATAAACAGTTCTGCAACATTTTATTGACAGAAATGCAGCAAATTGTGAAAACAATTTAACATATTGACAAAGAAAAATTGTTCCTAATTCCTTCATCCTATTTTCCACTCTTTATGTTCTAATAGATAAACTTTACATATGCATCAAACAATGTTCTAATGAGTTTGAAAAATATATAATTTATTAATAATTTTAAGATTCATCTTGTGAACACAGAAATGTTCCACCTTTCCAGACTGCTGCTGTTTCTTTTTCCCCAAACTGGACTGAATTCTAAAGCCTATATGTCCTTAAGTGTGATCCTAAAACTACCTTTGCTCTGTTTACTTTTTATTTTATTCTGCAAAGAAAAATAATGATTAACTACTAAGAATGGACTCAAATCTGTGCAATCAATTAACGTTTGCCGTGTTTAACCACAGTGATGTGATGATACCTGATATGAGCTTGAAATATTTGCCATCATTTTCAAACTGATTCCATATTCATTATATATTTCCTTATATAGTACAGTAGATTTTGATGTATATTTTAATATATATTCTAGTGAGCTCCTTTAGGTGACACCTCCTGCATGATCTGCATTATTATTGTGCAGTCAGAGTAAAACCTGGGTGCATGTCATCAAATGAGGAGATACTGACCCACTTACTTTTGAAATACACACAGATAACTGTGTAGGTGGGGTAAAGACAAGGGAAGCCGTTGACCTTCAGTGTCAGCAAAATCCTTTTGTTGAAAAGATGTGACACATATGTGACATTACAATAAGAAGACAGCCCGTACTGTCATACGTTTAGCCCATAGCTTTATTCAAACAGCAAATCATCCTGTTTGTATGCACATGATTACAAACTGAGACCAGCTGAGTTTATTCAGGAGAGACCTTTAGAATTAGTTCTTCTAAAAATTCTTGCTCCACACAACTGAGGTCTTTTTTTGAGTGCATACAACCCCGGAACGTGATTTGAGGAGGCCCGAGTCAATATGCTGTTCGAGGGGTCCAGAAACCATACCGCCGCTCCTGACTAACCGTGTTAATCAGACCTCACGGCTAGCTCTCTCCTGCTGTCAGTGCTTGGTGCTGTGAGGTCGATCCGCATTTGCACTGTGTGCACATGTGTATAATTTTTGCCAAGACTCCATAATTCAGCATTGTGTGTTACAATGCTTCCCCAGACATCCTGAGAGCTCATTTGCTAAACCCATATTTTGTTGAAGGGTTCTCTGGGGGGACTAAAAGCCCTTCAGTTGCCAGTAAGTCTTACATAATTAGAAACTAACACTAATGAGAAGGAGGAGGACAAATGGAGGGGAATCAATGGCTCATGGGGTCAGAACGAATTAATGCCAGGCTGCTGAGAGGCCTGCAAGCAATTAGATGTGTACTACTGAGACACAAGTGCAGCTTCTTCAGATCAGTCAGGTGGCAAGGAACACTGAAAGGTGTGATTTAGGACTGGAATAGTGTGAACTCAGCAAACCGCTGCTCTGACACCAGACTCCTTGGTCTTTCTGGTACTTCAGCCCACAAACAAAATGAACCAATAAACACAAGTTAAAGCAACTGTATACAGGTTTTCCATGAAATATCAGCTTCCAAATCATTCTGATGGTACACTGACTTCTAAAAAGACGAATGGCTTCCGTTTAGTTTCCCTCGCTCCATCAAAATGTCTGTTCTGAAAGTATGTACGTTTAATGATGGAGTACGAAATTCCACGAAAAGGGCGGATTGCTTTACGGCAGCATGTTTTTTTGAGTACAATTTAGAAGAAAATACTATTTGAAGTCTTTCTATTTTCAATTCAATGCTATTGTTGTTTCTTTGTAAATATTTATGAAATTTACTAGCAATTTCTGAGTGAAAATTGTTTGTACACCAAGTTTTTCAGTGTACTCACAAACAAGTAAATGGACTATTTCAAGAATGAGCATTACTGTAGAAGCTATGATTAATCATTTAAAATCACTGTTGTGTATTCAAGTTTTACTACCCACTTGTACTTTCCCTTGCTTGGCAAGAACAAAAAAAATCCCTACCTTTAATAATAAAATGCCTTTTTGCAGTGGCTGGCAACAAGTACAAACAGACGTCTTAAATAACAGTGTCCTGCCTAATGGCCTGGCATCTTTTTAATGATGCAATGAAGATCTATAAAAAATGATGCCATAGATTACACAATATAATTAAGCAGATCAGCAGTCTTCAATTGCTTCTTAGATTCCCAATTGTAATTGTTATTTAAACATGCAGTATTGAGATCATGAAAAAAAAATCACAAAACTTTCTGAGGAAGCTTGTGAGCATCAAACCCCAGTGTCTAAATTGTGACTTGTGAGTGGGTGTGTATGAGAATGATGACCTTCTCTATGCCAAATACTGATCTGTTTCCTGACCACTGATAGGGTTAGATGTCTAAAATGAGTACAACTGAAGAAACTTCATAACAATTTTAACTCTATGTGAATTCCAGGGGAAGCATTTGAGGTTGTTGTCTGAAATTAGTCCGAATGTTCTGCCAGTTTTTCAGTGGTTGGGGACTGTTCCTCCCTTTGCATTACATTCCTGTCCTGTTACAACCTTGCTTGAAGACGTTGCTGCATTCTTCTTAGTAAGTTAGTAAGGATGTTGTTGTTGATACTTTCAGAAAATGAATTTATCAGGTGTAAATATTTCTAGTGCATTTCAACCTTCAGTGACATGACAGAGTTAATTAGTAAGGAAATCACTCTAACATGTTGATGGACAGATGGTCTGTTTTTATCGCATCTAATTCACCATCGATTTTGTTTATGACATTCCAGATAAAACACTTGACAATTTTATCTAATCTATGCATATACTGTAAAAGCATTGCAGTTCATTTCAGTGACAAGCTGAGGGAGTATTTTAATAAAGCACTTTAGTCTACTGATCTCAGCAGGAGATTCAATGTCAGCAAGAGAGTCAGTGTCACTCAGTTTTAAATGAATGTTTAAAATACAAATTAGTCCAGAAGAATTTCAGGCCTATCTATCAGTATTGAGTGAATTAGCATACATTAGTGGTCTTTCTTTAAATAGTAAAAAAACAACAGACATTGTGTCGCCACAGAATTAATACAACAAAACAAAGAAAACAAAGAAAGTTTTGTGTTTTGACCTTTTCTGGGTTTTTAACACCACTCTGTTTCAGGAAATTGATATTACTCTCAAAACCAATCACGTTAAGGTTTTTTGGACAATTGTGTGTCTCTGCTCCAAGCAATTTGGCTAATGTTGATATGATCAATCTCAATTTCAAAGTCAGCCAAATGCTTGACCTTACATCCTGAGGTAATAAAGATCTTTCTGTAAATTTGAGTCCCAGCTGGCAGCAATTTCTCAAGAATAGGAACATTATTCATTAGCAAATTTTTCAATTAGTAAATGAATTCAAAACAAATTGTCACAAATAAAATGACATCAAGACTGATTCAATTTAATTATCTGATGAAAACAGATCAAAAATAGGCTAGATCTTTCAGTTTTACCAAAAACAGACATGCTTTGCAAGAAAAGAAAAAGAGCATTTACAGGAAACCCCACTCTTGGCCTCTGAATACAAACATTTCAACAAGCGGTTCTTGAGCACAGTTATCAAGCCTGCAGGGGGCAGCACTAATCAGTCAATTAAAACTCATTAACCTTTATTAAAGTGTCTAGTCAGAAAGAAAGAGGCATTCATGCTCATTTTGTTATACTGAATAACTTTAGCTCATTACTCTGCTACTTCCAATAACTTGTTTACTATGAAATGTATGATTTACACTTTCATTAGCCTACATTAGTATCCTCCTAGGCATGGCAGAACTCCAGAATACTCATTAATAAGCATCTGAGGATGATCATTATTCATGTTACTGATATTTAACCATGTTCAACTATTATAACAGAGCATACTGGTAAAGTCATACAGGAAGCTGTTGTTCATCTAATGCTGTTTCCACCATGTAACGTTTATGCCTCGAGTCAGTAAACAGCTCAGTTTTATTTTTTGAATTAAGAGCAACACTATATTTGTTTTATTAGTTCATAAATCTGATAGTTCCCAGAATTACTTACATAATAGACTCGATAGAAGGCAGAAGAGGCTCGGTAACTTGTCATCTCAAAGTAAATCAAGTCCATAGTGAACAATTAGGACCAAATGTGTTATTTAAATGTGCTTGCAGTGTACTGTATATATTTTCATAAATATATATTTCAAATATTTCAAAGCTCCTTGGAGCTTTGAAGTTATTCCATTTCCATATTTATACCCACTAACTGAACATTGGGTTAAATTTAAACACTTCAGACTGAAATTATTTTTGTCAATTAAAAGCATTACATTATTTCACACAGTTGACATCATTATCTATTGTTTTGTTTTCAGCAGTAACTGAATCACTGTGTAATTAAATGATCATCGTTTTCAAAGTTTCATTTTATGTGTCAGTCCCATGATTCTCACACACTTTCCTTCCACTTTCACCTTTATTTAATTGTTCACTAATGCACACCAGATGTTTATGAATATAAATGTCCTCAGTGTAGAGAGTTTGATGTGATGCCCTACTGGGCTTTTGGGGGGATGTGCAACTTTCCATATACAAGTAATAGTTTACTCTGCCTCAGGCTATCCAAGATGTAGATGTTTGTTTCTGCTTAGGAAAAATTTGGAGAAATTTAGCATTATATCAGTTGCTCACCAATGGATCCTCTGCAGTGAATGAGTGCCGTCAGAATGAGAGTTCAAATCCACAGGTAATCCACACGAGTCCAGTCAATTAAAGTCTGGTGAAATGAAAAGCTGTGTGTTTATAAGAAACAAAACCATCATTAACAGTGTTTTAACTTTAAACCAGTGCTTCTGGCCAAAATAAAGTACACAACACTTCCTTCAGTTGAAACAGTCCACACCCCTCTCACATCAAAATCCACTGACATATTTGTTTAGAACTATTTTGGACATATTTCTCTCTTGATTCAAAATTATTTTTATTTTAATGGAGAAATCAATATTGTGGATAGAGAACTTATCAGCAGTTTAAAACTAAAAATGACTTGATAGATTTGTTTATTACAAAATTAACAAGGTGTTAATTGTTGGACTGGATTTCTCCACATTTGTTACGATGAAGAAACAATCTCATCTACATTTTGGGTAGCCTGGCCACGAATACATTTTCATTTTTGGGTGAACTATTTCTTTAATGTTAAGCATTACATTGTGAGAACCTCAGTTTATATAATATACAGTTTTGCTTCTCTTCCTCACTGTCATTTTAAATGTCCTATTTGCATAATGTTAAATATGGTGCAACATTTCCTACCCCGTCTTCCAAAATTACACCTCTCTGTCTCTTGGGTTCATAAAGTCTCTTGCACAGAAAAAGAACACTCAAGGCTCCAATATAGCCAATCTGTACATGTAAAGCAATCACTCACCAGTTAAATCAAGCAGATGCTCCAACCTGGTGAGCAATTTACAGAGTAATGAACTGAAAAACCCATTTTGTCTGAGATGCTCTCAGGACATGTGACCATAGTGAGCTGGTCCCCGGGGGTCACGTTTCTCTTGAATTTATCCACATAGACAATTCACTAATCTCGTTCTCACTCACTAGCCATACACAATGGCCAAAAATCTGTCATGCAGGACTGTGACCAAAACACCATCCAGAGACATTAACTTCATAACCTCTCAGACCTTGACTGGAAATTGTATGACTTAATCTGACATATAACATTCACATGCCCCTTACCGGTGGTGTCTGTTGTATTCTAAGTGAACAAAAGATGTTCAGTCTGTTTTCTGGAAGCCTTGTGACGATAGTTAAAATTCATCAAATGCATTGTATGAAATTGCTACCTCAGAAAAACACAGCTGCACGCCTGTCTGCTGTTCTGAATATTGATAGTTTCATCAAAACCATCTTTCCTAACAAAACATAGAGGATTTAAAAGAGTGAATAAATGTTATTGTATAAACACATATCAAGTGTAAAATACGTACCTCTGGGTACTTTTTCTGCAACACTGTTTTTACGTACCTTACTGCACGTTTCGCCGCCGTTTCAATGAGAAATGTCCACTGAGTGGCACTAAAACACGGGTTCAATACGTGAACCCTGGCACGTTTTTATTACCTTGATATACAGGTGAATCTCAATAAATTAGAATGACGTGGAAAAGTTCATTTATTTCAGTAATTCAACTCAAATTGTGAAACTGTGTATTAAATCATGCACGCACACGACTGAAGTAGTTTAAGTCTTTGGTTCTTGTAATTGTGATGATTTTGGCTCACATTAACAAAAACCCACCAATTCACTATATCTCACAAATTAGAATACTTAATAAGACCAATAAAAAAAAACATTTTTAGTGAATTGTTGGCCCTCTGGAAAGTATGTTCATTTACTGTACATGTACTCAATACTTGGTAGGGGCCCCTTTTTCTTTAATTACTGCCTCAATTCGGCGTGGCATGGAGGTGATCAGTTTGTGGCACTGCTGAGGTGGTATGGAAGCACAGGTTTCTTGACAGTGGCCTTCAGCTCATCTGCAAATTTTGTTTCTCATTTTCCTCTTGACAATAACCCATATATTCTCTATGGGGTTCAGGTCAGGCCAGTTTGCTGGCCAGTCAAGCACACCAACACCATGGTCATTTAACCAACTTTGGTGCTTTTGGCAGTGTGGGCAAAATCCTGCTGGAAAATGAAATCAGAAAAAGCTGGTCAGCAGAAGGAAGCAATGAAGTGCTCCAAAATTTCTTGGTAAAGGGTGCAGTGACGTTGGTTTTCAAAAAACACAATGGACCAACCCCAGCAGATGACATTGCACCCCAAATTCCATCACAGACTGTGGAAACTTAACACAGTACTTCAAGCAACTTGGGCTATGAGCTAATCCACCCTTCCTCCAGACTCTAGGACACTTGGTTTCCAAATGAAATACAAAACATGCTCTCATCTGAAAAGAGGACTTTGGACCACGGGGCAACAGTCCAGTTCTTCTCCTTAACCCAGGTAAGACGCCACTGACGTTGTCTGTGGTTCAGGAGTGGCTTAACAAGAGGAATACGACAACTGTAGCCAAATTCCTTGACACGTCTGCCTTGACCCCAGCCTCAGTCCATTCATTGTGAAGTTCACTCAAATTCTTGAAACAATTTTGCTTGACAATCCTCATAAGGCACTCATAAGGTTCTCTCAGTTGGTTGTGCATCTTTTTCTTCCACACTTTTTCCTTAACTCAACTTTCTGTTAACATGCTTGGTTACAGCACTCTGTGAACAGCCAGTTTTTTGGCAATGAATGTTTGTGGCTTACCTTCCTTGTGAAGGGTGTCAATGATTGTGTTATGGACAACTGTCAGATCAGCAGTTTTCCCCATAATTGTGTAGCCTAGTGAACCAAAATGAGAGACCATTTTGAAGGCTCAGGAAACCTTTTGCAGGTGTTTGGGTTGATTAGCTGATTGGCATGTCACCATATTCTAATTAGTTGAGATTGTGAATTGGTGTTTTTTTGTTAAATGGGAGCCAAAATCATCACAATTAAAAGAACAAAGACTTAAACTACTTCAGTCTGTGCATTGAAATGTATTTAATACACGAGTTTCACAATTTGAGGTGAATTACTGAAATAAATGAACTTTTCCACGACATTCTAATTTATTGAGATGCACCTGTAGGTACATATTGCTGTGTATTGCTGTGTTCTTTTTGGAAATATGCCCTACACCAAACTCAACCCTAAACCTACCCGATAGTGTTAACAAAAGCAAAACTGATATAAAAACACATTTTTTAATGCAACTGTGCCATTTTAACTTCCTTATATGCAGATTCGCACGGTTTTGTCGAACCGTAGTTACACGGGAGCTCCTCACCTCTCAACTAGGCTACGTCTCCATACTCCGTGAGCTACCGAACAAACCTATTGTCTATGAAAACCCATAGATATGAAGCTAGATATGTGTGATGCTAACATTCAAAAGCATACGTTTTCAAATCTCCCAGCATATTCAATTTGTTTTGAAGTCATAACAATATTCTTCAAGTAATTGTGCGAAAATTACGCTTTATTAATCGAAACTCTGTAAATTGCAGAAAAAGTAAAAGGTGTGTCGAAGTTTACTGCCATAGGGTTCATTTTTAGGGAAAACTGCAGAGTGATATGTACTTGTAGTGATGGGAAACTGAGGTTTTCTGAAGCGTTTGAGGCTTTCATGAAATTGTGCCGAAAAACGGTAGAACGGGTCATTACTCGAAGCTTTTAACACAGTGCACAGCTTTTAACACACATATTTTGTGTGAGCTGTTCGGGGTCTATTCTGAGACCCCAGCTATAAGAAGATGATAAAATGCAATAGAGGTGTGACATGCATTCAGTTTCTGTCTGGTGTTGAGGTTATTCTAAACTATTCTACTGAATCCCAAATAAGTGTACACACACACACACAACCAAGTCAATGTAAAGAAACACAAGAGTCATGCGAAGCTCCAATTTTTTCAAACCAGCTGTCCCAAACTTCCGATACTGCATGACGCTCGAAGCTCACCAATCACGTGGTATTGTCATTTCGATACAAGCATCGGCACAAGCATGATACAGTGTGTGATACAATAGTGCTTTGAAAACTGCGTCGGAGCATCAGAGCCTCGGTATCAATCGTCCCATCACTACTTATTGGTACGTATTTCGCGTCTCGCGAAAAAGTGCCCCCAGGTACGTTTTTGCCATGAGACCAGGTAGGTAATAACTATGATTTAATTTTAAAAAACCATGAGTTTATGAGTTTGTTATTTGATGTGTCACTTTCAGTCATGTGCATCTGTTTATGCAACACAGAGTGACTTGTTTGCTGAGATGAGGAGGTGTTTCCTGGACAACTTCACTGCACCTCCAGAGGCCAGTTTATCAGCACCATTTAATGTCATTGAGGTTATATTATTTATTTAGCAGATACGCAGCAGGTCTCTAGAGAGACGCATTCAAAACAAAAACTGCTGAAAACGTAAATTAAATAAGTAGGAAAAAATAAACTCTGCATAAAATGAACAGCAGGGTTTTTATAGCTTTTGAGAAGCACAATATAGTTTGAATGGGTTGCAATCTATGAAATACAAATGCAATCGTCTGGCCCAAATAATTTGTTTGGTTAAAATCATTCATTTATTTGTTTGTTCATTCATTTGTTTCCTGTGGCTATTAGTGCTACAGAAATAACGTTTCTGTAAATAATGTTCTTCTGTTGCTATGGTTACTTTACTGAGAAAATATCTTGCTCTGAAGGCCAATTGTGATCTTTGAAAGTGGAATTGGGGAAAACAAAAAACTAAATCTTAGCCTATAAGCGGATATAGTGCAATGTAATCTCATACATAATATATATATATATATTTATATATTATTTTATATAGATCATGTAATATTATATTTTATATACAAATATGAAAACACAAAGGCACCATGAATAAGAAACCATGAATAAATTATTAATAGTTAATTTAACCCGTGGACTGTTCATCAATTTGTAACAGTGATTCATGTCAATCTGTCTGAATGATAAATGTAAGTGCATTACTAGAGGGGCCCTGCAATTTGGAGTTTCAGTGGAGCTCAAACAAAGATGTGGAATACAATTTGAAATTGAAAATAAAGAACGAATGATGTTATTTATATAAGCACCCTTTTAATTCAGGAAATAGTTGTAATATACACAGGTCGAAAAATGAATTGTATTTACTGTTTGGGTTTGATTTTTGCAAATTTGCCATCTTGTTTAAGAATAACAACTAACATATCATAGTTCCCTCTAAAATAAATCAAGATTTACCTCAAGATACCAATTGTCTGTAAAAAAAAAAAAATTGTATTTTAAATTGTAACAGAGAATCAAGAAAGATTCTGCCACTGGGAAGTACATAGATTTTTTTCTTAAACAATTACAAAATAAAATTCATGTCCACAGCATCATGCATCCATAGCCATTTAATTAGGCTGTCATATCTGTTCAAATTCAATTTAGGGTCCATATGTGAATTTCAATTTGAACGAAAAGATCCATGAATCAAATATAGGCTGGTTTCTGGATCCAAGCAGATCTGATCACATCTTTATAGAATGCAAACAATACCGCCTGTTCAATCAGATTACTTTCATGTACTACCTTTTTAAATCATGCAGCTTTACAAAAGCTGTATGCCAACGATAACGCTCAATGCCATTTTATTTATTTATTGATTGATTCTAAAGGATTGTGGACCTGAAACGATCAATAATTGCTCGGACATTTTTTTAATGTAATAGAACAATAAGTCACTAGTTTGAACTCAACAAATCACAGAGATCAAAAGTTAATCTAAAAATCATTTATTGGTTATGCCCCCAGTAATTCTAATAGATATAGGATGATGCATGATGCAATACAGGGAAGAAAAAAGCAATACACATCTCTTCAGATGTCAGCTGTCTTCAAAAAATTCTGTTGTATAGACCCTTGGAAGTGAACTGAATTCAAATGAGTCTGGTATACTTAGATGTCTAAACTCATCGTATGCAACTGAATGTCCAGAGCATTACAAGAAAAGACTGGAATGGAATGATGGCTGAGGTCTTCCAGGGTCTGAATGAAAGACTTCTTGCCAATCTAACTTGCATTAAATCCTGGCAGGTTATCAAAATTACTATAATAGAGGTGAAACTCTGTCATTTGCTGCATACTGCATACTGATTAAGCAGGCAAACTGGGTGAACTGGCATTGGTTTTGTCTCATTATAGCCTGTTTTATATAAACACTGTCACAATAACTATCACTTAAGACATTTAAAAAGACCATATGGTTTGTTAATTGCTGATTATTCAGACCAGTTGTTAGTTGTCACGCACATATCTGCATTTTACAAAATCCAGCAGTGATTATGCTTCCTCTCCATGCTCTAGAGACAGATGGAGCTGATGTTACCAGTAGCTCAGGGCTCTGCATAAATAAATGAGTGCTTGAGGAGACTCCACTGCAACAGAAACCATCATAGAATAATTTATATAAATGTTCTAGCAGCAGGGGCCACAAGTACACCAGATGGCTGGAGAAATGTTGAACTTGAGTGCGACAGGAGTGTTATTTAGCAGACTAATAGGATAAATAGTCATATTTCTAACAATACGTAAGGGTCCAGTAGCTACACTGTCAGTATGAATATTTATAGTGCCATTTTAAATATCTTTTTTTATGTTTTTGTACATAATTTTACTAAACGATTTAGAAAACATCATAAAAGAAATGGAACGTATTGTGTCAGAAAACATCGATGTGTAATGGGCAGAAAATATAACGCTGGCCATAAATGAATCAAACATAATCACAATGAAACAAACAGTAGTCCAATATGATTGCAGTGATCTGCTCATGCTGTATGCTATTGAGCTGTTTAGATTCAGTCTGCTGACTTCATAAAAAATTCATTAGGACATTCAGCACAAATTAATCTACAGAGATTTAATTACAGAGACATACGCTTGATTCATGAGACAACCACGGTTTAAGGGTCCCTTTCTTAAGTTCACACAGATAGAGTAAAGGTTATGTATATTTGGCCTTTGTTTATAAAACATATTTAGTAGAGGATTATGTACTCTTATGTAGCTCACTCCCTTAGAGAAATCATCTAGAAATAACTTTATGACAGCTTGATTGTCTGTGTTTATTCTTTTGCTCAAACAGTCAATTACAGTGTTTATATAACTTATATATGACATTTTATTTGTGTATATTGTAGA
Source organism: Sinocyclocheilus anophthalmus (assembly GCA_018155175.1). Lineage (NCBI taxonomy): Eukaryota > Metazoa > Chordata > Actinopteri > Cypriniformes > Cyprinidae > Sinocyclocheilus > Sinocyclocheilus anophthalmus. The sequence continues at coordinate 142,691 of JADLZN010000323.1, read as the reverse complement.
ATATTTTGGGACGTGTTGTGAAATGATGATTTAAAAAAAAAAAAAAAAAAAAGTAAAAAATGTGCTTTAGTTAAAGCTTCAGTCTTACCAGATTGGTTAGACAAACTTTGTGCAGAATACTCTGGCTCTGCTAAAACACAGTGGGTATAGAAAAAAATCACCCCCCTTTAAAATAATTACATTTTGTTGCTTTGCAGCCTGAAATGAAGACGGACACAGTTTTTGTTTTATCCAGCTGTATTTATTTACTGAATGCAACCTAGACATCAGGGCTTTGACAGGCAAGAGAATCTGAATGAGATAGAAGACAAATACAGCTAACAAAAAATACTTATTGTGTCTAGATATCAGCCCATTAATAAACTGCTCTGCTGTATATACTTCGAAAAGAATCACACCCCTTTAAAAAAATCATATTTTGTTGCTTTACAGCCTAAAATTACAGTTTTTGTTTTATCCAAGTGTATCCTGGCTCTTGGATGTTATAAGTAAGATTAGTATTCACAGCCAGTTTTATTAAAAGGTAAGAGTAGTCAGACGCACCCAATTCAGGTCTTACAGTAATGAGCTGATGAGTTGAATCAGGTGTGTTAGATGAGGGAGGAGAATACAAAATTTGTCTAGGGCTGGGGGGCCTCCAGGACAGGTTTGAAAACCCCTGGCCTAACTTACAGAATCTGAGACCATATATGAACTCTGTCTTCTAAGGTTTTACACTAAATCACTCTTTAGCTCCCATTGGTTTTGTGGTGCATTTAGACCCGTTTTCTGGATAACATTACTAGGCAATCATCCAAGGCTGATTGACTGCCAATCTCAATGTCAGTTTTTAAATGTGACAAAGGTCACAGAGAAATGCCATTAGCTGTTAGTCAATTGAATGTGTCCTGTCTGGAAAGGAACCGTGATTATAAAAAGTAACCGTGATCAAAGCTTAATTTATCATTTAAAGTAATTAAAGTAATAAAATAACATTTATTCACTTTGATCATCTATTCACTCTTGATGTAATTTCAAAACCGCGTGACTTTTACTAAAGGTGAATACTGTAGCTGTTTTTTTTTTTAAAAGAATGCAGAGTGAGACCGTCAAGGTCTAAAATTAGATAAAAGCACCATAAAAGTATCATAAAGATAGTCAAGTGCGTAGGTTTGCTTTTGACATTGGTGGGGACATAACAGCAGATACCCTATCCAACCTTGATTTGCTTTGCCATTTGACTCTGTCAGGAGTCATTTTGATATAATACTGCACAAAACAAAGAAACCAAAGGTTAAAGTATAAAGTAATGGGCATCTTTTTCTGCCTCAGAGTTTAAAAAAGGCAATTGCAACTTTATTTTTTCCAATTGCAACTTTATAAGTAACTATTGTGACTTTTGGTCTTGTAATTGCAATATTATATCTCATAATGTTACTTTATGTCACAATTATCTTTTTTATTTTTAATCTGAAGATAATACAGACTCAAATGAATCTGAATTTCAACCTTGGCTCAAACAAGGGTGTGAGATTGGGGAGGGACTCTCTGTTTGTTTGACCAATTGCAGAGGAAAGATGGTTCATGATACCTGTTTAGCAATTTAGCAATTCCATTTGGGAGCACTAGTAGTGCAGAAATCACACAGTAATTATATATATTTTCTCCCCATGCACTGTCCACTAAGATAAGAGACCCTTATTATAGTGTTTTGTAAACGCCTCACATTTTCAGCTACTGCAGGTTGTTCTGACCTCTGCAGAGGTGAAATATAGGCTGAACAACCACAGCAGAGAGCTAAGCATTCCTGCAGTTGTGGTTGTAAAGTATAGTACATTAAATATGTGCTTTATAAGGACTTTAAATAATTGGCTATGTTGGCCAGAATACTGCTCTAAAGGCGTATTCAGAATTGATTATGTTGTATGTTTAGTGCTTTGCATAAAGTGGTCTGTATTCTAAAGTAGCAGCTAATACTATTAAATCAGATTCCCCATAAAACACAATATGTGACCCTGGACCACAAAACCAGTCATAAGGGTCAATTTTTCGAAATTGAGATTCATATATCATCTGAAAGCTGAAAAAATATGCTTTCCATTGATGTATGTTTGTTAGGATAGGACAATATTTGGCCGAGATACAACTATTTGAAAATCTGGAATCTGAGGGTGCAAAATATTGAGAAAATCGCCTGTAAAGTTGTCCAAATGAAGTTTTTAGCAATGCATATTACTAATCAAAAATTAAGTTTTGACATTTAGCCCTATGGAGGGAAATTTACAAAATATCTTCATGGAACATGATCTTTACTTGATATCCTAATGATTTTTGGCATTAAAAAAATCAATAATTTTGGCCCATACAATGTATTTTTGGCTATTGCTACAAATATACCCCAGCGACTTAAGACTGGTTTTGTGGTCCAGGGTCACATATGAGAATACATAAAATAGAGCAGTATAAAAGCAGTATAAGATCTTAACGTTCAGTAATTTATAAGGACTTTAGGTATGTTCCAATTCATTTTTAAGGGTATATCTGTAAATCTGTCAAGATCTGGGAGTCATTTCTCATCACTTCTCTTTCTCTTTGATCCATGCAAATTGACACACCTCACCATAATCAATTCTACATCTGTTTACTAAACCTCTGGATTGGCTGACCACATTCTCTTGCTAAAGCAAACAACTATAATTTCACATAAAATTAGATTTAGAATTTGGCTACAGTTTTTCAAACACATACAAACATAACTAACAATGAACGATTTTCACTGAGGGCAATATAAATGCAGTTTGTCCATTCATCATGTGCCGTTATGTTTCTTCAATCACAATCAAGGTAGAGTAATAAAATGTATTCAGTACATATACTCAATAAACATCTGTCAGGGAAAATGAAGTCTGAAAAAATTATTTGAAGGACTAAAATTGCTTTTTGATTTGTTTGTTTTTGATTATTTTTTCTGCTGTATTTTGAGAAAGAATGAAAGAAAAGTATACAAGGAAGATTGTTTATGTTAAGCTGTTTAAGTGCATTTCTGCCTGACCTGTGGCGATGCTGTCTAAGTGAGTGAAGACCCTATAACTCAAACTGGACAGCCCTTTGCTCAGGCAAATTCGCAGCATGTTGCTGAGTCAAAGTCTATGAAGTTGCCATCGTTCGGTGCTGTGGTGCAGCTTTTTGATTTATGACCGTGCACTGAAAGTGCTGCTTATGGCTTTCCCAGGATACTGAGAAACCTATTAACTTGTTTTAGAGCTATCTACAGTAATCGTATCACTGAATCTTGTACATATACAAAGAGAGTCAGAAATTGTACCCTCTGTTCCACATGTATTATACACAGGTAAATTATACTGTGCACACTTACTCACAGGGGTCATATCATAAAAACTGGGTTTCCCTTAAATGATCTTTTTAAAAGAGTTTAATAGTTAATGTACTATGAAAACATACTGTACCCAAGTAAGAATTCCCAGGGAACACACTGAGATAATACTACTAACAAAGATGTTTTAAATGTTTTAAAAGAAGTCTCTATATGCTTACCAAAGCTGAGTTTATTTGATCAAAAAATTTTTTTTTTTATTGTATTTTTAATCAAACAAATTCAGCCTTGGTGAGCATAAACGACTTCTTTCAAAAACATTAAAAAAATTTAATTATTCTAAATTTGTGACTGCTAGTGTATATATGAAAAGGTCAAACTGCAATTTCAAGAAGACTGGGTCTTGAATTGTCTCATTCATTAAACACCATGAGTTTGTTACAGAAATCCTCAGACTGAGTTAAGATAATGAGTAAAGTGGGTTTGCAATTACATCTCTGCGGGAATAGAGGACAATATCCTATTAGGGCTTTCAAAGAGAGGCCACTATCACCAGATGGAGGTCAATGGCTTTTGCATATATCAACATTTTACCAGTTGATTATAAAAACCAAATTCTTGCATTACATTCCAATCTGTTTCAGGAACACAAATAGAAAAATATATAATAAAAATGCAATTATTATTATTAACATGTGGCTTTTTTATAATTATTATTATTTGCCTTGTATCACATTCTGTAACACACCTACTTCCACTTGAGCTCCATTTAAGTTTTGGTCTTGCAAAAATGTCTACTGATTTAGGATTCACAGCCTGTGAAATGACTGTTTGAGGGAACTCCATGTTCCTTGAAGCCCTATCTAGATGTCTGTAATGTTCTCTGACTGATTCATCTGAAAGTCAGTGTCACCTTGTACATGGGCAGACAATAGACCAATGCCTGTCTAAGGACATGAAAGAGGCTCCATAAATTCCCAAGTAAAAAGATTTCAATAGAAGGAATCAATAACCTAAAAAATTGAAGGAAATAAATGAGAAATTTTGCAACTAGGGTAATTAATAGAAACTATACAAACTTGAATTTACAGCTAGCGTGCAGTGGAGAATGTAAATATTCAAGTGTGTATAAATAATTTTTTTGTGTCAGAAATGTGATGCCATATATTGTTACTGATAATTATGTAACAAATTACTGTAACATAAAAACAATTCTTAAAAGAGTGTAATGCATCCCAGAAAGAAAGAAAATATGACAAAATGCAAACTCTCCATGTCTGAAACTCAAAGCCTGGGTGCTATTACACAATGATAAAGTTCAGCTTTTAGTGTACAGGTAAGTGGACCGTCTCCATGCAGGGATGCATACAATACTGTCCCTCACAAAGAAAAACAAAGTAATTTACCATTGTGTTCCACTGAGTAATCAGTAATCTTCATTCTAATGTGCGTCAGAGCAAAACACTGTAGAAGTGTACACTGTAGATGAACCTTCAGTCTGTGATTCAAAAGATACTTCTGTGTCCTGTGTGATGCATTGTTGAACAGCACAACATGTTCCTTCGAGAATGAGGAATTACAGAGCCCATTCTGGAGTGCTATTGTATTATTTTATTAATAAATAACAGATATAATTGAGGGAATAAAAGGAAAAGTTAGCATATAAGCAGAGATGAAGGTTACACTTCCTGTCTCTTCTTTGCAAGGATAAAGCAGGACTGCCATGGTTACTGTAAGGTGTAAGGTTTCATAAGACATCAGCTTTAATTTATTTGAAATTACGCAGTTTATGCTTCCCTCATATTTCGAAGTACACAAAGAAGTATCAGAGGAAATGATTTGCAAAGATAACATCACAAGAGCCAAAACAGTTTCCTTGATTATGTTTCTCAGAGATGGAAACATGACATGAGTCTATTAGGTGCAGTGGCACCAGCACAAATGAAAGAAAAACTGATGATGAGTGGTTCCATGTACACAACAGGACCTTATTGATTGAGAAGCTCTGAGCTGTTTTTGTCTATTGGAAATTTAGTTTAGCATGATTTGGCAGACATGCTCTTGAACACTATTATGATTGGAGCGCTTAAAGTTTAATAAAAGGAGGAAAGATTAGCATTGACGCTGACAGGGACAAAATGAGCTGATATTTAGTAACCTTTTTCCAAAAATGTACCCAAAGGCCCTTGTTTGGATGGTTACGTTTATGTTACCAGTGGCTTTGGGCGAAGTCCAAGATATAAAAAAATAGCATCTTTAAGAAGTGATCAGAATGAACCAAGCTTATTCATAGCTACATTGTGTTTATCTGTGCGCCGTAATGGATCATGAAGAGAAGGTTAAGGGAAAGAGAAAAATTACTCATACAGTGTGTTTAAAATAAACAGATGAACTGCTTAGCAGTGAAACTACATGGGATTAAACCTGCTGCAAAAAAACATTCACAAATCATACCTTTTTCCTTACATGACCATAATTAAAATCATTGACCATTTAGACATTTTGATAATGTCTCATCTCTAAATCCCACTGCTTTCTTAAACCAAATGGATGGCTCAAAGTTTAACAAAGTAATTTTCCACTCGATCTATCTGAATGACCCTACAGGGCCAGAGCTGCATATGAACTGGCACATCTTCACAAAGACACTCTGAGGAACGAAATGTGTCATCATCCAGTAATTACACACATAAAATTTCCAATATGACGCATAATTCCAGCCATAGTCACTTTTCTTTTTTTTTTGTACCTGTAGGCCTACCTACTAATGGAAAGAAACTGTTATTATCGATTTAAGTGAAAAGAAACTTTATAAATCAAAGAAGGTATGAAAGCACAATAAATCTCCGGGGATGAAATGGCTATTTAGAATCACAACAGTTATGATATACGTATAGTTAAAGCCTTCATTTGATCAAATTCTCAAAGGTAAGCTTTTAAGCAGACTTTTCTTGCAATGTAATGGAAGTAGCAACAGTTCTTTTCTTTGAAATTGTGACACTTCTGAGTTAAACAGAACACAGAAAAAAAATCTAGACTTGATTCTATCCATTGATTGGATGGAGGCAGATATGAATGTGTTAAGTATTACGAATCAAGTGTATGTAAACTTTCTAACTTCATGTGTGTAAAATCAGTTATTATGTCAACTTCTGTTGAAGGCAACACTAAAAACAAAATGTAATTTTTTAAATCCTTATGACAAACGTATGACTACAACTGACCGTTGCTAGCATAGTGGCTACCATTGGCAGCTAACATTGGTCTGTAATTATTTTAGACCAAATTATGCTGTTGTCCACTTCAGTCTTTAGTTCACTTACTAGTAATAGTTCTGAAATTAGATATATTCAAGAAACTGTAAACTGGAAAGGAAATAGGTGTGCTAAATTTATAATCTCTAGTCAGGAGAAGCATTAGAAGGATTTGATGCTGCCAGCAACCTTACTGTGAAACTGCTGCATAGTAAAAAAAAAAATCAGTTGTGCAACCAATAACTGACTAAAATATTTACATAAATGAACCATCTTTCTAAACAGCATTTTATATTAATAGAAAACTAATCCTAAAATCATGGCATTGTTAATAATCGCCCATCATCTTTGCGACAGGCTTGTGGGCACGAATCAAGCAATATCTTTTCTTTTAGATATATGAAAATTGGAAAACACAGCATGAAAGGACCCTGGAAAGATCAAACATGTATTTTGATGAAGGAAAATAACATTGGGTCACATAAGAGGTGCAGCTTCAGCTTTGCTCTTGTTCCACTTCATTCTATTACTAGCCTGTAATACGTGCACATTCTGCTCCCAAACTGTATGAACATGAACAAGGTTTCAACCCAGTATATAGTTATAAACATTACCGAACGAACTTTACATCCCTGACATTTTGCATACAGTATGTCTGGCTTAAATGAAAATGTCAGTGGCTTTTATACTGGAGATATATGGACAGTAACATGTAGTTAATGGTTCCAGGCATCAGTGGCGGCTCGTGGGTTTTAAAATAGAGGAGGCACACTAATTGTATTGGTCTGGGCAGGCATACCTGGGTTAATGGTGTTGTGCTTCCTGTGTGTACAGTTTGCTAAATGGACATCCTTTGAGTTAGCAAATAATGTTGGTTGCTAACGAAAGTGCTTTTCATTTGATACAGAATATGCCTTGTGGGAAGATGATGGAAAATAGACACTGAAATATAGTGACAAACAAAAAGTAATTGATATGCTTGACAAGCTTGAATTAACTTCCACTGAAATGTAATTTATCAGTTAAACTCTGCATATAAACAGTTCAGTTATAAACAGTTAGAAATTGATATGCTTGACAAGCTTGAATTAACTTCCAATGAAATGTCATTTATCAGTAAAACTCTGCATATAAAAAAGGCAAAATGGGCTGTCAGGAATCGAGAAATATTTGACATCCTGATTAAACTTTTTTTAACAAAATTTTCTTCATTATTTAGTTTCTTGCAGCATATCCTAAATGTCTTACATTGCTCAGGAAATTAAAAAACAAAAAAATCTGCCTCGTCAGGACTAGAGCAGTAATTATCATGTCACCGAAATCAATTCAAGCCTGATAAATGCTGTGGAGAAATAATTACTTCTCAGTTCAAGCTGCCCTTGTAGCATTATTGATGGTGTTGTTAGATCAGCTCATTAGATATGTCTTTTACTATTCATCTTCCAATTACATGTGTGGTGCTTGTTGACTTCAAAGTGACTGGTTATGGTGTACCACCATCAGAGACGTTCAGGAAGAAGACAAAACAAGCAGAGATTACAAATGGCTTTTAATGGGTCTGGTAGCGCAGACAAAGATCAGATGTGATCCCTTTAGACCTGAAAATGCTCAAGCCTCTAACCAATATCTAGTATTTCAAATACAAACTGATCAATGAAGAGTGATTTAAAACACTATGAGGTGACTAAGCATGTTCTTTGATGCAGAAAATAAAGACTGTGTAAACTTTGTCTTTTGTGCTGCTTGTCCTTCTTGCTGAATTATCTTGAATCACAGTGCTTACAAAAGATTTTTTTTAAATCTTAATTTGTATGATTTCAGATTGCCCTTGCAGTCCTGGCTTTTTCCTGTATTAAACGTTTTAATACTGGAACCCAACTACCTCATCAAACTATAATTACAAAAAGTAGAAACACAAAAGCAGCAAATCTCCTGTACTTCGAATATGGCTAATGAGTTTCTTGAGGATATTTGTTCCCTGACAAATGCAATTCCATTTTTTTTCAAGCATAACTGTCATATACTAGGTAAATTAAAAATGTGCCACAAAAGAGTGTCCTTGTCTCGTCCAGATGTGGCACCACTGTCCTTGATTGAGCTTGATCAGCCTCTTACTTTTTTGGATGCTGTTTAAAAAAAAAAACAGGTTGTACAGCATTAGATTATTCAAAAATTTAACAGAAAAAAACTTATTGGTTTTAATATAACTAATTAATATTTGGTTGAATAAGATTTATATAGGTATGCAATATAAATATGAAAAACACTATACACACACTAATGGTTAAAAGTATGGGGTCAGTAAGTTTTTTTGTCGGGCTTATATTTATTTTTTTAAAGTTGTCTCACCAAGGATGCATTTATTGGTCCAAAAATACAGTAAATTAATAATAGTGATATTTCATTCCATTAAAATCAACCATTTAAAATATATATATTTTTCTACTTTAATGTTTTGTTCGTGTGATGGCAAAAAAAAATTCAGCAGCCAGACTCCAGTTTTTGTGTCACATGATCCTTCAGAAATCATTCTAATATGCTGATTTGGTGCTCAAGAAACATTTATTATAATCAATGCTGAAAACAGTTATGCAGTTTAATATTTTTGTGGAAACTATGATGCATATTTTTCAGGATTCTTTGAAATAGAAAGTTCAAAAATATTATGTAACAATGTAAAAGCCCTTTCTGTCACTTTTAATCAAATCAATGAATCCTGGCCGGGGGGGGGGGGGGGGGGGAAGACAAGTAATTAGTTGTGTGTGAATCACGTTATATATATATATATATATTATATATATATATATTATAAATATAATATATATATCAGATTAATCAGGCCAACCTCCTGAAGATTTTAGCATGGTGATGGATATGACAGTGTTAATGTATTTGGTTTTGGTGGAATAGATCTGCTACGCTGCTGATGCTGAATTGCTTCTGCTGTTGGTTATTGCTGTAGTTGTATATTATTGCTGCTGCTGCAAGCAAGTACAGTAACTTGCTACTGCCAATGCATATGGCGATATGGTGCTGTGAGTATTTAAGATGTACTGCTGCTGCACAAATAGCATATTAAATAACCTGTAGCAGATCTATACAGTTGGAGCTGGGTAAGGTGGAGGCTTTCATAGGAACTCTGAAAGCGTGCTGCAAGGAATCTCTAGTGAATGCTAGCCAGCCATATAAATGCACGGCCGTAAAGCTCATTGGCTGCATATGCCCAGCATAACCAATCAGGCTTGTGTCAGTCTTTTTTACACTCTCCTGACTATCATCAGTTACTTTAAACCATCAGCCTATGACATCTAGATTTTAATGCCTAAACTATATTATAATATAAGATATATAATAATAATAATAATATATATACACACACACACACCACACACACACAAACACACACACATACTATATATCCTATCATTTTTACCACCATAAGGTTTGTCCTCATTTCACTAGCTAGCGCCCCACAGTCTCTGCCAACTGGCCGAAACAGCACCGAGCCACAGAGGCAGTAATTTGAGGCTCACCACAGAGAGTGGTTCAATAAATGCTGTTAACATTAGCATATTCAGCCATTTATTTTTTAAATGACAGTTCTTAACCTCACAAAAGTGCAGATAATGAACCTACAGTTTTCAGAAAGAATGGAGGAGACTGAAGATCTATAACTCTCAAAGGAAAACTGCGTGCCAGGACCTAATGGAATTTACCCCCTCAGAACATGTCATTAAATTAAAACACACCGCAAATCACAAAAGCTCTTATTGTAATGATCTCAGAGGGGTATTGGATATCAATTGGATACAAGTCATGATTTAATTTCCATTCTCTTCAGATGAGCAGCAAAGCATGACATATAAAGGGATCAGATATGGAACTAGGGCTGGCATTAAATTGCTGACAGAGGAAAAGGGCTCTCACCTCTGAGACACGATCACTAGACCTTCACACAGTAATGGGGTGCATGGTGTACCAACGTACAAATCTTATCAAACTACACTGCCGCGCCTTTGCTTTCTAAAAAGCATCTGCTCACACGTCTGCACCGCAGCAATGCCACGCTCAAAGACTCCAATAGAGCGAACAGGCTTCCCGAGAGACCGCACAGCCCACAAACCCCTAGCTTTCTCCTCACAAACACGTTTCTATGGGAATAATTCTCAGACTCTGACCTGAGCTGATTTGTCTTTATTTCCTGGAACCTTATTTTGCAGTGCACTTTAGAGAGAGGGGAAATGGCCTGCGCTCTCAGAGATGGCTCGCTGAACTTTATGGCCGAAATGATCTCGGTGTTGTCACAAGCTTAAAAAAAAGCCATATTTCAGAGAATAAAATAAATTTACACAAGGATGCACCATTAAATGCATGAAAGCACCTTTGGTCCTAAAATGAGGCTCTACAAATAGAAATGCGCATGATTACGTATAATGTCTTTAGCATGGAGATAATAACATCAGTGTCATGTACACATAATGCACTGGCCATCTGTAGATCTACTTGGGGCTGGTGACACAAGTGTTTGCCTAGACTGTTATATTTACAAACTTCATTCATATTTGTTATGATTCTTTAATGCATAGAACGTTCAAAAGAACAGTATATATTTGAAATAAAAACCTTTGTAATATTTGAGCAAATTAATGCTTCCTTTGCTGAATAAAAGTAAAAATTTCACTGAATGTTTGAGTGTGTATTTATTCATTTATTTTCAGATAAGATGTTTTCTGAAATACTCACTGCAGCAGCGAGGGCTTGGTCTAGGTCTGCAATAATATCTTCCTCATCCTCCAGACCCACAGACAAACGAACGAGCACATCACTGATGCCCAGCTCTTTCCTCTCATCCTCAGACACTGAAGCATGAGTCATACTTGCTCTGGAAAAAAAAAACGCACTGTGAGAAATGGAGGTGGATGAAATGTTCCCTCAAAAAAGGGTTTTGATTGATTTTGATTTGATTTTCAAGGATAAATCATGGTAACACTGGACAATGTATGATATCAAGAATACTTAGGGAGAGATTCAGATGTTATCACTGCCATTTTAGTGAATTACTCGTAAACCATAAATCTGTCACAATGTTTCAAAAGTCATCTGGTGATTAACCTTAACTTCATTTTTATAGTGAAGGCTGTCTACTATAGCCTAAAGAAATATTCCTTTATTAGTTCCTGCTAAATAATGTTCAACAATGAGGAAAACTGTTCAGACAACAAAAGTGTTGTTTCTGCAATTTTTTTTACAACAACATTAAAGCTCTCTCGCCCCCTTGTGGCAATCTAAAATAAGCCTCTCAGACCTTTTAAAGGGGTCATATGATGCGATTTCAAGTTTTCCTTTCTCTTTGGAGTGTTACAAGCTGATTGTGCATAGATAAGATCCCTGAAGTTGCAAAGACTAAAGTCTCAAAACCAAAGAGATATTCTTTATCAAAGTTAAGACTCTGCCATGCCCCCCTAAAACGGCTCGTTCTAACACGCCCCCACATATCTACCTCATTATGTGGAAATATTTACATAATGCCGCCCAAATGTGCAGGCAAAGAAAGAAGGCGTGGTTTCAGAAACCGCAGTTAGTGTTGAAGCAACCATGTCAGGGAGACGCTGTGTGTTTCAAGGCGAAAGCAAAAGCACTTTATTTGGCCTTTCGAAAGTAGATGCATTTAGCAATCTTTAAGATTACTTACAACAGAACAGCAATGCATTTTATGGACGACCGTTTCGTGAACCTAGGAGAGGAGGTAATTCTGACTTTGCTATGACAATCTGGCGCTTCTGAATCAGCTACTGTTTTGTTATTAGTTTAAGTATTTGCTATTGACTGTTCAAAGCCCGATTTTTGCGCATCGTGTGTGTGTGTGTGCGAGTGTGTGTGTGTGTGTGGGGTGTGTGTGTGTGTGAGAGAGAGAGAAGAGAGAAAGAGAGAGAGAGAAAGACGGGTCCCTAAAGATTCCGGCTGTCTTAACCGTGGCTTGTGTACTGCAAACACATACCAGCTTCATCACTGTGTCTGTCACGCGACTCTGTTCCCCTTTCGGGTTTGAACTGATGGTAAAACTAATGACATTATTTACTGTCTTATTTATTTTGAAAGATGAAGCTTGTGATTATGGTAAGGGGCGTTACATTTCCGATGAGTGCTTGCGGTGTTCGGCCAATCACAATGCACTGGGTCAGCTGGCCAATCAGAGCAGACTGCGCTTGTCGGAAGGAGGGACTTTGTAGAAAACGAAGCGTTTGAGAGAGGCGGGGCATAGAGGACCTACAATAATGTACAGTATTTGAAAAATAATGTGTTTTTTGAACATTAAAGCATGTCAACATATTCTGTTACACTACATACACAAAATAATGATCTTTACAAAAGCATCATATGACCCCCTTTAAGATTTTTAGGGCTCACACATACATGCACACTTATTACAACCACAAATGAAAAAGTGAACATGAATGTTTTTTTTTTCCCCTGTATGCTCTGGATTTAAATTAAATTTTCCCTCAGAACAGTCAGTGGATTTGAATAGCAGTGTGCTCAGTACTTACGGGTGCTCTGCTAGACTCTCATAACCACCAAGACTTTCAGCAAGTGCAAACAACTGAAACACAAAACACAATATAGTTTCTTCAAAAATGTAAGATGTAAAAGACTTTCAAACAACATGAAGCTTCAAAACACCTTTAGATTGCTGAGAAAAGTTGAGGCGTGCTCCAGTTTTCCTTTGATGTAGAAAGTGATCATCCCAGGACAGCCTGTGCACTGTCTCTTTGTCAGTTCATGCTGAGGGTGGGATGGAAGACCTGAAGGAAAAGAGGTGATCATGAGTCAATCAAGTCTGACTGGAATATTTAATTAATTTTGAACAACACAGTTCAAGGCTGCCCATTGGTGGTATTATACAAATGAAGCACCTACAGTCCTAAACAAAAGTTTGGGATAAGTAAGAATTTTTCTTTTAAATAAATTTTAAAAATGTTTTAACTTTTATTCAGCAAGGACACTTTAGCCTAATCAAAAGTGACAGTAAATAATTTTACATTGTTAGAAAAAATGCATTTCTAAAACTTTAAAGAAATATTACCAACCCTAAACTTGTTCGGTACTATATATAAATTCACAAAATCACACCAATACAGTATTATTATCGAATTTGTATATTCAGATGGGTTATTTGAGAATTTACCTACATGTCAAAATCCCCCAACATACACTTATTATATGTGTGACAATAATATTATAGACACCTGGGAAGATGACTCTGTCCACTCTTGGATCGGCCTCCAGAAACTGTGCCGCGGCCATTGCGTTCTTAAAGTGCTGCTTCATTCTCAGGTGGAGTGTCTTCAGACCCCGATTGCACATATAACAGTCAAATGGAGAAGGCACAGCCCCAAGACCTGAAGTAAATGGGGAGGAAGAGAGATTAAATCAAAACAAACATTACAAGTTCTACTTCTGCTATGCAGCTGACTCATTTTTATTGTTACAGTCAAGGATAAATCTGCAATGTGTTGCAATAAGAATCTAACAGAAAGCACGAGGTTTAATCATCACATCAAGACTGCAACAATGTGACAGGTGGGAGGTATGGGATGAAGTTGATAAAATTATAACTTGCACAAATTACACAAACAGCGATTAAACCATTTCAATAAAGATCACATTAAAATAAAGGTTATTGCAATAATATTTCCTGACACTTCTTCTGAGCTATGTACTTCGAAATCAAGAGGGAAGAGAACATTTCTCTCTTTTTTACATAACTGCTTAGCAATGTGAATACATGTAGTAACAAAAGGGAAATATTGCCAGCAGATATTAATATAGGATATTACTTTGACCTGAAGACAAGTAACTTTCCTTTCAAGTGAATGAAGGATATTTTTCTTGTCCCTTACAAAAGATTCCCAATAGTTTAGATGAAAGAACTTCATTCTTGCTAGAATTCCTTGTTCACAAAGTTATATCTGAAGATTGCACCTGGTGCTTCTCTTGGGCATGTTAAAACACATCTTCTGCATATTTAAGTACATTATAACATTGAGCTGAACCTTTAACACTCTTAAGTGATAAGCTCATAGGCTGAAGATTGCACCTGGTGCTTCTCTTGGGCATGTTAAAACACATCTTCTGCATATTTAAGTACATTATAACATTGAGCTGAACCTTTAACACTCTTAAGTGATAAGCTCATAGGCTGAAGATTGCACCTGGTGCTTCTCTTGGGCATGTTAAAACACATCTTCTGCATATTTATGTACAATATAACATTGAGCTGAACCTTTAACACTCTTAAGTGATAAGCTCATAGGCCTATGATTCTTTGGCCTTGTGATTATCTAAAAATATAAAGAGAAGAAAATAAAGAGAGGAGCTGTTTGCATACAGGATGTTATAAGGATGTTACCAGCCAGATTTTCATACTTAAATCTTAAAGGCTCCGTTTAGATTAGTAGAGCCTTACCATTCTGCAAAAACTTCAGTCGTTCATAGAGATCATCACGGTTGAGAGAAATCAGTCCCATCACAACATCACTGTGACCTGGAATTACATGGATAATTTTAACTTTGAACAACAAACTTTCAGTTATATAAAAGGCTAACCTGATTTTATTATTTGTTTTTACCGTTCATGTATTTTGTTGCAGAGTACATGCAGAGGTCTGCTCCAAGTGCAAGGGGGCGCTGTTCCAGGAATGAGAAAAATGGTGAAATATTTAAATCTATCCCTGCACTGGAATTTTATGATACACCTCATCTGTACTCAATGTGCTTTTAACTTTGTTAGCTCAATTTTTAATTAGTAGCATAGTGTGAGACATTAGGGCTTTGCTCTATGGACATGGTAATGTTACTTTTTGTTCTCACATTATATTTATACATCAAATACCAGCAGCACTGGGTTATGTATTAAAATAATGTCAATGTTCATACCTGGAAGTAGGCTGACATGAAAGTGTTGTCCACAACAACAATTATGTCCTTGTTGTGCTCATGGACAATATCTGCACAGCCCTGGATGTCCACAACCTTCATTGTAGGGTTTGTGGGCGTTTCAATCCATACCATCTGTAGAAATTAGAACATTTAGTATGCCATTTTAGTTAGAGTGGTACTTCTCAAGGCTAATTACTCATCCATCCACTTTCCCACAGCAATTTTTCAAATGCTTTCTGCCAGATGTACCTTTGTATTTGGTTTTAGAGCTGCTTTTATCTCCTCTATCTTTGAGAGGTCAGCAAAAGAGACATCAAAGCCAACTTCTGCAGCTATTTTTCTGAAATAACGGTTAGTTCCTGGTGGAAAAAACATTAAAGACATAGTAAGACTCTCAGCTAAATATCAGCTGTTCACTCTCTTTTCGCTTAAGCCCAATTATCATTTTATTTATTTTTTAGAAGCAGTAACTCACCCCCATAAACATCATTCATGCACAAAATTCCATCTCCAGCCTTAAAAAGATGTGTGATGGTCAAAGTTGCAGCCAATCCAGAGGCAAGAGCCATACCTATTAGCAGACAGAGCTTTAGGTTTATGGCAATGTCATATAACATATAATACAAATTTGTTGGTGATGTACTCACAGTATTGTGCACCATCCAAAGCAGCAACTGCTCTCTCAAGACAGTTTCTTGTGGGATTTCCACTCCTGCTGTACTCAAAACCCTGGCAGATAAAATATTAGAAAAATTTGAAATTCAAAATGCTTTACATAAATTATAATTGTGCAAATAAAATGTAAAATCTATGAATGAGCAATAAGGGGGGAAAAAAAACACACTTCAAGATTTTCCACAGAAAACTCAAAGGCTAAGTTCACACTAGACTACATGACTTTAAACGTCAGCAGATCGCTGTGCTGTTCAGACTACATGACTTGGATTGTCTGTCTTCAAGTCGTTGTGGTGTTCACACTACGGACTATTTTTTTTTTTTAATTCCTTGTTTTATTGTTGTGATTATTGTTTTTCTTTTCTTTTATGTAAAGCACTTTGAATTACCATTGTGTATGAAATGTGCTATACAAATAAACTTGCCTTGCCTTGCCTATGTAAAACGATCCGCAACCGGGGGTTACACACTACACGAGCTGACAACAACTCTGTCACCCAACGACTCTACAAACCGTTTTGTCACGAAAACACACGCGAGAATTGGAACGGGAATGGCGCGAAACAACACATGAAACAGGAGTTGTTTATTTGACAATGGATGTCGGGAAGAAATTAGCGATGCAAGCTGTTTGCTCAATATAAAATTTTGCTCCATTTATTGCGTCCAAACTTTTCTTTAAGTCATGTTGCTGCTGTTGTTTTTCTTCCGGTGACCTCAACAACCCATGCCTTGCTCTCTCATTGGCTGTAGCTCGTCACAACACCTGACACCACGTGATGTCGAGTCGGCCGACCTTTCTAGATATTTGGCATGCTAGATATTTGTTTGCTGTTGTTGAGGTGTCGGCGACGCGTCAGCGAGCCTCTTTGCCGAGCGCCGATCACCCGCTGATTTTCCCCCGGTCACAGCCTGACCTGTCGGCGAGCTCGTTAACTTGCACATCAGGCTTAAAATCCTGTAGTGTGAACTAGGCATAAGTTAAAAACATACTGTTGATTTGTGATGTAACTCCTTTACAAAGAGACACAGATAACATACGAGCACATGCTTTTACTTCAACCACCTGGCTGTTCTCATGAATCATGTTGTTAATAAATATTCAGTCAACTTGCAGCTTCTTTGCTGATGTAATCACTCTTCTGAAAAGGTATCCTATTCTTATCCTTTGACTGGATCCAGAGGGATTTTGGGTTGAGAGACCACTTTAAATCAGCTAAGACCAGCTTAAAAGAGCCAAAAACAGTAAACAGTTCACTTCCAGAATGAAAATAATTTACTCAACCTGCACTTGTTCCAAACCTGTATGAGTTTCTTTCTTCTGTTGAACACGAAAGAAGATATTTTGAAAAATGTTGGTATCCGAACAGTTGAGTGGGGGTTCAATCTTCAACTGGCTGGCAGGAGCCGCCACTGACAGGTCACGTGACCTGCCAGTGGTTGGTGGCAGCTGCCAGTGGCAAGTCATGTGACCTGTCAGTGGTTGGTGGCAGCTGCCGGTGGCAGGTCACGTGACCTGTCAGTGGCTGGCTGGCTGGCTGGCAGTATGCCTTAACAAGATCCACTGGCGGATCAGTCAGACAGCCGCAAGAGCGCTCCGAGTTTAACGCGTTCTCTACCACTCTCTCTACAAGGAAATATACTATTTTATGTTCATTAATATATTCTTATGGGTCTAGTCTTCTAATTTGTCACATTTTATAGAGGCTTATTACAAATAAAGTGCCCAAATAGCCGTGATCTCAACTGTCAGCTGGTTGACGCTTCCACTGGCGGATCAGTCAGACAGCTGCAAGAGCGCTCCGAGTTTAACACGTTCTCTACCACTCTCTCTACAAGGAAATATATTATTTTATGATTATTTATATATTCTTATGGGTCTAGTCTTTTAATTTGTCGACATTTTATAGAGGCTTATTACAAATAAAGTGCCCAAATGGCCGTGATCTCAACTGTCAGCTGGTTGTCGCTTCCACTGGCGGATCAGTCAGACAGCTGCAAGAGCGCTCCGAGTTTAACGCGTTCTCTACCACTCTCTCTACAAGGAAATATATGATTTTATGATTATTAATATATTCTTATGGGTCTAGTCTTCTAATTTGTCGAAATTTTATAGAGGCTTATTACAAATAAAGTGCCCACATGGCCGTGATCTCAACTGTCAGCTGGTTGTCGCTTCCACTGGCGGATCAGTCAGACAGCTGCAAGAGCGCTCCGAGTTTAACTCGTTCTCTACCACTCTCTCTACAAGGACATATATGATTTTATGATTATTAATATATTCTTATGGGTCTAGTCTTCTAATTTGTCGACATTTTATAGAGGCTTATTACAAATAAAGTGCCCAATTGTCTCCTTTATTCAGGATAAACCTCCCTTATACGCCTATGATATTAAAGAGTAAATTCATAAGAATACATTAATAATAATAAAACTATTAATTTCATTGCAGTGAGAGTCATTAAACTGGCAGCTGGCTGGACGGAAGCGGCAGTAACCCACCAACAGGGATCACAGCCATTAGACTACTAATTAAACCTCCTTAAACCTATATTATACGTTCAAAAGAACATATTCACAATAATAAAATTACGCATTTCCTTGCAGCAGGAGTGGTGCGGAACGCATAGGCATACTCATAGCTTAAAAAGTCTGAAACTTATAGGAGGACATGAACGCAAATAATACATTAATTGACTCAAAGTTGTTTACAAAAACAATGTAACAAAAATAAAATCAGAATGATTTCCTTGGAATGAGAGGCAGCAGAGGCTGCGGCTGGTTGAGCGTCCAAACAAAGCGTCAGTAAGCAACCAGCCATGATCACGTTCATTTGACTGCTTTAATTGGGGAAAAAAAACTAAAACGTCAATCATTCAAAAATATAATCATAATAAAATAGTGTATTTCCTTGCAGGGCGAGAATAGGGTATGGGCTGGGGGGTCTCATCTCTCAAATCTACAGCGGCTGCCTGAAGCTGCCAGCCAGCCACTGGCAGGTCACGTGACTGGCAGCTGACACCAGCCACTGGCAGGTCACGTGACCTGGCAGAATCAGACTGGCAGCTGCCACCAGCTACTGGCAGCTGCCAGAATCAGACTGGCAGCTGCCACCCGCCACTGGCAGCTACCAGAATCAGACTGGCAGCTGCCACCAGCCAATGGCAGCTGCCAGAATCAGACTGGCAGCTGCCACCAGCCACTGGCAGGTCACATGACCTGTCAGTGTCGCTCCTGCCAGCCAGTGAAGATTAACCCTACGGGATAGTTGATGGCTCCGGGGGGGGGGGGGGGGGGGGGACTTCCATGTAGGGAAAAAAATACTATGGAATTCAATGGAGCCCATCAACTGATCGGATACCAACATTTTTCAAAATATCTTCTTTCGTGTTCAACAGAAGAAAGAAACTCATACAGGTTTGGAACAAGCGCAGGGTGAGTAAATGATGACAGAATTTTCATTCTGGAAGTGAACTAATCCTTTTAAGTTACCTTACACTTCTTTCAGCAGGGCAATTGAGCGCAATAATTAAGTAGGCTAACGTTACTTGACGGTTGACCTCGACCTGTGTTGTTGTCTTACATGTCAAGTAAATTTAGTTTAATCGCCGAATTACACAAATAGGCCTGGCTTGAGGTTGACATCTTCCAACAAAGTCGACAGGTTCTACATAAAAACACTTAAGCCAGCCTAAATAGTTTGCGGGTCAGTCTGGACAGGCTGAAAATTGCCCAAATGCCCTCTAAAACCAACCAGCAAACTAGCTTGGTAGACTATTTAAAACCAGTAAGCTAGTTTAGGCAGGTTTTTCAGCAGGATATGAGATGCTTTGTGCTTAGTCCCCGTGCCATGCACCTATACAGATTTAACTCAAAAGTATTTCATGTAGTTACGATTGGTTTATTAATTGATATTTATTCATTCATAATAAAAAAATATTTCACACTAAAAATCCTGCTACTGTTCATTTAACGTCAAATCCATTTAAAATCCATGAGAAGTGCTACAGAAACAGTCGCGAGCTCTATTGTCACTCGATCAGTAACTTACACGCTCCGATTGCGTTCATAACAACAACTCACAATCTACATACTCAAATGTCATGCTAACACGAAACTACAATGAATATATTCTCAATGTCAAAACCTTACCTCAATGACTTACCGCATGTTTCCCCGGTTCGTGTTGTTTAAAGGTTGTAGACAATGAAATAAGAGGCACTACGGCCCTGGAGTTCCACTGCTCCGGCTCTGAACCGACGTGGACCGCGTCTGTAGCGAATGATTTGAAGAGCGGCTGGTAGCCGGCTGAGCTGTCGTTCTGCCTGTGTGAAGCCATGCGTGCTCCGGATATGACTGACGCTGAGACACCGGATCGCCGAGATCACAGAGGAGTAAGCGGCTCTCATGTACAGTGAATAGTTTACAGTTCTACGCCAATCACTGTATGTGTAGAGTAAGGGAATGGAGTGGATTGGCGATCACACAGGGGCGTGCTGAGTCACGTGATCAGTTACAGTTACAGTTCATGACACAAATAACTTAACCCATTTGTGCCCAAATTTTTCTGAATGGTTTTATGCATATAGTCATGTTAATAGTGTCCTATGTGAACATGTTCTGCATTTATTTTCCCCAGGGTTTTTTTTCTTGAAAATCATATTTGAATGTGCGGCAACTATAGTTGCCGGTGGGCAAATATGTTGTATGCACCACTTCAATGTCAAATTTGAATAGGAGGAGAGCTTTTGGCATCTAACTCAAAATAACTGCTTTCAACAGATCAATCTTTAGTCATAAACAAATTTATCATGCATAAAAGTCGAAGAACATTCGATGCAAACCCCCCCAAAAGTTGCATCTATCTTATAATCTCTTCAATATGAAAACACAACAGATCCATTTGTCCTAAAGTGGTGGAACATAGTGCAGAACAAAGTGCAGCCATTAAGTTGCCCTAACAGGGTATTGTGTATCAAAAAAAGTTAAATAAAAATAAATAAAATGAAGAAAATATTACATCTATATAATAAAAAAAAGGTATACCTGAAAGAAAATCACGCATTTTTTTTAGGCCCATAGTATTCAATGGCTGACTGTAGTAGGTGATTTCATATAATAATGTAAATGTAAACTCATTACTTGTCTGAATTTCAACATTATAATGGAATCATAAGCTATTAGTCATAAAAAGAATTAGGGTCCTTGACTAATTAGAATGAAACGCATCCAAACAGGATAAAGAGGCCTCAATATTTTGCCCCTTACAAGACATAATGTCATAAAAGGGAGAAAAAGATCATCTACAGCAATTAATCCCATGCGTTAGCTCTTTATCTTTCCATTCTTCTTTTGTGTGACTGACTGAAGTTTGTAAACTGCTGCTGTCACTTGAAAACGGGAAATTCCCACCCTCCCATGGCAAAAGCAGACACAGAAGTGTAGTAGAGCTGTGGAAAGATTGCTTTCTCATCTCCTCCTTTTGACAGATTTATTTCCTATCAAATGAAGGTGTACTGTACAGCAGAGATGTCAGTTAAAGGGTTAAGTTATGTTTTATATATTTATTTGAAAATATATATTATGAAAGCAAAAAGCATTAAACAAGACCAATAACCTTGATTTATTAACCTATTAACACAGTATACCCCATTTCCCCATGATATATTACAAGTAATTTGCCCACCGGCAACTATAGTTGCTGCTTGGACTTTTGACTAAGTATACAAAACTATAGATCTCCTGTAAAATTTGTTTTGTTTGGATGATTCTAGAGTCCTCCTGATATGTATATGTATATATATATATATATATATATATAATATTATATATATATATATGTCAACAAAATACTTTATTAGTAACATGAAAATAATTTCTTTGGGAAGGGTTGCTTTTGGCCATGTCTTCCCAGTAGGGTATGAACTTGACAGGAAGAAAGTGAATACCTTTTTTTTTTTCTTGAAATCCTTTATTTGGTTGTTTGCTTGCATGTAATTGAGAAATAAAACATGGATAACATCTAGAAAAATACTTACAAAAGGAAAATGACAACTATGAACTGCGGCAACTATAGTTGCCGGTGGGCTTAAATGGGTTGTCCACTGAGTGTTTTCCCAAAAAAATCCAAGTTTATTTTCTAGGGTTTCTCATCTATCTATCTATCTATCTATCTATCTGACAATCAGCAATTAAGAAGTTAGAATCGGTATTACACTGAAAAAAGGTAGCCTAAAATGTTAATATCTAGATTAACTGGCTTTATTCAAGCAAAAAATAGGCTTAGTATCGCTGAATCAACATTAAAGTAGGCTACTGTATACCAACAAAAATCTATTTTATGGGTTAAATTAAGCAGCCATTGCTCTTTAAGGTAACAATTGCAGGTCACTTTTTACAGTGCACAAGTCTAGAAAATTGTATTTATTTTTATATTTTTATCATTAATTTTTATTTATTTTCTTAAGCAAGTGTATTTCTTTATAGTTCCTAAAATCAGGACGTTACATGGTCATACTCTCGCTAAAACTAGACAGGTCTTTGCATGTCGGCAGTTTGACGTCATTTTGGCTTTCAGTCCAAAAATGATCTACCCTAACATTGAACTGATGTGACAGCAGTTTGATATAATCTGTCTCTTTATCTGAGGTGCATTTTTTAGACACAAATCACATGACTATCTTTAAGCGATGACAGAGGCTTGGTTTGGTGTTTTGCTGTTTAGCATCACAAGTGTTGTCTCAGTACAAGGTAAGTCCTGTGTGCAGGTTGTGTTTGAATTAGCCCCTGCAGCGGACTCTCCTGATTGTGGCTTTAAACATACAGTATGTCGTATAGTAGGCTATAGGCCTACTTTAGATTCAAGAATTACATTTAATCTCTTACCATTTAGCTGATGAATGTATAGGCCTAGTAGTGATTGGGGAGCGTGCCTCCTTCCCAATGTTTATAATGGGGTGAAAGATTTTGCCAGAGAAAACAACCTGCTGAATGAAATTTTAACAGCAACGAACTGTAAGTAGCTTGTCAGTTACAGAAATATACTTTTTGCATACATCAGATATGCAAAATGTAGGCTAATATGTAAAACAAGTTGATGTGCTTTAACGTGAACAATATGCAATATCGAAGTCCTATTTGATGATCTGTTTGAATTTGTTATATGACGATCATTCCTTTGTGTTGCAGATGATGGTACAAACGTTATTCAAGGCCACTGGTTTATGCTTCTCTTTCACTGAATATCCTCCTTTTTCCACATAAATATTTGTGACCAAAATATATTTTAAACATATGCCAAAAATGTGTTGTAAACAGTGAAGCTCAATAAAATATATTTTTGAAATAGAAAATTTTGTTTAAACCCTCATATACTGCTCAAGAGAGAGCGCAAAATATATTTTCAATGTGTTTTTTTTTTATAAATTTAAAATGGCCAAATATATATTAGCAGAAAATATATTTATTCAAATATATTTTGAAGCATATTTTAGCAAAAAAAAAGTATTTTTATATCTTGAAATATATTTAAAAATATATTTGACTATATTTCTTTGCAATATGCAACTGCGTACAAGAATAATGTAAGGAAGAATATGAATGTATCTTCAAAATACAGAGATAAACAGCAAAAACACTTTTTATTATGAAGTATCTAGACATATTACACATTCTTGCTGTTTCATTTTAAGATGTTCGGATTAATTATCTACATTTTAGACCATGATAAATATCAACATGCTATGGGGAAAGAGCTCAAAACAACTTCCATAACTTTACCTGTTTAACCTGAAGTAGTTAAGACAGGCTGGAGCACAAATGCAGATGAGTTACTGTATTAGTCATAAATTCCACCTTCATGTCATTCTCACACTGTTATCTGTTAATTGGCGCTGTTGAGACTAAATATAATTAAAATATATTCAGCAGCGCTGAATGTGGCAGAAAGACTGTATAATCACTGTGTAATATTTTCAGTACGGTATCAAAGTCAGTGTATTTAAAAGGCCTCAGGGATACGGAAGTCAAAACTGTATTGTATACACAACAAGATTAAGTAACAAAGTATAAACTGAGGCACTTGTTCCTGACAATAATACAGATGTCTTTGCTCTGTGGTAAACCACACCTACTGCTTTTACTTACCCCAACTGATAATGACTTTAAAAACAGAAGCATAAAAACACACAGGGGTGTGTTAATATGCTGAATGGCTGTGATTACGGTTGATTACTGTTTGTATCTTGTTTGGTTACATGAAAACGTGTTTGGTTACATGAGATATCTTCTGCCATTGTCTGTAGTTCATTTGTATGTACAATAAATGAAAATACATTAAATCAAGTCATATGACCATATAATATTGGAAGCCTACTGGAACAGCATTTTGTACATAGCCATTTTAAACATTCTCTACAGCTTTTACTTTTAATGATCTAAATGCAACTGTTACCAAACTCACTTATATCAGCATATACAGAAGCCTCGTCTGACCCAGCTTTTGTCAACTTCACCCCTGAATGAAAAGAGGGCACAGTTACCATGCCAACCCATACAACTATGCACCATACCTGTGTCACTGAGCCAAAAAACAGAGAAAACCACAGATTTGTTTGTTTGTTTTTCCTTCCTTCCCACTCTTTAGTTTAGACTCTGAGTTCCTAATTTGTATGGATTCAATTATATTTAAGTAGCCTAGGCCTACTAGTATTCCTGAATTGTGTTCTGCTGGGAAGTGTCTTTCCAATCCTGGAGCAATATTTTTAAACACTCACTGCAGCACGGAGGGCTTGGTCTAGGTCTTCAGTAATATTTTCCTCATCCTCCAGGCCAACCGACAGACAAACTAGCGTATCACTGATGCCCAGCTCTTTCCTCTCATCCTCAGACACTGAAGCTTGCTCTGGAAAAGAAAGGGCACACCAAGCAAAATGGAGGTGGATGAAATGTTCCCTCAAAAGGAGTTTTTGATTGATTTTCCAGGATAAATCATGATAACATTGGACAAGATATGATATCAAGAAGACTTAGCGAGAGATAATTCAGTGACGATATCACTGCCATTCTAGTAAATTACTTGTGAACCATAAATATCATAAACCTGTCACAATGATGTTTCAAAAGACAAGATGTTCTACAATGAGGCCAGCTGTTCAGACAAGAAAAGTGTTGTATCTGCAATTTCTTTTTACTACAGTACAACATTAAAGAGCTCACGCCCCCTTGTGGCAATCCAAAAAAAGTGTTTTAGGGTTCACACATCCATCCACACTTATTACAACCGAGCATACTTTCATAAGCATTTCACAAAAACAGAGAACATACTTAAAGTTTTTTTTCTTCTATATGCTCTAGAATTATTATTATTTTTTTTTAATTCCCGAAGAACATTGTAAAACATCTTGTCTTTTGAAACATCATTGTGACAGGTTTATGATATGCGACCCTGGACCACAAAATCAGTCTTAAAGGCACAATATGTAAGATTTTTTTTATTAAAATATCCAAAAACCACTAGAACAGTGTTATATATTTTGCTGACTTGTGTACTTACATTATCCCAAATGTTTCGAAGAATGTTTAAATCCAGAGAAATAAGCTATTTTAACTGATGATACGGAGCGTGTCCATAGTGTCGCCTGCCAATGACGTCATAACCCCTCGATTTCCGGTTTTGTTTTGTAGAAAACATGGAAACACCAAAGACGCTTTAATATGTTGTGCGTTTTATTAGACCGGTGACGACCGCACAGAGTAGCACAATAACAGAACTTTCAAATGTATCTAGTATGATAAAACAGCCACATATTCACGACCGGAAGGAGCGGAAGCGGTCGACTGTGGCATAATAAAAGCTCCGCTGCTTTCGAGCCGTGTGTCACGCTCGTTCAGCGGCCTCGTTTCGCTTCGACGGCTTTCAGCCTCACCCTGCTTCATTCTACTACGTTAATAATCATTAGCTCATCCATGAACATGATTTCTGCCCGAGTCATGTCGGATTGCTTCGGCTGTGGGGATGAAGACGACAACTCCCATGATTCCACACTCAGTCACGCCGTCATCTAACTACGCCTTTGCCTCTTTGTTTGATTTGAATACGCGCCTCTAGTGGCGAAACATTACATATTGTGCCTTTAAGTCGCTGGGATATATTTGTAGCAATAGCCAAAAGAACATGGTATGGGTCAAAATTATTGATTTTTCTTTTATGACAAAAATCATTAGGATATTAAGTAAAGATCATGTTCCATTAAGATATTTAGTCAATTTCTTACTGTAAATATATCAAAACTTAATTTTTGATTAGTTATATGCACTGCTAAGAACTTCATTTGGACAATTTTAAAGGCGATTTTCTCAGTATTTAGATTTTTTTTGCACCCTCAGATTCCAGATTTCAAATATTTGTATCTCGGCCAAATATTGTCCTATCTTAACAAACCATACATCAATCGAAAGCTTATTTATTCAGCTTCGAGAAACTGTTTTTGTGGTCCAGGGTTACTGTTGTAGAGTGACAATGAAGTGTCAGCTGTAGTGATGACCTGTAGAGGGCAGGCTAAAGCTGTATTGGTATTTGCTTAAAAAGCAGCAGAGAAGAACTGTGTGTGTGTAAATTGACTCCACCTGTGAGGTGATTGAGTGTACTGCTGGTTGATGCATTCTGTTGAGTAAATGCACTCTTGAACAGATCTCATGCCTCCTCAAGTTATTACAGTCACATTTATGGTTCACAAGTAATTCACTAGAACTCTTGAAGGAATCTTCTAGGAATAGGGGTCTTATCTAGCAAAACAATAGGTAATTTTCTAAAAAATAAAAAAAATGTGTAAAAAGTAAAACTTTTTAACCACAAATGCATGTTATGCATGAATGTTATGTTATGCATGAATGTTAAAATTTTGACTCCTTCAAGAAGAAATAGCAAAGCAAGTTTTTGCATGAGGTATGTCATATCTCATGTCTGCAGACACTACTATGTAAACTGCAGCAATGGTAGCTACCTCTAGGACTTGTACCTATATTTAGTTCTAAGAATGGTGGGGCTGCTTTGAAAAAAAATTTTTCTGAAAGTAAATTTCAGATGCAACGGGGGGGAAACGGGATCAACACAAACATGCAACTTGTAAATAAAATAATCTGATATATAGCTTATGTACAATGTAATAACATATAGCCTAGTTTGATATTGGGTGTTCGTCAAAGATTGCATGCGGTCAGAGATTCCCGTGTTTACAGCTCCGTAAAATAACCTAGGCTGAAGCTCTGTAGTTTTGCTGTATAGGCCTATAGATAAAAATATTCAAATTACAAACACACAATCACATTTTAAGTTACTTCCATTTCTGAAAAAAATAATGTCCTAGTAACTGATGTTATAAAAACACACGCCTGATTTTTGTTTTAATTATCCGTTATTACATCATCGTACATAAAAAAAAACATTTGCAATCAAGACTGAAAAAAGCCAGAAGTGAATGTAAACCAGATTTGGCCCAGACTCTGTTGCTATCTGTGAAGCCAAGCATAAGAATAGCCTACTAATGTAAATTTGTTAACCCACAGTGACACATTTTAACAGATTAATCGCATATTTTCATTTGCTGCATGCTTTTAAAAACAAAATACTTTTTTTTTAGGAAAATAAAAAAAGATACGTCTCGTATAAGTTGTATTTTTTGAAATAATAATGGCAGGCCTAATAATGTTATAATGTACCAACATTATGAACACAGGATATTTTAGTTCCCCTCACTTTACAACAAATCCTTTAAATTTAACCGTATCAGAACAGAATAAGAATTTAAAAATATATAATTCTAATGGATAAATATAATTATATAATAATAATATATGTTTAGCAATAAACATGCCAAAACAAATAAATTTATAAAGAAACTTAATTAAAGTTGGGCTTACTTCTCTCAGGCTCAAATCCAAATGTGTCCATATTCGTGATGTAGCTGAAGCTAAGCTATTAGCCTTATTAGGTAAAATAGGCTTTGTAGTTCACCCGCGTTCCAGTATCGACGGAAAAATATCATAATGAGCAAAAATATGGCACAGTGGAGCGGGTCTCACGCCGAACAGCACGGTGAACGGCTGCGCTGTTTCCAGTGAATGCAGCAGCTTAGCGTCGCGAGGCGCCGGCGAGATCGAACAGCTGAAACATAAAATACTCCGTCATTTTTGGTCATACAGTAAAGGCATAATTCAAAACTGCAAAGTGTTAGCAGTTTGAAAATTCAAGAATAATAGCAAAGTTAATAAGAATTCTTTCTAAATGCAGCACCATTCTTATTTCGCTCTGCATAACCTGAACGAAAAAAAAATGTTTTTGCTAAGAACGAACCGAAATGAAAACATTTCGCTTTTAATCTGTGTATTTAACAGCCTGGGAGACCTTCCCAGGGCAGTACCTTGCCTCACCGACTAAAATCAGGGCGCCCACTACGGAGACGGCACCAGAGTTGAGGGGGCACAGTGACCGAGGTGGCCGGGCCCGGCCCCCTCAGGGCCCCCCGTGACGCCGACGCTGCCTACACATCATCTCATTTGGATTGTAATATCAATAGTTTATCTTTATCTTCACTACTGTCGACGCCCATATGCTAGAAACCTACATTACAGGCATTTTTCATCAAATATATCACATTCTAAAATGTTGTATTTTAAGCATTAATAACTGTCATTTAAGAGTCGTTTTAATCGAGCTTTAGGCGGCTTTTGAGAAGGTTTAACAAGTTGTTAAATTTGTTCATTAAAAAAAATGAAACTATGCAAGATGAAATGTGCACAAAACAAATTACACAATTTTTGAAAATTGGAAATGTATTTATTTTACTTTATTTTTATTTTATTTTTGGCAAGTGCATTTCCTTACACTTCCTAAAATCACCAGGAAGTTAAATTCATTTGACTGTACTCACGCTATAGCCAAAGGTAACTACAGGTCTTTGCATGTCGGCAGTTTGACAAGTCATTTTGGTTTTGGGCACAGCCCAATACTGGGATCTAACGATGAATTGATGTGATGAAAGCAGTTTGACAGCAGGTCGCTGTATGTCTCCTTATCTGAGGTGCGCTTTGGACACAAATCACATGATCTTTAAGCGATGACAGAGGCTTGGTTTGGTGTTTTGCTGTTCAGCATCACAAGTGCTGTTTCAGTACAAGGTAAGTCCTCCTGTGGGTGTGTTTTAATTAGTTCTAGTTCACTTACTCTCCTGATTCTGACTTGAAACATTAGATATGTCGTATACACTGTAGGCTATATTTTAACTTTCAAGAATTACATTTGATCTCTTACCATTTAGCTGATGAATGCATAGTAGGAGTGATTGGGGAGCGTGTCATCCTTCCCTGTGTTTATTATGGCTCGGAAAATTTGACCTCCCTCCACATCTCATCTGAATGGAGAAGAGGAATGGAAATAATTCACACAGTAGTCTGGATGCAGGGACAAGTGGAGATGCAAAATGTGTCCAATGGTATCCGGACTACTGTGTCATCTTTGGCCCCAAACACTGGAGATTTCTCAATGGAGTTACATGATATACATTTATCAGATGCACACAATTACAGTTTTAATCTTAAGCTTCTTGGTCAAAATAGAAGCTTTCTGGTTTGCATTGTCTGCCTCAACATAGCAGGTAAGGATAAAATATTTAAAACAACCAGACTAGCTACTTTGACTTTTTTTTCCTTCTGATGCTTATTTTGGTTTCAAAGCATTCATTCTATTTATTTGCAGGTCATTTCAGCCATCCTACTTTATTTAGAGAGAATGGAGTGGATGGTGAAGAATCCAGATTGTTTTGCAACTCTTTAGGAGGATTTCCTGCTCCATCCATCTACTGGCTTGTTAACTACACACAGCGTCCTCCAGAAACATCAGTCACAATATATATGAATACTCTACCTCAGTCTGAACTCTACAGCATCTCAAGTGTCCTATCTATCAACATCTCAGCAGACACTGCCATATCCTGTGTCATAGAAAACAACCTGCTGAATGAAACTTTAACAGCAACAAACTGTAAGTACCTTGTCAGTTGCAGTAACCTTGGTGGGTTTTATTTTTGCATACATCAGATAAAATGTAAAACAAGTAGATGTCCTGTAACATGAAGAACACAGTAGTCAAAACTTGATTTAGCTGGAAATGTACAGCAAACTAACCAATACAATGATTAATAATATATGAAGACTATGTCATTTTTGCATGTGGCAAGTTGATGTTTTATCAAGTACATCAAAGGGACTGTCAGAGCACATGTGGGTCTTCAGCGCTGCTCTGTGTGTGGTTGTTTTCTTGCTGGTGGCTACATCTCTGGGTTTCCAAAAGAAATGGGACCGAGAGCAAAAAAGAAAGCGACACGGATGTGGAGGTACCTAAGTCCTATTTATTTGACGATCTGACTGTAAATTTGTTATATGACAATCATTCCTTTGTGTTGCAGATGATTCATGCAGCGAGGGCACTGACATGATCGTGTTCGATATGGAGCAATGGGCTTCCCTTCCCGAGACTGATGTGTAACATGGTTTGGAAAGGCATTTTGGCTTGATACAAATAACTTACATAATGCTTATTAACTGTGATCGACTGGAAGTGATTCATTTCATCATTCATTCATTCAAACTTCATTTGAGGCCACTGGTTTAATCTTTGCTTTCATTGAATATCCTCCCTTTTCCATACAGTAAGCTAAACAAAAGACCTGCAACTGAGCACAATTGAATAAAGCAGGTCAAAAAATATGAATGTATTTGTATTCAAAATACAGAGATAAACAACTCAAGCACTATTTCTTATTAAGTATTTAGACATGTTACACATACACTCTTGCTGTACCATTTTAAGGTATTTGGATGAAACATCTACATTTGTAGACCATGTTAAATATTGACAACATACTATGTTGTTGGGAAAGAGCTCAAAACAACTTTCATACCTTTACCTGTCTAACCCAAAGTGGTTAAACAGGCTGGAGCACAAATGCAGATGAGTTACTGTATTAGTCATGTTACGCCCCAAGGCGTTTATGATATTTTTAATTATAAATGTAAGCCTTGCACCTTGTGTTGTGTGCTGTGCTTTCCTCTGTCTCTCCCTCACTATCTCGCTCTCAGGTTAATTACCCCCAGCAGCCAATCGTTGTGAGCGTGCTTGAGACAGTGTGGAGGGGTATGAATGTAGCCTTCAGAAGCTGCTATGCTAAGGAACACTTCTCCCCAGTTCTTGACCGAAAGTTCTTGTGTTTGCCTTTGCTAGTAGCTCTGTTGTACTTAGGAATTGGTTCTCATTGCCAATTGTTAGTGCTGCCTAATAGTTAATCCATGTGTGGGTAACTAAAAATGTATTGTGACAATCATCCTTAACTGCTGGCTGTGTGTTGTTAACTAGCTTGTGTGGGTAATTAAAAGGTGTATATTCTTAAACTTCAAAACTAACTTGCATATAGTGCTCTTAGTAACTACTTGAGAGTGCCTTGTTTATTTTTGTATGCCTTTTCTCCTGGTTATTGGTAAGAGAGGAAGCTCATGGAAGTTTATGTTAGTTTTCATCTTTGTTTTGTGTATAGGTTAGTCAGATCCTCTAATCCTTAGTTGTGTTTGGTTTGTTATTTTAGGCTATACTCACTCGATTGAGACCCTGTTTTCTGTCATAATTTATGCTCTATACTTAATAAATGTCAGTTATCTTTTCCTTTTAAAGAATTGTCGAGTTTTCACTCTGGGGCTGAGGACTGAAGTGTGTTCTCCTTGTTCTCTTTTACCCTTTAATACTAATTTAATCCATTTTAAATGTACTTTTCTTTGTTGCGCCTCCCACAAATCCTCTAGACTAGAAAGAAGAACGTAACATTACACTGTCATGTAATTCTCTCTCTCTCTGTTATCTGTTAAGGGGTGCTGTTGAGACTAAATATAATGAAAATATATTCTTCAGCAGCACTAAATGTGGCAGAAAGACAATTTTAACACCACATTTTCTTATAAAAACATACTTGCCGTTTAATCACTATGTAATATTTTCACTATTGTATCAAAGTCATTGAAAATAAAAGACATAAGGGATGTATTGTACATACAATTGTAAAAGGATTAGTAGCAAACTGTGAGGCACTTGTTCTTGTCAATAATTTAAATGTCTTTGCTCTGTGGTAACCCATATTACTTCCTAATTATTCATAATAGTTCCTTGTTATTGAAATATATATAAGCACTGGTATTCTGGAATTGTTTTCTGCTCTGAAATGTCTTTTATATGTAACATACATGTTATATGTACAACATTACTCCATTAATTGGTAGAAAAAAACGAAGTAACTTAATATGAAGTAAATAATTTCCAGATAATATATTAATCTCTTTTGGATTTAATACAATGACAGTATAAAATCTAATTATTTTGATTTGGAAACCACTTGATATCAACAACTTAATATCACGCTTAATATTTTTCACGGCATAACCGTCCAATGTTTTTTTCACCACTGAAAAACCTCTTATCTATTACAAATATAATTTCTGTTGTAAAAGAATCAGCAAAATAATACAAATTGTGAGGCACTTGTTAAACAATAATTAAAACATCTTTGTGTGCGATGCCCCACATTACACTAAAGAAGACTTGTGTCTAACCCAGTGTGCTGACTTAGTCTTTCTTATATCAAGATTAAATGTCCACTGCAGTGCTTCGTGTGAACGAGAGTTCAGCCCTCCTGAACACTATTAACACTATATAGATCATTCCGTCGCTGTGTGGTGATTGGGAGCTGCTGACGCATATCAGCCAAATACTGCAGGTCTACAAGCAGAAGAGAAAGAGTACCGGTATGTTTACATTATGCCCAAATGGCTCTACAGCTCTCAATTTAAACACATGTAAAACGGTGAAATATACCTATGTCAGCATATACAACGGATTCCTCTGGTCCAGCTTTAGCAATTACCTCCCCCCTGCATGGAAAGAGGGCAGTATCATAGGACTATTACAAAAGCAGCATAATTCTATTTTCTTGGTGTGTGTGTGTGTGTGTGTGTGTATATGTGTGTATATATTAGGGGTGGGGATCTTTAGGCACATCACGATCCGACTCTGATTCTGGGAGTCCGATTCCAAAACGATTCTTGATCTATATTTTTTCCTAATTAATTCTTCTGCTGTGCAAACATCTTTACAACTTTACATTTTAACCAAAATTGCAGTTTCTATGCTTTTTGTTTATAGTTGGAATCTCTGTAAGTCAGTACTGCCATCTTAAAAATAGGGGTGTGAATCTTCACTGGTTTCACGATTCAATTCAATTACGATTATCATTATATCGATCAATATCACGGCACATTCTCAATTTTCAATATTACTGCACATGGCTACATTTTCATATAAATATTATATCAAATTTATTTTGTGCAAGTTTTACTTAATTTTTTTAAATTATATAAGCAGGCTACCTTTTAAAATAATTACTTATTTGAAAAATAAGTGTTCTTTAAGTAGGCTATCCGAATGTTTACAGACAATCATTGTTATGGGTTTTTCTTTTTTCCTCAGCATTATTGCTGTTTGATTATTACTGATGAGATCACAGACAGTGGCAGCTTTAACAGGCTGCATTCACACCGATTCACACTAATGCACATTTCTATTTCGATATATCAGATGTTTTGTCCTGCTCTGAAAACATAACTGACTGTGTTTACATCAATTTCGTATAAAAGTATTCGGAGATACAAGTGCATTTAACCGCAGCCGAGATCGAGCTTCAGGACATCAAACACAAAGCACACGTGAAAGTCTGTCAGTACGTGAGTTTCGTGCATCTTATACGTACTGCATTCCAAACGGCATAAATGAAAGCACATCTAAAGTAAAACACTGAAATAACGGCAGGTGGAAGCACACACTGTCAAGCAATCCGCACGTGTCTCACAGCGCATATTCTGTGCAATGAAGCCTCTAATTAGCGCACACACGTGCCATACGCGGGGAAAAAACATGCTCAGAATGAAATGTTCAGAATCATTGAAGAGAGAATCGCGATGCATCGGAGAACCGTTTTTTCTCACTCTTCATAATTCTTATAAATATATATATATACAGTATATATAGATATATACACCTTGCTACGTGAACTGCGTTAGGCTAACCGAGACTTGTCATTTGAAATTACATATTTTTGCTCTTTTGTTGGTTTTGATTGCTTTTATTGTTCTCATTTGTAAGTCGCTTTGTATAAAAGCGTCTGCTAAATGACTAAGTAAATGTAAATGTAAATGCATTAACGACAGAAAGCACTGACCAAGGGTTAACCACAGAGCTGTGACCCCAGGCTACATAGCTGGCGCTCTCATCTCTTGCTGGTGAAGCAGCGGCCACATAGACCTGATTATCTACTGCCCTGTGAAAAGGACACAAACTGTCTTACAGCGTGCATGGGGAACTGAATAGTTCATTGACTCCAGGTGTTCTGAGATACTGACCTCCCCCTCTGCAGCAGCTCCCAGTGAGCTGGACCTGTGGTCATATTGAAGGCACCAGGATATACCAAAAGCTGGCAACCTACATAGACAGAGATATGAGGAAATCATATCAAGTATACCTACATTACATTTTAACAAAATTTTGCATTGAAATTCTTACCTTTTTTAGCGTAGATCTGTGCTAGCTCCGCAAATCTGATGTCATAACATATTCCCACACCGACTTTACAAAATGCTGCAAAGAAATACATAAACTGTATGATTTCTCATCTGGAGAGAGCAAAAATATAAAGGTAACATTGGGAAATGGGAATGTACCAATATTTATATTTTGGCCAATTCTGAACAGGCAATAGTTATGCTCCTGTTATAGCTGATAATGATAAATAACCAATATTAAAATTACATACTCAAAATATATAACACTCAAAATTGTAATAATATTTTAAAAGTTACAAGTGAATTTAGACATCACAACATTATAATGAACAGTATGGAGAATTGGTATTCAGTTTCAGTCTGCTAAAGATTACAACAATGTTTTTACAGATTACTAAATAAAAAAAATAAAAGGAAATGTGCATGCACAAAAAATGGCTAATACCCAACATTGATTCTGATAAAAAAAAAAACTCTAATATTGGCCAAAAAGCAATATAGTACTAATATACTGTCTATCCTTTGATAACATAGACAAGATTTCTATAATATACACTCACGGGTTTCAAACATGGATAAACTGTTTCCTGGACTTAGTGTTTCAGACTCCTGAAACCGTATTTTCCCTGGTACATCAATATCAAAAAGATGAATCTGATAGGAAATGAAGATAAAAAAAATAGTATAAATGCATAAAAGTTTGAGTCATTTTTTTTTCTACTTAAGCCAAACTGTACTCAAATACTTGTTAATACATCCTGAAATATTTTTAAATATATAATATATCTATACACAACTGTTCAAAAGTGTAGGGGTCTATAAGATTTTAAAAATGTTTTTAAAGTTCTAAGGCTGCATTAACAGCAAAACCACTAATATTATGAATATTAAATACAAAATATTATTAAAGTATTACTACCATTTAAAATAACTTTTAATATATTTTAAAATAGTTTATTCCTATGATGCAAAGCTGAATTTCCAGCATCTTCAGTGTCTCATGATCTTCAGAAATCATTCTAATATGCGGAGTGGCGCTCAAGAAAACATTTCTTATTATCAGCAATGTTGATAACAGCTGGTTGAACTTTGTGATACTTTTTTCAATATTCTTTGATGAATTTACAGTCCAAAAGAACAGCATTTATTTGAAATAGAAATCTTGTGTAATACAAAAAATGTCTTTACTGTTACTTACTTTCCTGTGTTTGACAAGCAGCTTTCCATCAGGTCCAAAAATTGAGCAGGTGTTATAGAGCTTTCCTCCATCCTCCTCAGGAATGGAACCTACAAAAAAAGACAGTCATGTAAGGGACATGGAAATGAATGGCATCAAATACACTAACATGCTGGTTTGTGTCTGAGAGTCTCACCGCCCACTAAATAAACCCCACACTCTTTGGCTGCCTCCGATAACACCTGTGTGGACTCTCCTGGGATCTTCTCAGCATTCTCAGCAAAGAACCCGGTTCCATAAGGGGAGTTGAAGCACTCCTGGATTATAGATTATTAAAAGCCATGTTTTTTATATAAACCAATATTAATATATCAGACAATCACATACATTATGACAGTGGTGAGCAATATATAACCTAAGATATAGAATGTAATACTTACAGGTAACACTACAACTTTTGCACCTTGTCCTGCAGCCTCCTTCACAATTTTTTGTGCTCTTCCCAAGTTGTCCGCCTTGATCTTTGACACATGTAACTGCACCAAAGCCAAACGAAACTCTAGGATGCAGAAGATCAATTGTTTGATTATTAGCTGCTGAAGTATCAATGATTCACAACTCTTTCAACTTTCAACCAGGAGACTCCTTTACTGGATTTTGTTTTGGGACTCAGCACTTTTGTACTTTTGTCAAAGGAGGTGGTGCAGCCAAAACAAAAACATGTTTTTAGTTTCATTGTAGTTTTTGGTGATTGAAGTTAGGGTTGGGCGATGTCTACAGTGAAACATCGTGATGTACGACGACATGGGGGGGTATAACGCGTTCTACGGAGCCACTAAAGGGACATGGTTAGACGCTTACTAGCCATAGCCTGTTACATTACAGTACATAAAATAAAATGTCACTTACCACATAAACAGAGTAAGGAAAGATGACTGATAGCATGATGGCGAATGATTTGCAGATCCTCAACACCACTGACAAACATCTAATCTTGTCAAATGTGTGGTAGCGGCAGTACCTACCATTGAACTCGCTAGTATAGAGTCTGTGTGATAGCGAATCTCCAAAGTGAAAGTGAAAGTGAAAGTAAAATGAGCACATTCGAAAGCGGTTTCAATGCCCTGCATATTAGTAGCGGCTACCTGATGGCGGCAATTTAAATACAGTATAATTACCGAACTATATAATTGCGAGAGAAAGTATTGAAATATTAGATGCCGGCTCAACATCGTGATGTCTATCAGCCAACGGCGATGGACGATGGCATCGTCTATCGGCCCAACCCTAACTGAAGTTAAATGCACAGTCAAAACATGATTTGTATGAACCACATCTGAGTCAAAACATTAACAAAATTATACCTGTTTTTAGGCTCAAACGTTTGAACATTTAATCAATCTTCAAGTTGACAGTTCAATGCAAAGTGAAACCAAGCATGTTAGCATGCTAGGTTCAGATAAATGCCAACACAAATTGATCAACCAGCATAATCCGAACATTGTACCACTCTGAATATAAAAAATATACTCACTCGACAGTGCCTTAAATATACCAGACATTGATATACTGCTCGGAACAGACAGACACAGTACAGTAATAGTAATCAAAGCCACTAGAAGGCAAGCCTGCGACCTTTAGCCAAAAAGCACAACGGCTAATACTGACGCTTCCGCTTTGCCAGTATGTGGGAAAGGAGACCAAAAACTGTTTTTTGAATGGAAGTCAAAGGAGGAGAGGCTTCACTACGCTGAATAAACAGCATTTTAGAGGAAACAGCTTATCATTTTAATGAATCGACAGCCAATCTGCTAATCTTCAACATGTTTTACACTAAAAAATACTTTTGGATTGAACTATTTTTAGAGTTTACACCGAAAAAAAATGCAGTTTTATAAGAGAAGTCACTGACGTTTTGCGACAGTTGGGATTCAGTTAACGGCACTTGTCATTCCTACGGTATCCGTAAACGGCGATTGAGTGTCGCACAACTGTGACAGAAATTCAATGACGTCAAAGCTGTAATGTGATTGGTTATTAAGACACGTGATCCAAGTTGACCGTTACGCTTTCTCCAATAGTAAGTAATACAGACCCTCGTATCCATAGATATGCATACATATACCCAGAGCCAACGGCTCTGCGTATACCTGTCTATGCTCGTATCTCCCAGTAGTAAGACATGCAGGACAATCTCCGCCTACTAAAATACATTCAAAATAAAAGTCCTCTCTTGGCGGTAGTATTTGATTTCTCTCTGTTTGGAATGGATTATGTTGGACCATTCTATAGAGCATAAATACTTAAATTTCCTCTCAGTTATCTTCTAATATAATAAAATGCACAGAGTTCAAATAAACGTGTATTTACAAAAAAAATCCTTTATGTAATACCGCATCTATCCTACCTGTGGCGCAGTTGAACAAACAAACGCCCGTGTTAAACACAAGAGAGGAAGACGTACCAAAACATGCTGATATACAGAGTTAGTTGTACAGTTCAATAAATGTTTTTCTTATCTAAATTTCGCTTTAGGTGGGCTTAACGTTTCTACTAACGAAAACGTTGAATGTTGCATGATTTGGACGTTGGTTATATCATTGTAACCTAAACCGGAGCAGATGAATAGCAACAAGATCGGTGTCTTGGCCAAACACGTGTTTCTGTGCAGATATGCATGGAGAGAATTATGTACAAAACATGTCCTTGGTAGGAGGTACATGACCTTTGCTAAATGTAAACCAATCAGATTTTCTCAATGTACCTCCAAATTAAGCACTGCAATTGCAGTTGCAGTTCTGCCAGCAAGGACCTTGTCTTTGACAGCTTGCATGTTCAAGAGCAAAAATCACAACACAGATAACAACAGTCTAGAGGAAGATGAAAATGATGAGGCAGAAATAGAGGAGCTATTCCAGCAGCAGATCCCCACAGGTATTGGTGAAGAAGAACACAGGGTCTTCATTGTTCATCCTGATGTGAAATGGGGCAGCAGAAAGCAATATCTGACCACAGGTAAAAGTATAGACTGATTTCAATCAGTGGATAAATGTGACATATTGCATAATGTAGA
Source organism: Sinocyclocheilus anophthalmus (assembly GCA_018155175.1). Lineage (NCBI taxonomy): Eukaryota > Metazoa > Chordata > Actinopteri > Cypriniformes > Cyprinidae > Sinocyclocheilus > Sinocyclocheilus anophthalmus. Next base: position 103,608 of record JADLZN010000323.1, on the reverse strand, counting down.
GTAGTTTCCTTTAACAGCGGCACTTCAGATGGAAGAAGCTGTGGGTCTGGTGAACACTTTGTACAACTGGAGTGTTGCTGATAAGATTATCCTCTCCACCAAGACCCCAGAGAAGAGAAGAATTTTCGGCAAAGGAAACTTTCAGACTCTGACAGGTATTAGCTTGCTGGTTTTGAATAAATAAGATATTTTAAACACATATTGAGCTCTTTCCTTTGTTCTGCTACATTTCTAAGAAAAGATCAGAGCTACTCCTGGGGTCACAGCTGTTTTTGTGAACGTTGAACGTTTTTCGCCTTCCTCGGAAGTAAGTATAATACTGTGATTGCATAAATTCAGTTCAAAGACTTCTAAAACGTGTGCATAAAAGACCATGAAAATCTATTTAGAGTATTATGAGTCATGAAGAATCTATATCATTTCTATAAATAGTGCTAGATTCACTGTGGCTATTGAATAAACATAACTTGTTATACTTTGAATATTGTTGTAATTAAAGTGATAGTCATTTTTTCTAAGAAACATGCAATGTGTGATACTTGTGTTTCAGAAAGAATTGCAGGAAGCCTGGGGAGTAAAGGTGCTTGATAGATACTCACTTGTTCTGCATATTTTCCGCTGCAACGCTAGAACAAAAGAGGCCAAACTGCAGATCTCTTTGGCAGAGATTCCCTTGCTCAGGTAAATTATGTAAGTTATTCACTATTTTTCTAATCTATATTGTTTCCTGATGAAATCAACAATCCTTTCCTAGCAAACTCTCCAGTTCAGAAGTTTGAAGCTAGTACAATTTTTAAATGCTAATTTTCACTAATGCTCTCCATGGCTGCATTTACTTGGTCAAAAATACAGTAAATAAATATTTTGAAACATTTCAAATTTAAAATAACTGTTTTATATCGTCATACATTTAAAAAGTAAGTCATTCCTGTAATGGAATAAAGCTGATTTTTCAGCAGCCATTGCTCCAGTCTTTAGTGTCAGCACAGTTGTGCTGCTTAATATTTTTGTGGAAATCATGAACCATGACTTTTTTATTTTATGTTATTTTATTTTTTTCTTAAAGCTCAAAATATTTTTTTGAAAGTTAAAAGAAAATAGACAAATAGATAAAAATCTTTTGTAACATTATAGATGTCTTTATTGCCAATTTAATGCATCCTTTACTGAATGAAAAAAAAAAATCACAATGAAAGGTGATGGCCCTGGTGAGTTTTATTTTGTTCAGTTTGATTCTTGTTTGTGTGGTATAATGGCATTTCTCACTAATAAGTGAACACTAATTAGTGTAAACACAGATTTACCTAAATATTTTGCTCTTTCGACACATAAGATCACGCCTGAGAAATGAAGTTGCTAACTTAGACCAGCAAGGTGGTGGCTCAAGGTACATTATGGGCTCAGGTAAGGACTAAAATGGGCTTATCACACTTGAAACTTTTAATTTTGAAGCCCTGGGTTAATATGTTTAACTGCAGCTAAAATATCTTTACAGGTGAAACCTTGTATGAAATGCAGCAGCGATTGTTGAAGGAGCGAGAGCTAAAGATCCGATCAGCCCTGGAGCGACTTAGGAGGAAGAGGCATCTGCTGCGCTCCCAGCGCAAACACAGAGACTTTCCCATCGTCTCTGTCATGGGCTACACTAACTGTGGTGAGGTTTGGATAAATATGAACCTGTTAATCTATTATATGAGATTGTAAGAAACACATTAAACAGTCTTTGTTTCTAAAGGTAAAACAACTCTGATTAAAGCACTGACTGGAGATGCTGGTCTCCAGCCTAAAGACCAGCTCTTTGCCACTCTGGATGTTACAGTACATGCAGGACAGCTGCCAAGTCACATGACTGTACTGTATGTAGACACCATTGGCTTTTTGTCCCAGCTCCCTCACCAGCTTATTGACTCTTTCTCTGCCACGCTGGAGGATGTAACACATTCTGTATGTACCCAGGGCACAACACTAACAAGCTTTTTTTATTTTTAGCAATGTTATAGAAAGTTTTAACGCCCTCTCCTTTTGCAGGTCCTCATAATACATGTGAGAGACATCAGTCATCCAGAAACTGTGAATCAAAAGGTCAATGTACTGAATGTACTGAAGAATCTACAGATTCCAGAAAGACTATTGAATTCCATAATAGAGGTGCACAATAAGATTGACCTCATTGAAGGGTGAGCTATCTTTTTCCTGATTTGTGTAACAATTTAATCTAGTTACAAATAGTTACTAAATATTACACCTTCGAACATACCTTGCCTCATAGTTTGATATAGACATGAATGATGCCTCAAATTTTGTGACTTAAGAAGATTTGTAACTTTTCTAAGAGATCAGACTCGGAGTGCAATTGATAATCTGATGAAAAAAAAAATTCCATTAATAGAGGATCCTGAGCCATATCTAGGGGCCAAAGAAAATCTTAAAGATATGAGAGTGGGCTGTTTTTGGATTGAGCCAGTGGAAAAAAATCACCCAGAAAAACCACAGAACATTTTAGCAACCACGTAGCAATGCCTCGCCTAGGCAATGATATATTTTGCACAACCAAACACCAATCACATTTTTATTTTAGAAACATAAATATGTTTTATACATGTTGCATAGATATGAGGTCAGTGATCCTGAGGTTATTCCAATATCAGCTCTGAAACAGCATGGACTGGAGGTATTAAAAGAAAAGATTGAAGAAGCTGTTGTTAAGTATACCGGCAAACAAACAATGACCCTCAAAGTGCAGCTCAACAGCCCTCAATTAGCGTAAGTTTTATATAAAAATTAATAAGGAAATATATTATCTTATCCACAGACTTTTTAATTTGGTGCCCTTTGCCCTTCACAGCTGGCTATATAAGGAGGCGACGGTTCAGGCGGTAGATAATGTGGGAGACGACTGCACCGCCAACGTCAAGGTCATCATTAGTCAAGCTGCATATGGCCGCTACAGGAAGCTGTTTCAGGTCACGTAGTAACAGACGGCCCCAGTTTCACAGCCAGTGCCACATCATCCAAAATAATTCACACACTCAGTGCAATAATTGATGTTTAAATATTTATTTGCTTTATAAACGGTGTATTTCAAATATCTCAAAACCAATATTTTAATACAATAAAATCTGACATTGAGAAACAAAGTGGATTTGTGTTAATATACAGTATAAACCAGGGATCCTCAAATCTGGCCCACGAGATCCTCTGCAGAACTCTGCAGCGCATTGGCCCTCCAGGGCAAGATTTGAGGAACCCTGGTATAAACAATATTGGTAGAAAATGTGTCTGTGAAAAAAATTTTATGTTTTAACTCTCAAAGCTTGATCCAAAATTTTTAAAGGCTGCTTAATTCATCAAGCATAGTTATACAGTAAAAGGCACATGTAAACATATTGAGGATTGAATATTGCACATTTAGGCATTAGTCTGAATACACTTTAGTTCACTAGAACACATGCTAAGTTTGCAAACCTTGATTGATAGATTCCTTAAACAAAGCCTTCACATGTACAAAGATTTCACACGTAACAAGGACTTCACATATAAACCCATTTTACTTCAAAAACTCCTTAATTAAAGCAGTTTTTTGTTGAGAGCAATAACAAGTGAACAAAATGGTACAGGACCAATGAAGTCACCTGCAATTATGTTAAGACATGTGGGTTCAGCTCCTGGTTTCTGATCTTCTAGCCATTTCTTCACACAGTTCCAGTTCTCCATAGTCAGAGTTCGGAGAGACACCCGAGGGTGTGAGGTGATGAAGCATCGATCTGTCGTTAAATTCAGGCCTGATACAAAAAAACCCTCTGCAACAGAAATATGCTGATCAGAGACCAGATATTTAAGAGCAGAGGTATGAGCAACCATCTTTTTTTTTTTTTCAAATATATGAAAACAAAAGCTTTTCTCACCAGGTCGACCAAGCTGTTTCTGGCATTCGAGATAGTGGATCAGCTCTTCTGCATTAGGCTTATTGGCCCAATGGTATGGGATAGCAGGCCATAACTCCTTATGGTGTGATGTTGACTGGTCTTCATATGACAACACGACTTGATAGCCTGATGTCCATAGGCTCCGCAAGGTCAAAAGGACCTCCTTTAAGAATATGTATGAGACAAAACAAACCAGTAACATATTTCAAGCCTGTTTTAGTTTAAAGTGTTAGTTTAAATCAGTGCAAACTTAAATACGTTTCTTATGCTCACCAAGGCTGCATTTAGTTGAACATACTGTAAAAACAGTAATATTGTATAATATTATTACAATTTAAAAATCCGTTTAAATATATTTTCAAATGTAATTTATTGCTGCAATGGTAAAGCTGAGTTTTCAGGGTGTTCAGTGTCACATGATCTTTCAGAAATCATTCTAATATGCTGATTTAGTGCTCAATTATTAATAATCATTCTTATTATTGTTAATGTTGAAAATAGATTTGGCTTCTTAATATCTTAGAGGAAAAACTGATACTTTTATTTCAGAATTCCACATTTATTTGAAATAGAACCCTTTTTAATACAGAAATCTTTTAAATGTCTCGGTCGCTTTTGATCAATTGGATGTGTTCTTGCTAAATAAAAGTACTAATGTTTCTCTTCTCTTGTATCATGTTTTTCACAACAATATGAAGAAGCACAATTGTTTTCAACATTCATCATAACAAGAAAGCACCAAATCAGCTTATTAGAATGATTTCTGAAGGATCATGTGACACTGAAGTCTGGAGTAATGGCTGCTGAAAACTCAGCTTAGCCATCACAGGAATAAATGGCATTTTAAAATATATTAAAATAGAACACGGTTCTTCGTTTTGTAATAATATTTCACATTATACTGTCTGTTCTTACAGTTTGATCAAATAAATGCAGCCTTGCTGAGAATTAGAGACCTCTTGATATAAAGGAAAAATTTTAGCATGTTCAAAAATTCCAAATGGTTTCTCACATTGCAAGGGCACAGCTTAGAGCCAAAGATTTTCTTCAGAGAATAGATGAATTCCTCATGCCGTTTATAATTCAGCCCTTCAAAATGACTACAAGCCAGGATGATTATTTCTTTGGGATGAGATTCAAGCCATGAAGCAACTGTCTGTAGAGTTTCCTACAAAACACAACATGTTAAAAATCAGAAAATGTACAAAACAAAGAATAAATGGCACATTTGAATAGCTCATTCATTTCAACACTCATGTACTTACAATGACCGTTGCATGTGTGTAAATGACATGAGTGAAGTACAGTTCATTGGAAGAATCATACTGTTTGTGGGCAATTCGAAGATCAAAGTATCGAATGCCTGCTGCAAGTTGCTCCACAATGGTTTGGACCTGATTCATTTATAACACAATAAAGGGCTTTGATACAATGGTACAAATACATTTCTCATGTAAAAACGCATGAATTTGCACAAGACATAAACTCACTCTTTGAGAGCTAAGGGAGATACACTTTGTTCTGTCTCTGCTATGAGATAGTAAGCATTGTAAGCAGTCAAAATAACCATTAAGTATAAGCCTGCCTGAGTGGTAGCCCATCTGTAAATAGCTGGCCGTGTGAAACAGCAGAAAACTCCATCCAGTAACCTAAATGTGTCGGACTCAGATCGGAGCAGAGGAGAAGTGATATCCAGACAGTAGCTCATTGCATCATGGCTACCTGAAAACAAATGAGGGTTCATTATTGTCTGCATTGATAAGGATGTTTCACACACAAAACACATGTTCTATGCAATAATATATTAAATAAATGCTAAAAATATGATAAAATTACATAACATTTAATAAATACATTTATTAGTTTTAATTTCAAAATCATTAAAACAATGTTTTACTGAAACTTCCTTGTGGTCCACATGGACTAGGAGCTATTTTCGATAAATATATAATATTTTCCGCCATAAAGATTACAAATACATAAATAAATTCATTCATTCAAGTTTTTGTGAGACAAAAATTAGCTGAATTTCGAGATGTAAACACAAGAACTCCGAGGGGGGGGAAAAATTGAGAATCGCGCCATGTAAACTCCGAGAAAAACTTAACAACTGTAAGATGTAAATTTAGAATTCTGAGAACGAAAGTCAAAATTGCGAGTTTATAAATCTAAATTCTTAAGGGAAAAAAGTCGCAATTACCCTTTTTGTTTGAGATTATTATTGCGTGGCGAGGCTCACCTGGTATTGAGAGATGTGTTAAAGGGACATCCCACAGTTTCTCTGGCAAACATGACATCCATTCCTCGTGATTAATGTCATCCTTTCCAATGTGATCCATTAGTTCACTGGATCATATAAAAGCAGTAGCTCTTTACAAATGAATCTAAATGGCTGCGTTTGAAAACAAAACGAGTTGATCAGCTGAAACAGTCCGAGTTTAAGCGAATCAACAGACAACACATAATCGATAATGAGGTTCAAAGCCCAACTCTTTGTAAAAGTGACCGCACAACCTCAGCAGTTAGCGAACAACATGTTTTACGAAATTGAAAGGGGTTTTAGAAGTGTAACGATCATTCTTTCCCATGAAAGTCTCGTGACATGTTTGCTCGGTATTTCCTCGTTCCCTGCTGCTTCAGTCTGGCACGCTGTACAGCTGCTTGCAGAACAGCATTTTTACTCATGTTGTCGCTCAGTTAAACCGCCTCGAAAAACAGATTTTCCTGTACATGATCACTGGTCATTCCAGTTATGCAGTACGTCTTCATTTCCCCGTCAAGCCTTCATATTTTGGATAAAATACTACATAAAAAAAAAATAAACATTTCATTGTTAATTTGATCACAGTAGGATATTATCAGAATATTACAACTAAGGAAACCATGTTCCCGAGTACTTAACTAATTTTCACAAATAATTATATTCCAGGTGTTTCATAATTTTTCCTTTCTCTAATCAAAATGACAGCTATTGGTAAAATCATATTTTAAAAGCAATTTAAAAAATATCAAGCAAACACTGTTACAATTTCCATATTATTTATGTATTTTAAGTCTGACCAGAGCATATGTATGAAAGCATATCATCGTTGATCTGGAAAGAGACACAAACCCCCATTATCAATGGTTAAGTTTGACTTGAGGCTTTCAGCACACTCCATAATCAATAGCACAAGCACAGTGAAATACTGCTTTTCACATCAGCTAATTCTTGCTCCCTCTTGTTTCCGTTTGTGTGCCAGAGAAGACTTCGTTACTAATAACTCATAACACAATTCTATGAATATTGTTAGATGTTTTATTTATTGGAAATATTCAGACATTAAATATGAATAGTTGATATGCCATTCAACTGTTGATATTTTTGTTAGTATAGGCATATTTGTTTGTAATGCAAACTGATATCTTGATTAAACTGGCTTAACATGCTACTGCGGCAGAGAACGTGTGCAACCACAGAAATATTCCAGTGTCTTTTCATGCTTTTCATTGTGCACCATGCAGACATATACTTATTGGAATCATATTTCCATTGCCATTCCACACAGTAGAAAAGAGTTTATCATAGCGAATGAACAATCCTGAGTGTTTGATAATCCTGGCTTGCATTGAGTAGACTTCAGCAATTTTCATGCAAACTCTGATGCTCACAGGGAACTTATTGTGTCCTGTAATGTGCTAAATGTAAAGTTGTGGTAACCTGGACCTTGATAATGACATTTTGAGGTCCTTAAAAATGATCAAAAGTTTAGCAAAATCAGAGGTATATATTGGAGACTGCATAAATAAAATTAGGACAGTAAGTTCAAGTCATAAAAGTCAGTGCATTACAATATTCTACCCATAACTCAAAATGAATTATCATCCTCAGGGTGCATACACACTAGAAACCATTCTCTGACGGAGCGTTTGGCAGACAGGAATGCATAGGTTCCATTTTTGAGTGTATAGAAAGTGCTTTTGGTTGCATGATGGAGCTTCACTTTCACAAACCCTTGTGTTTTTCCTCTACATCCTTGCAATGCACCATCCCTATTGAAATGAATGGAGCTGATGCAGCATAAACTCTAGTGTGTAAGCACCCTTATAAAAAGTGTAAAATTGACTAGTATAAAAAAAACATCCCAAGAACAAGAAAACACTTCTTTCTTCAAATGTTAAATACATTGTGCAGACTAAAAGAGGCTCAAGGCTCTGGTATTATGGTCCTCTTGAGCAGATTTTCATTCAGGGCAATGACGGTTGGTATGAAGCGGCTCTCTGTCACAAAGTCCCCAGCTATGATGTTGAGGGAGCCGATGTTAGAACCAGGCTTCTGTTGCTTGACCCAGCTAAGTAATGTGGGATATGCAGACATCATCATATCCTTCAGTGATTCTGTGGGATGGGAGCAAATGTACTTCAGATCTTCAGTAAGATTAATGCCAGTCACAAAGAAGCCGCCTGTGGAAAATGATGCAAATGAGAACTGATGTTTAATTTAACTTTTCCAAGAATTAATAAAAAAATAAAAGCTTACTATTACAGGAAACATTTTCACTTTTCCAAGAATAGTTTTATCAATAAAACACAATATAAAATAAAATGAGTTACTGTTTACAGGAAACATTTTTACTTTTCCAACGATTATAGTTTTATCAGAGAAAACATTAATAAATTAAATATTTAAAAAATGGAATAAAATGTATTTTTAAAAAATGCATGGAATATTATTAAGGATTACCTGGTCGGCCATTTTGTTTCCTACGTTCAAATTCCTCGATCAGTGCTTCAGCCTTGCACTTATTTGCCCACCAATAAGGTATATGGAACCACAATTCTCTATGGCAGTTAGCAATATTGTGCTCGTATGAAACGATAACTTGATGACTCTGGCTCCATAATTTCCGTAGTGTCACACACTCCTTCCAGAAAAATCAGAAGTATCTTTTCATGCTTTGTCATAATTATTTGATTAAAAAAAAAATTTATAGACATAATATACACATACGTGTTGGGGAAAGTTACTTTAAAGTAATGCATTACAATATTGCGTTACTCCCTAAAAAAGTAACTCATTACGTTAGTTACTTTTTATTGAAAGTAATGTGTTACGATACTTTTGCGTTACTTTTTAATCTGGGCAGGGCTTGCTTGTTTGCATTTAATATAAAAAGTTCTATTTTTGGCAAAAGTAAAAGCCCATTCACACCAAAACCTCAGGCTGAAGCAATGTAAATTCACGTCTGTCAGTAGAATGCAAAGAAGACAGTCACACTCTTTTCAGGGCAAGAAAAAAAGTTTTCTTGTGTAATTTTGCGTATTAGTATGTTGAATTGGATCACTGAAAGGTCAGCAGCAAATTGGGTTAATAAAATGTTATTACATACAAAAAGGATATTTGTATTATTTAACATATTTAATTATTGCAGCTTTGAGTCATATTCTGAGTTGCGTTTAACTGTTTTTATTAATTTTGAAGAAAACTAAATCTGATTTTTTTTTTTTGTTTTGTGAGTGAGTGAGTGAGATGAAATAAATGAGGTCCATTTATCTAGAACTAAGTAACATCTTACTCACCGCTTTCCTCTCACCATGTGGGACGGAGAGCTTTCATCATAAATTTGGGAAAAATAAGTAACGGTCGTTACTTTATTTGAAAGTAGCTCAGACTATTTTTCTTGTAATTAAAAGTAATGCTTTCTTTACTATTACTTTGGAAAAAAAGTAATCTGATTACTACTTCGCGTTACTTGTATGGCTTGACCACCCAACACTGTGTATATATATATATAGTATATATATACTAGTATATCTATATTGGAAGCATATTGTTACTGATGCCACTTCCGATCATCTATTTCTAAAATTAAATAATAAAAATGGATGCATACCATTTTGGGGCACAGTTTGGAATCAAAAACACTCTTTATAGTTGAGACGAGCAGTGTGTGAAGCTCTTGATTGAGGCCCAGAAAGTGGCTAAATGAGAGGATGACTACTTCCTTTGGATGAACATCCATCCACTCTCTGATCTCTTTTAATACCATCTGAAATAACACAAGAAACTGGTTAGATTCAAGTAAAAAAACATTTATTTATATTCTTCAAACATCAAATTCAGATTAGAACTACTGCACTTATCAAATTGCACAACAAATAGACAAGACAGGAAATGCTGTACTAAGACTTTTAAATGTTTAATCAATTGTTTTCATAGTTTTATGTAGTCAGTTGTCTTACCTCTACAGTTATAGTGGTATAAACACCATGGTAGAAGTAGAGATCATTCGAGCTGTCATTAGGCCGATGTGCTATCCTCAGGTCACAGTATCGCACTCCAGAATCCAACTGCTCCCTAATGCTAGACTCCTATAATGTAAAGCACAATCATTAACAATGCAGGTGCAGATAGTGCTGAACAGTTAGCTGGAGACAAACAAAAACATAAAAACATAATGCTCAATCTCACCTACAGATTTGGGACAATGTGCTCATCCATCAATGAGTACGTTTACATGGACAACAATAATCCGATTTTAACACGATTAAGACAATACTCTGATTAAGAATCTACCATGTAAACAGAGATTTTTGATTACCTTAATCCGGCTAAAGTCATATTCGAAGTAAACAGAAATCGAATTAAGACATGTGGAGTATTCCTATTTTAGTCGCATTATTAAAGTGCAGTATAGACATGTAAACACCTTAATCAAATTATTACCGTTGTGTAGGACTTTTCGCCCATTTTGCGACAGGATACACAACCGTGCTCAACGGTTGTGAGCATTGCTCAACCGTTTGACGGCAAATAAAATAGCTTCAACACCCGCCGTCATCTGTATGCACGTACAAATAATTTACTGCATTTGAATCTTTCCTGAAATTAAAAATGAAACACCCTAAACTGTACATGGCATCATCACGATGACGAACTATATGTTTATACGTGAAATTACGGAGGGGACGTCGGATGGTGTCATGTGGGGACGAACTATGTGCTATAACATGTAAAACGGGAACATGAAAGGAATATTCTAAAAGCAACTCATGTAAACACCTTCAAGGCACAATATGTAATTTTCGCCGCTAGAGGGCGCATATTCAAAATAAACAAAGAGGCAAATGCGTAGTTAGATGACGCCGTGACTGAGTGTGGAATCATGGGAGTTGTCGTCTTCATCCCCACAGCCGATGCAATCCGACATGACTTTTTTAAAAAAACTACCTCGGGCAGAAATCAGTTCATGTCTGCTAATGATTTCTATAACGTAGTAAAAATGAGCATGGTGGGATTGAAACCGGCCGAAGCGAAACTAGGGCCGCTTAACTTCGTGACACACGGCTCGAAAGCAGCGGAGCTTTTATTATGCCACTTCGACCGCTTCCCCTCCTTCCTGTCCGTTGCATATGGTGGGGGGAAAAGCAGCGCTGTTTTATCATACTAGATACTTTGAAAGTTCTGTTATAATGCTACTCTGTGCGGTCGTCACCGGTCTATTAAAACGCACAACATATTAAAGCATCTTTGGTGTTTCCATGTTTTCTACAAAACAAACAAAACCGGAAATCGAGGGGTTATGACGTCATTGGCAGGCGACACAATGACACTATAGACACGGTCCGTGTCACTAGTTAAAATTGCTTATTTCTCTGGATTTAAACATTCTTCGAAACATTTGGGATAATGTAAGTACACAAGTCAGCACAATATATACCACTGTTCTAGTGGTTTTTGGATATTTTAATAAAAAAATCTTACATATTGTGCCTTTAATCATAATATTGGCTTATTTAGAATAAGGTAAATAAGTAGATTACTGATGTCCATGTAAACGTAGTCAGTGTTACTTTTGTCATAACTATCCCATCTAATTGTGCTTTCAGAGCTTTCACTGTAGCAAAGCCACTAAGTGTTTGATTGATTTCCTCAGGACAGCAGACGGCAATTTATTCCCCCTCATGCTGATAGATTTCAGAGACTCACGCTCTACAGGAATCTGCTGATGCATGCTGACATAAAATGGTCTATAACCTCATGAGGAATTTGATACCATAACCAGCATAATTGCATTTTTTTTCAGCTTTTACATGTTTAGCCGTTATTGAGCTTTTTCAAACGTGAAAAATTCAACACTTCTAGATATAAAGAATTTGATCATGCATTTTCTGATATAGCTTTAATGATTTTGTATTTCAATATATGAAGGACAACAAGGCTTTCAATGAACTCAGACGGTTTACTATTTGTATGTAACTGACAATGTGAATGGTGCAACCATTGTCCAAAATTATTCCAAGTAATCCAATTGAAAATGCAGAAACATATATGAAAAAACATGTAATGGTGATTATTATATTAATTTTACTGTAATGATAACTAATAATAAAAAAGCACTTTTCGAAAAATGGCTCATTGACGACAATCTGCGACGACATACCTGTGCTATTGCCCACTTGTATACAAATGGCCTTATGATGGGCTTCATGTACTTGTCCAACTTTTGCAACATATCTGGTTGAGTGGGGTCCACTGGAGAGCGGTCATTCCTATCCAGACAGTAGGTCATGGCATTATGGCTCCCTACAAAATCATTAGGACAATGGCACAATGACCGCGAGCACTAATGGCACTGAAAAAAAATGTCTAAGGAAATATAAGCAGACTGTAAAAACAAAACAAAAACAACGTGGTCACTCTAATCAATTAATAATGGCGCCCTCCTAATATAACAATATTCACTCATTCAATACATAACTGTGGATTAATATTACATTGAAACCATAAAAAGTCCAGAATTGTGGCTACGCATTGAAAACACAGAAAAAAGTCCCACTAAAATTGTAATTTTCAGAACTCAAATGTGCCAAACAAGAAAAAGCAGTTTGCATGCAATTAGTGAATGTATAAATGAAAATGTGAGGTTAAATACCTGGAATGGCCATGTAACAGAGAGGGGTTTCCCACAGTGCACTGGGCAGATGGGCCATCCAGTTGTCCATGGGAAGCTCACTCAATGACACTTGGCTGACCTCCGATGTCATCTTGGATTTCTGTCAAAATGTAAAAGGCGAGCGAGTGCATATGCATGTCATTCAAGTTCATCTTGATATTTCGATAAACATCCAAAATAAACTGAAAAAAGACACCAGCATCAGGAGAAAGCCTTCCTGGATCAAGCAGCTTCATCAAAAGACCATTTTGCTGCTCAACAACATGGCTATGCTGGTCCATCATCTAGACCAACTCCAAACCAGCTTGGACCAGCATGGAAATTCATGAAGGTTTATTTAACAAAGCAAAGACTAGTGTCTATGCAAATATAGGATTTTATTCAAATGCAATGAAATGAAATGTGCACTGTCATGAGTTATACAATATCAGGATTTACCAGGCTTTAAATTTGGTTTCTCAGTCCAGGAAGAATGTTTCAGCAAATATGTTTTAAACTATTTTAATTCGTGACACGTGACACGTGGGTACAGGTTAAACCGGCTTCAACAGACTCTAATGCTGAAGGACTCGGATGTTGAAAAGAACACGAGATATCCGTCCGCTTCATTATTGATTCCCAAAGCCCCATGGTGGTCGTGTAAAAGTGGGGTGGATGTTACGCGGTGCTGAACTTGTCATTGGCGACACAAGGTTGAACCGGGCAAGGTATCCACAACAAAATCCCGCGTTGATAACCGAAATAGTCCGGAAGAAACTCTCTCTTCTCCGTGTAATGATGAGATTAAACTTATTTTAGAATTTCCCTTTCATTTCAATCATCAGACGAATCTGCTGGACGTTCCGAAAATTCGTCCTTTGGAGCGATATTATAGAAAAGAAATGGTGATAGAAACGGTGCATTTATCCACTGCATTCTCCGCCCGGTCAGTCTGACGGGTTTAGAAACGTACTACGGTGAAGGCTTGGGTCATAAATATGTAATGAGGTAACGAGACGCTCTCCCCATAGGGCGAAATGATTCGCCGAAAGGGGAGACAGCTAGCAAATTACGAACGCGGAAAACTTGGCTCATGAATATTAATTAGAGGAATTGGCTGGTCACAGCGTCGTCAGCCTTGCTTAATTAATATTCATAAACCTTCCCCATAGTAGGATTCGTATTTTGTGCGGGTTTTAATTTTTAGGCAGATGCTAGTATACTTTATGACATTGTCCACGCGATGAATTACTGTCAACACACGTTCTTTTTTCGCCGTTCTTTACTACAGAATACATCTGACTGAGCAAGTGTAATTTCCTCCATTGTTTTCTTTAGATGGGACTGGTGATGCAGCTCCTCTCTGCTGCTGTGAATGCTAAACTGCTGACCTCAGTATTGTAAGAGAAACAGTGTTTCGCGATGACACGGGACTTTTCTCTGATACCTCACAGCATCACTACAGTACACAGAAGAGACATCTCTATAACACTTTGATGCCTATTAATTTGACCAGTTACAGACCCATCATCTAAAAAATTTTTTTTTTTAAATAAAGAAGTAATGGAACCTATTCATTCCTGCTGTGCAGTTCTATTGTTTTCAGTTTGACAAAGCCAACTTAATCCAGTTCACTATGGCGCAGCTGTCCAGCTGACCTTCCCTTTACTTCACTGGAATTCTATAAGACCAGCATGAAGTGGCTCCAAGGGCTTCTTTGTCATGTATTATGTCACAAAGAAGCTCTTTTTAAAGACAACGTTTGAAAAACAAGACAATATAGTACTTCGGCCATAGCACCAATTCTCAAACAATGATAAGAATAGTCTATTGTTCATTACATTAATACAGAATCCAAGTAGATCAGTCTTTAAAGTAGATCAGGCTACAAGCTGCAATCCTTCAGTGGCTCTAGTTAGATTGTCCACATGGTGATAGAAAGATCCTAATGGATGCATGTTTCCATCACATCAGTCAGGCAAAACTCATTCTTTAGGAATAGATGAAAACATATTTTCAGTTATCAGTCAAAAATCAGTTCCTTTTCTAGTATCAAGTTGCTTTTGAAAAATAAACATCCCATCCACGATTAGAGCTTTACTGCTCTACATATTTCTCTTTCCTTTGTAATAATATAATATTTAAAGGACTGGATAATGTGTTTTTCATACACAAGTCTATATATATATATAAATATATATAGACACTGAAGGGGTCAAATGTTTGAGCTCTGTAGCTAAGGGTTTTAAATGTTTTTGAAAGAAGTCTTTTTTGTTGTATTAAAAATATGATCAATTTATGATTTATGAAAAGTTAAATATGATCAATTTATGATCCAGTTAATGCATTCTTCCTGATTAGAAGTAGTCTTTTAATTTATTTCCAGAAAACAAAAGTACTGACGCCAAACTTTTGAATGGTATGTAGGCTTTTAAATTCAAAGGCACTGTGCATTATACAAATTTGTTGTAAGAAGCTAACTTTCAGAGCTGGTTAGTGATTCATATCATATGTTTCAACAATGGTAATACTTCTTTTTTATGACCTTAATTACTTTTGCTATTTTACTATTCTCATGTGGACAAGTTCATCTATTCAAGGAGTGTCCAACCATGTTCATAGTGATCTAGTTACAGTTTATGCAGCTCTATTCAAACAACCAGCCAGTTCTCTCAAATTACACACAGGTGTTCAAGAGCAGGTTGATCATTGTTGAGAATTTTGATGTAGATCTTTACTATTGTTAAACCAAGACTAGAAAGGTTACTTGGTGCTTTATAAAAGGAGCACTCTGCGGTATAGATGTTGAATAAATGACACATTGATATTATCTACGAGTACTAGAATTGCACTGTAATATATATTAACATTAGTCATCATGACATCAGTAGTTTGCAGATAGAAGTTATAAATAAGCAACATAATAATGCTCAGAACTATATTAAACGTTATTTCACAGCTCTCTGGAATACTTGACTTTGATCAAAGAGAACATCCACTTAGCACCGAGGTCCTGTGGGGGTTTATTTTGCAATAATCTGACGTTGTACCTTACTTACCTAAAGCTGCAGAAGTGGAGGTTTGTTTTACTTGCTATGATTTATATTTCTCTTTTAAGAGCGGGTGCTGCGCTGGTTTAACACGAGTCAAACTCAGCTTTTTCCTCAAATGATCAATAAGCCTTAGGCAGCACTGAAGTCCTGTAGCAGCTAACACAGCAGCCACTCAACCAAAAGAAGATCAGTTGACCCTGTTGAAAAAACCAGCATATGCTGGTTAGGTATGTTTTGACGCTGGGATGCTGGTTTAAGCTTGTCCTTTGCTGGTTTGTGCTGGTCCTTTGCTGGTTTATGCTGGTCATGTGCTGGCAAAGGACCAGCATAAACCAGCAAAGGACCAGCATAAACCAGCAATGGAACCAGCTAACACAGCTACCAGATCAAAATACCTAACCAGCATAATATGCAGTTTTTTTCAGACAGGGAGTCCAAAGATAACGGTTAAGTTGGAAAAGAACATCAGCATGACGTGGTACTCACAATATTGTCTATACTTATAATATCAAGTCAAATGGAAATGATTATGGGCAGCAATTTGAATGATACAATGCTCAGCTAAATATTTAAAGAGCACTTAAGAAGTTTAGAAGACAGATAGAGGGCAGTGTGCTTTACATAGAACACATTAAGAATCAAGCTCTTGAATGGTCTACATCATAAAATTACACATAAGCACCAAACTCCCTGACTAAAGCGCTTCAGAATGTAAATGATTTTGATCATTATCGAGACTTAGGGATTTGGTGTAGGTTACAGCTAGGAGGCAGATGCAGCCTGAGGAAAAACAGCAGAGTGCAAAACCGGTGGTTTCTGGAGTGGAGAAAATTAATAAAACTGTGGAGAACACTTCCATTTGGACTAGCCAGAGGGCTGAGGTTGAAGGAAAATGACAGAACACTAATTACTAATCTAGGAGGTGTACCGGAAACATGGACCTCCAATTAACGTGGTGGATTTCATACGGTTCAAAAGTTGGGGTCAAAAAGCTCTTGTTGATCAACAATGAATTTAATTTGATAAAATACGTAAAAACCGCAATATGGGGAAAATCTTACAAGTAAAAAACGGTTTTATTATAAAATGTAATTTATTCATGTGAGAGCAAAGCTACATTTTTAGCAGCCGTTACTCCATCTTCAAGGTCTCATGATCCTTTAGAAATCATTTATTACTAGTATGATGACCTGGTGCTCAAAAAACATTACTTATTATTATTATAATCCAAGACGAAATATTTTTGTGGATTCTGTGATTAATAGAAAGTTCAACAGGATTTATTTGAAAAATCTTTTGTAGCATTATAGGTGTTTTTACTAACAAATGTCCCTTTTGATCAATTTAATGTATCCTTTCGAATAAAGTATTAATTTCTTAATACTTTAGATCTTTTGAGATCTTACTGACCGTATAAATATATTTAAAACGTTATAAATATGTATTTTATTATTATTATTGGTAATTAACTCTGAACCCAGGTTATTTTGCTGACTTGGATGGGCATATGAATGTTTTTATGCTGAAACAAAGTGTTGTATGACTTGTGCTAAAATACTCACTACATCACATTAAAATCCATTCTCACTTTATTACAGGCCATTTTTCATGGTCTTTTGCAAACATAATGAATGGGTCTGGTGCCAAGAAGTGACGAAAATGGATCTGAGACAAAAAAAAAACCGCGGCATGAAATTGATTCTAAATATAAACATTAAGGTCTGACATTTCCCTTCACACTCTGAAGACACAAAGGTAAGACCATTTCAGTTGCACAAGCACACTTTCTTTTCAACATGTCAATTTTAACATTAGCAAAGAAGCGGCAACAAAGCAAAAGGAAGAGAGACCAAAGAGATGGAAGAACAGAGAAAAAAAAAAATAGGAAGCAGTCCTGCCAGACACCAGCACCTCACAACAATCAAACACACATGATTTGTCAGACCAGAGTTAAGTCTTTATTTATTTGCATAAGCATATCAGTAAGAAAGTATGATACCGTTTCAGTATGTGGAAAGCATCTCAATGTGCTCCACATCTTAACACAAACTACTATGTACAGTCTAAAAAGTGAGGTTCCTTTTAAGTATAGAAACACTGCTTGACGGCTCATAAAACCTACTGTATAGCAGGTGCTCTCACAAACTGAGTCCAAGTGCAGCAGAAACCCTATGGCTGGTTAGAGAGACACAGTCATATATATCAGTCCAACACAAAAATAGACCAATCACTTGAACTTCTGCAATCAGCCAGGGAGAGCATTTTGGCACACTGTACTAAACCCCATCGGCTGATCCTCAACAGAGGAAAACAGAATCTGGCACTTTTGATTACCGCCAGAGGACTACGCTAACTTGTGGCAGTGGGTTTGAGATGTTTTTTAATGCTTTTGAAGATTGTCACCTTTGCACTGACGTCCTAGAGCCAACAGACAGTTTTGCTCGGCTGGCAGACTTGACGTAGCCTCCAGCTGGTCCTCTCTGATTTTGCCCCCTCCCTCCCTGCCGGCACTTCTCTTTAGCCTCCGGCTCAGAGTCACTGAGCTCTGCATCCGGACAGTAACCGTCGCTCTCTTGGCATGGTTTGCTGCCCCCTAGCGGCCGCTCATTAGAAACCGGTTTGGAGAATCCGGAGGACTTGCGTGCGTTCTTCTCAAAGGCCCGAAGATCCTCAGTCCGTACTAAACTGACAGTGGCCTTCTTGAGGGATCGACTGAAGTGTTCAAGAGAGGTTTTGTGGAATCCACCTGACTGACTTTTCCCTGAAATCTCATTGCATGTGTCCTTTTCAGTGGACGTCTGGCACGAAGTGTCTCTTTGGAGTACGGGCTTGTCCATAATGCCGTTGGATTTCAATTGGTGGGTTTTCTCTGGTTCAGAGGTGGTTTTGCCTTTCCTATTAGACGATTGACCGTGGAGGGCAGCATGCAGAGCTAAAGGTTTGCCAGATTGCTTCACGACCAATGGGGGAGTCCCACCATCTCGTCGTATGTAGATGGAGGCTGGCAAGAGACCATTGGCGCGCTCCTCTATCCTTACCCGTCCAAGATGGAGTTGCGGTTTGCCCTGACCGATGCCTCCCTCACTAGTGTCATATACGTTACCACTGTTATCCGGGCACAGGGGTCCATTAACAGATTTTGAGCTGATTTTGCCATTGCCAAGTGACACTTTGGGCATTTTGAGTTTTAGGGTTATCCTAGGAGGGTGGAACAATAAGTTCTCTAAAGAAGAGGATGCTGGAAGCCCTACCAATAAAAGTAGAAGTTAGTCAATTATTCAGTGGTGCTGGAATGTCATGGATTTTTTTGATTGAAAGAGTTTAACTTTAAGTATAAGAAGTGTAGAGTACAAAATTAGAGTAAATTTTAACTCCAAGCTACAACAAACTACAAATTAATAAAGGAATAAAAAAACAAAATAAAATAATTAATAAATACAGAAAAAAAAAGTTAATTACCTGAAGATAACTCTTGGTTAATGAGTTTGACATGTAGATTGAAAATCTGCTCCTGAGCTTTACTCTGGGACAGCTTCAGTTTCTCTCTTCGACTCACCATGTAACACAAGTTTCTCACCTGAAAAAAGGCCAAACCCTTCAGGATCATACATCAAAAAACTCCCAACATGATATACTGGTTAAGCAGGCTTTACAATACTGTTTGCGGTCACAAAAGTTGCGGGTTCAATTGTTTTTGTAAAGGATGCCTTCAATTAAATCACAAGCAGTAATACACACTAAATACATGATAGTGTACAAAACATTTGATATTAAAAGATGCGTTTTTTTAAAAAGTCTATACCCTATAAATTATATACAGTAGTCAACATGAATGTGGACAAAATGTTTTCTTAAGGTAATATACTATGAGATAGATATATACTATATAGATATATATTTATATATATATATATAGTCAACAGCGGTAATAATAAGAAATGTAACTTAATCACCAAACGCATATTGAATGATTATGAAGGACTCGCGTGAAATGAAATGGGAGTAATGGCTACAGGCATAAAATACATTTTAAATATATTAAAATAGAAAAGATATTTAAAATTGCAATAATATTTAACAATATTGCTGTTTTTACTGTATTTTTGATCAAATAAATTCAGTATTGGTGAGCATAAAAGACTTCTTTCAAAACCATTAATAAAGCTTATAGACTCCAAACTTTTGAATGGTAGTGTACATAACTGGAAACTGGGAATGCAGGGAAAATTGCTCACAGCAACAAAAAGACAACTAGTTGAACATTCTGATCTATGTCTTTAAAAAATTATCTCATCCTTAGTGGCGCAATAGATCACAAAACTCACGGTTCGGATCATATTACGGTTTTGAGTCACGGATCGGATCATTTTTCGGATCAGCAACAACAAAAAATTTTTTTGTGAAAGCTTACTTTAAGTACTTCTATACCACAGCAAAAACTACTAGCTTAACTAATAGAAGTTAGTAATAAAACAAGAACAATTACACAAATTACAAGCATAGATGAATACAACAAAACACAGTTACAAATAAAGTCAGTAACAGTAGCATTTAGGTGCAGAAATATAATAATTAAGTGTAAAATAACACAATAGTGCTCACCGCACAAGTTAAATACAGATTATTCTTTGTTACAGCTGTGGTGTTATTTGATTAGCAGACAGAAACAGGTATTTATTGGGTGCTGTCTCTTTAAGATTAAATGCACGGACCTAATACTGACAACACATCCTGTTTTCTTCTCAGCTGTTTATGTTAACTTAAGACATAACCGACTTGTGTTTACTACAATACTTGCCAAAACGGGTATTTTAACATAACTTTGTGTGTACGTGAAAGAGGAATCAATTCGCTGTTCACGCGGTGTCTCTCTCTCTGCGTGTGAGGCAGCGGCTGAGCGAACAGAAAACAGCGTGCGAGTTAAAATTGCTTTGTGCAAATGATAAACTTTAACTCTGTGAAGGTTAACTTAACAGTTAATCCGCGAATCACATGCGTGCCGAACTGTGCAGCCTGATCCATACGGATCACGGATCATCTACGATCCGTTGCACCCCTAATGATGACGGTAGTACCCACCCTCTCCAGGTCCTGCCGCAGGTGCATGAACATGCGCATTCGTGTGTGGATGCTGTCCTCCTGTGGTTGCAATAGCAGGTTCTCTTCATCATCTTTAGGTGGAAGCAGGGCCTTGTTAAAGTTGCTTTTCCTCTTCATCTTCCAGTACTGAAAGATAAAATCCAGCAGGCTGATTGGCAGTCCAAGGTCTTGGGCCACTTCCTCAGGATGAACGAGTGTGTAGAACTCCTCCTCCAGCTCCTGAAGCTTCTGCGCCCTCAAGCCCAGTTTCTCAGTCTCAGTTGGAGGTTTATGACAGGCCGGACTCAAACCCGCTTCTCCAGCTTTGGGTTTGCTATGCTTCAGGCAGTAGGATTTGAACTTGACCTCGTCACCTTCATCCAGGATGGTCTTCATCTCCAGGTTGTGTTCAAAAGCACAAGTGACGTGGAAAGGGATGGTGCAGTTCTTAACCGAACACTGCAAGATTAGAGACAGTGTTAAAAAACATCAATCTGGAAGACAAAACTAGAGACAATATTTACTGATCTTCATTACTTTTTATTTCATTTGACATAAAAGAAAAGCTTAGGGCTTGAATATCTCTGCTCCCAAACTATTACTGTACCTTCTAATCTCACTGCAAATAAGTGATGTCCTTCATCAGTATTTTTGTCTTGTTTTCCAGTACAAATGTCTAAAGATGACTAAATCAAGACCACATTTACTTGAGAAGCAAAATGACAAGTCTCGTTTTCTGTGAAACTGACCAAAATGGAGTTTATAATTAAAAAGCAAAAATATCCGCTAGTGGACTTAAGTACAAGTTTTCATACTCCATTGACCGATATATTTGTTCTTGTTTGAAACAAACTCACTTAATTTTGTTCAATTTCTCGGAAAACAAAACGCCATATTTGCATCTCAAGTAAATATGTCTTAGATATGTATGTTAATATGTACTGTAAAAATTATGTCACTGAAGGAAGTTTTCTTTCCCAAGTTCTTATATCCAACTAAGGTTGTCTGTTTAATTTTCAAACTGACATTAATATTATGGAGTAATTGTTGCAACCCAATTAATCAGCAGAAATGTTCATGCACTATACACCATTACCTGTATACAGGCTCCAGTCTTGAGTTTACAGAGACTGCAGATGAGCGACCAGCGACTGGGAGGAATATGAGACACTTTGGTGATGGGTTCCATCCTCTCTGGGCATGCAATGCTCACCTAAAGGCATATACAACATTTTTTTAAAAAAGACCCCATAAACTCAAAACTGCAGTTTTGTGGCTTTTGTGTGCTTAATTAAAACTAACAAATATGCTGACATAGGAAAGTAAGCTCAACTTCATAATATTATTAATGAAACAACATTAAGAGCATACAATCATAACAATAATGCAGGTGTAATTCCATCCTTGTGACAGACAACTCACCTCTGGTATCCAGAGGGCACAGCTTACATGAGCCCATTTAGTGCCCGCCCTGGTGGCCTTCATTGCGCCCCCTCTTTTAGGACACAGAAGGCACTGGGGATTGATGCCAAGAACACAAGTCCTACACAACCAGTTCCCATCTGGCACTTTCACAATGCCATAGCAGGCCTGCAACAGAATATGAGTGTGATGAGTTTTAGGATAAAGTTATCTTCTTCTAGCTTACAATACATACTACAATAAATACATTTTAAATCAAATTTTATAATTAAATAATTTGCTTTTATGGTTATTCGTATTTCTTATGCATCTGTTGTGATTATTTTATGACTATTTTAAATCTTTTTTAAATGTTAAGCACTTGGAATTACCATTGTGTATGAAATGTGCTATATAAATAAACTTGCCTTGACTTTCAATAATATACTACAGCAATATTTTACTACAAAAGTATATATAAGCATATAGATCATATGCAGTATAGTTAGACAAAAAAAAAGTCTTCTGAATTTTTGAGAAATGTATTTACTGACAGCAACAAAGATCTCACCTGGTGCACACAGATGTTACACTTGTCACAAAAGACCATGTCATTGCCCTCCTCACTGTCAGGTGAACGACATACATCACAGATGACATCCTCATCGTACTCTATTCCCAACCCTTCCTCAGTCTCGATGGCGTGGTTCATGTTGTCATGGCACTGTCTCTCCAGTGCCTCCATCACCCGCTCCATCGTCAACTCATCCACTGGCCCGTCACCTAAACGTAACATCCAAAATGTTAAATTTCTTACAGGGAATCTTACAGGGAAGCTTTTACAAGCAGCTTCTCTCTTACCCATCACCCCAAGCTCTGTATTGAGCTGCTGGAGAAAGTATAGATCCATATCATCAAGGTCGTATCTACACATAGCTTCCGCCAGCTCCTTGATGTTGACGTAACCTGTCTCCGTAGAGTCCTGACTCCAGCACTGAATATATTTCCTTGGTTTGGTGAAGAGGACCTCCTTTGGCTTCTCTGCTATTATCCTACACACAAAAAACCCAACTTAAGTCACATGCAAGATTGTACATTTTGTAAACCTGTTTTTACCTGTTCTTTCTTTTATTCAAAGTGACATACCTCACAGAGGGCTGAGGGATAGTGTCTGGACTAACGAGTACTTGTACACCCTTTTCCCATTCCTGCTTCCATGTGTCCGCCAACAGGTAATAATCATCAGGAGAAATATGGTGAGAATCTGGGAGCTTCATGGCACTGATCAAGTCTTTTCTGAACACCTAACAAGGGAGAAATATCCTTAATGAGCCGGGATGCTCCGATCAGGATTTTTGCAGCCGATAGTGAGTACTGATTTCTTGTCATGGTGATCGGTCGATACCGATGCCGATTCTGATGCTTCAAGCTTTATATAGACTGTTTCATCGGGCGCACGCGACTGGCCCGAAGTTAACTTCAGGTCTGTGTTTGTTTATCAGTCTGGCTATGGCGCCGGCTACAAACGCAGCAGTTAAGTGATGTGCGCAGAGGAACAGTTGTTAATCGGCAGGCGGGTACCTTTTTTTTAAAAAATGCAACTCTGATTCTGCAGGTGGGTCGTGGAGAAATAAAATAAATCATAAATTATGCAAATATTAACTACATTTTTTTAAATAAAATTTTTCCATGAGGCTGACGATTTCGCGCGCACGTGTGTGTGTTCGTTCGCCGGATCGGGAAGCTGCAGTGACAGAAACAGTGACATTCCAGATAAAGTTTGAAAAGAGTAAAGCCTGTGTTAATGCTATTGAGTAGGCTAATATGGCCAAAGAAGTTATTTTGTTTTATAAACAACAGCCCACGATCAGCGTATTAATGTTACCATTATCCCTTACGGCTCTGACGAGGTTTTGTTCCATCCTCCAAGCTGTGACAACTCACAAAAAGCTATTTTTAGCCAAGCAGCACGGAGAGCCGCTTCAGAAACGTGCCGCGGCTGGCTCATAAACACAAGCACTGACTAGATCGGCCGCGATCAGCTCCGGTTCCCATGTAGCCGTAACGCGCCGCAGACGCGTGCAGTGAGGCGCAGATCTGCTCTAACGTCACTGAATCTGCTGTTAAAAATGAACCATCTAGGCCTATTTATCATATCATTATGCAAAACATATATGACGAATAGCGAATTTTTCATTGTTTCTCGAAACGTCATAGCATTTCCACACCAGCTATGACATGACTGTGGCGCCAAATCATTTATGTCCCCACGCATCATGTACGTCATCACGCGTTGACATCAAATTGCGATCGGTTCGTGAGATCGGCCAAGTTATTGATGACCGATCGAGTCATAAAATGTGATTATCGGCCGATACCAATCTCCGGCCGATCGATCGGAGCATCCCTATTAATTAGTGATAAAACCAATTTTATTGTAGAAAAACCTCATTCATAGGGCTGGTGATAAAAATCAAGAGTTTTAAAACAAGTTAAGGTGTTTACCTCTGCTGGTTTCTTCTGAGCAGAGGCGGGGGTGCCTGGTTTGCTTCCATACTTGTTAAAGGAAAAGGATGTCGAGGGACCTTTATGATACAAACACGGAGTGAGCCAAGAATAAACATCTTTGTTCTGTATGAATCTTACAAGTAGATTGAGAATTTTTTAAGGCTCATTTTACTTACTCTCATTGTCTGAACTGTCACTGCTGCTTGAAGTCCTGAGTCGTTTCATCCTGACGTATCCTGCAATGAAAGACAGAAGTACAACTAAAATACATCTTCAGCTCAACCAGTTTCTGTTTAAACCATTTTTAAACCATGCTTTCACCTACACCGAAAAAACAGAGCTGTTTTACATAACAGAAGAAAAAAAAATAAAAAGTAGTGGATTGCAAGTACTAGTAGCTAAAAAGTAGTAGTTTGCTAAATAGTACTAGTTAATACAAGTAATTTACCTTAGCTTATACTACAGCCAGGCATACATACACTACAGTTCAAGAGTTTGGGGTTGTTAAGATTTATTAATGTTTTTGAACAGACGTTGTTATGTCACCAGGCTGCATTTTTGATCAAAAATATGGTAAAAAAAGTAATATTGTGGAATATTATACTATACTTTATATTCAATATTATTAATTATATTAAACCTATTTTCTATTTTAATACATTTTAAAACAATTTTATTCCTATGATGGAAAAGCTGAATTTTCATCATCCATTACTCCAGTCTTCAGTGTCACATGATCCTTCAGAAACTCTTTTAATATGCTGATTTGGTGCTCAAGAAACATTTATTATTGTTATCAATGTTGAAAACAGTTAATCTCCCCCCGGAAACTGAGATACATTTCTTTTAGGATTCTTTGATGAGTAGAAAGTTCAAAAACAGAATTTATTTGAAATAGTATAAAAGATGTGTCATTTTTCTGCATCCTTTCTGAAAGAAATTATCTTTATTACCATGCATTGTTATTTTATGTGCATGTGCACATCAAAGAAAATAACATAATTCCAGGAACATAATATAATTCTAATTTGCATTTACTTTGCAAAGAATATATTTTTTTGGATAGTTGTTAAAATTGTTACTATCGACCAATATAAGTTCATTACAGGTTTATTACATTTTTTTTCCTAAACAGTAATGTTGCATTATAAATTTGATGGGTTTTTACATGTTTAAATTAAAGTACCATGTAAATATGACACATGAACAGTAATCATTCAGTACCCTGAAATAGATGTTATTACCATTAGAGGGCAGCTTTAAAGGTTTTTCTTTCACGGAGCAGTTTTTCACTCACCATAAATTCAAAGAGCATGCTACTGTTTTCCTCTGTTGTGCTTCTTCTGCCTTTCGCTCATGCCTGAAAACAAAGAACGAGACTTGAGGAGTGAACACATACGGTTCACAATTTGAACGAAATGTGGGGTGGTAAAACAGGCGATGGAGGCTGATAGACAGCCAGCAAAGCACAGCATGCACTGTGATTTATTATGCTCCAATACCTGACTGAGAGGCCTCCTTAAATAAATATTAACCTAGCTCACTAGAAGCAACTGCAGCCAAACCACACATATGAAACTATGTACAGACATAGCATCTTAAAAAGCACAACGTACAAGCAAGGAAATATTAGATGACCGATATTTGTTAGTGAATCTATAATACTTAAAACATATGCTCAGTAGGGCTGGGCGATATGGCCAAAAAAATTATCACGATCATTTTTTTCATATCAGTCGATATCGATAATTATCACGATAAATGTAAAAATCTTTATTTCTTTCAAGTTTAAAGCCAGATTTTTGCTCCAAAGTGAAAGTTGTAGATAGCAGACCATTAATTTTCCTTAACAAAATAAACATCTAAATAGAAAAAATTATTTATTAGTTTCTGCATGTTCTAATGAGTGATATTGTTTCAAACCAAGAAACAGGTTTGGGTTGCCTGATAATATTAATAATAATAACACTTTTTGTCTCTTAGAAATGTACATTTGATAGTAGCTTGAGTTAGGAGGCAGAGGTAAATTTTTGTGCATTATCAAAATCAGTAACATCTGTAAAAAAATTGTAGCAACCTCAGTTTTATACGGTTAAATTTATTCTGACCAAGATTTGTTTTTTGGTTTTAATTAAGCATTGGTCTCCCATAATAGCCTACATTTATCATGATAAAACACCGTTACACCAACATATAGCCCTCAATACCTGGTAAAAATATAAATAGGAAACAGTAGTCTAAAAACATTCAGATAAATGCCAAATGCTATAGATTAATCACGGTAAATACTAGAATATATCATTATCCTGTAATAAAATCGTGTCTGAATATCCAACTTCTGCCCAATACCCATGGTCTGCAGGAGCCGTACTAGTTTACAAACTACTGTAAATCACAGTCCATTGTTTCCATCGCTCATCGCGATCACCACTGGATCCACAGTGCTGTTAGTGCTGCAGTGACCGCAGTAAACGCATATGCTCTAGTGAGCCTCGCGCCACGTCAACAGCAGTTGAACTGTAATCGAGAGGATAAATGGACAGTGTGGCACGATCTCAACAAATCTGACGCTTCATTCCGAGGTAGTGCATAAACATTATACAAGCATTTCGACCTTCATAGATTCTAAAACTCTAGAGAACATTATCTTCGCGATAATTACCATTATAGAATTATCGCTCAGCCATATCCGTAGTTTAAAGAAAAGAGAGGAAAAGAGAAAGAGGGAGACTTGGTAATTTAGGCATGAAGGATTCAGGGAGATAAGAGGTCTGTCCCATAACTAAACTACTGCTGTTCTGTTCTGACATGGAAGTCTACAGGGGAGGAGGGAAAAAACACTGTCACCCTGTTAAGCATGCAATAAACTGCACAATATTTGAATACTCAGATTTGCATGTTTAAAAGTTTAATTTCTTTTGATAGAAATGAATAGGTTTATTCAACAAAAGTTACTGTTCTTTTGATCATGTAAAGGCCCACTTTTGTTTGAAGGTTGATCTATTAAGATGTAGATAATAAATAAAGCAAAGTCTGGTGAGCGTAAGAGACTTCTTCGAAAAACAAAAAAATCTTACTATACTGCCCACAAATTTCAGAATGATTTTTCAAACATTTGATTTTACAAATAGCATTTTGATGTGGTGTCATTTCTGTGCAGAGACAACTCTTGAACAACCACTGACTTGTGTTTAAGGAGCAGTTCCAACAATAGTAGTAAACTTTGTCCCAACACCTCACTTGGTTAACATAATTCTAGTGTGATCCTTCATTATCAAACTGGTATGGATCACTAGCACTGTACAAAACAAGAATTTTATAAATTAGATAAACTCTATAATTTAAGCTTTAGACTCCATGCTCATTATGACTGCTGCGCACTGCAAAGTCTCCAGACTAAGTAAACAGAAAAAGCACTCAGTGTGCCTCTTCAATGCTCCACAAAGGACTTTTGACGTGGATCTAAAGCCACATTTGAGACAGTAACAGACTGGCTTTCAAGCCCAGAGAGGAACATCTGCTTCTGACGCACATACTCTCCCATACATAGTGCGAATGTTTTAAAAAGGCAGCACAAATGAGACTAAAAAGATTGGAGTGACTTAAAACAAAAGGAGCCCCTACCAAGTATTGAGTACATGTACAGTAAATGAACATACTTTCCAGAAGGCCAACAATTCACTAAAAATGTTTTTTTTATTGATCTTATGAAGTATTCTAATTTGTTGAGATAGTGAATGGTGGGTTTTTGTTAAATGTGAGACAAAACATCACAATTAAAAGAACCAAAAACTACTTCAGTCTGTGTGCACTGAAATTATTTAATACACGAGTTTCACAATTTAGTTGAATTACTGAAATAAATGAACTTTTCCACGACATTCTAATTTATTGAGATGCACCTGTATTGTAAGACAATTTGCCATTACACAGTTTACACAAAACTTTTCCGTTTCCTTCTAATTCAAAATAATTCCCATCGTCTTTCGCATGGTCATTTTTGAACTCGTCGCAACTGACACGAAGAAAACGCATGTGTGGTCTGAGGTAAAAATGTAGTTTCCGCTCAGATAAACTTTTAAAAATAATGTATTATTTTTCAAACGTTTTATTTTAACTTGTTATTTAAAATGTTTTAAATGCAATGTTAAAATGACGGTAATTTGAATGATAAAATCATGTTTGTTTGTTTTTTCCTGTCGTGTAATCGACTATTATTTTCAGTGTCGACTAGTAGGAGCTGTACCGTTTAGTCGACTAGACCCGCACATCCCTAGTGGAGAGCATTTTAATAAATCTAAATAACCTTTTTTACCTATTGAACCATATACGCCAACTAAAAAATATTTAAAGTAAGAAAGCCAATGAAAGTCTTAAATTTATTTAGGTTATTATTTTTTGGAATTTTTGTCTAACTTGATAAAAGTCAAGCTCAAAACAGCTTTGTTATCCTTTGACAAAAGGTTGGTTTTTGACCATTTGCATAACGATGACACCTACATAAATGATCACTGAATTCTATATTCTATAAACAAATCTTTTTAGTGAAATAATTCAAAAGACTCGATTCACTGAAATCAAAACCCCTCCAGCTAGCAGTGGTGGAGGTAACAAATTACAACTACTCACGTTACAATAATTAAGTAGTTTTTATCGGGGGGGTAATTGTCTTTTTGAGTATATTTTAAAGCTGTACTTTTACTTGTACTCAAGTACAAATTAAGCTAAATAATCTACTTCGTTATTTTTTAATCATAGTCGTTACCGAGTACACCCACAATTTGAATTGATTTCAAACCTGGCCGAAACTTCAGTAGCCAATAAAAATAAGAGAAAGATGTCCGATCGTAAAGGGACCAATAAAAGCCCTGATACATGAACCGGGAAAGGGGAAAAGGCCGCCAGCAATGCATCCGTGAGAGTGATCAGACAGTGAGGGAGCAGTGTTGTAATTTATGGGACTCAAAGTTGGACGAGAAACACATAACATGGTAGTGTAATCATAAATATTCGATTTTGTATCGATATTGAAATATCTGACAGTTCCACTACCTCATCACAGTATCTACCGATATACACCGATAACAGATGCCGTCTCTCTTTCTTACTAACAGTGAGTTTGACACGCAATCGCCTACTGTCGATTACAGAGTCTGAATGTCCGCGCGGGATTGCAGGTATTTCGCATCATTTTAATCATTCCCGTGCAAATGTGGCGAGACTTATTCGGAACATGAGAACAAGTACTGTAAGGCAGAAAAATGGGATGCAAGCTCTCAAACGTCTAAACTATATAATTCCGAGTAGAGATCCGATCGATTCGGCAGGGATCGATAGTTATCGGAGATTTTCCTCATGATCGGCAGTCAGCTCACTGACTTGTCCAATTTAGACGACGATCGTTCTTTCACCAGCAGCACAGCAATAACATCAGCTGCGCCATCTCGATCTTCTTCTCTCTGACGACACCTTAGCTCTCACCACACACAAACACACGTCTCATTCGCTCCGGTAAGATGTAGTGCGAAGTATTTTAGTAATTCCGCGGTTCGCCGCTTATACCATAACGCACACGCGCAACAACCTGATCAATATAGTGGACGCACACAATCAGCTCAGTCCTCAAAAAGCTTGTGAGCCACAAATACAAATGAGTGGCTAACCTGGCGCTAAACGTTTAAATACATAAAATTGTGTCAAAATGCTCGTTTGGCGACGTGTCCAGTTAAACAGGTCAGTTTCGGACGTTAAAGAGTGAGAACGAGAACGCATGTTGTGTACAGTTTATTGGGTCCGTGGATAACCTCTTAAAGGGACCGCAGTCCAATATACCTACTGCTGCCTGTCATGTTAATCAAAGAACAAAAGAAAAAAAAAATTTCTTGCTCTTGGACTCGAATTACGTCTTTATACCTATAATGGTACGCATTAATCGTATTTAATTTTTACAATGAAGGCTACAGAAATTAAAGTAATCAAATCTAAAATAACTGGATGTGTTATTTTACATTTGATCACTTTAATTTCTGTAGTATTTCTTAACACATGTTTATTTCACATGTTAGGCTACATTTACACTAGTTATTTTTCGTTTTAAAACGCATAGCTCAGACAAAATCATGATTTCTATTTATTTTCCACCAATTTACTGATGAGCATTAGCAGCTTCCAGAGCTGTCTGTCTGTGTTCTCTCTTCCATGATCGCTGCTATGAATAACAGTAATTTCAGCAAAATACAGGGCAAAAAACACTAAGATGCTAATCGGAGGGAAGTTCTTACAAAAAACTTTTCTGTTGTTCTGTAAATAAACAAAAGGACAATACCATACCTAGAATAAGCATGACAAAACCTCTGTTTTAAACATTTATTATAACATTCACACATAGTGTTCAAATTGGAATCTGTAATATTTTCTAATGTTTTAAAAGGAGTCTCTTCTCAGCAAGGCTGCTTTTAATTGTGCAGTGTAAAAAAATAAAATACATGCCTGATTCAAGAAGGGTGTCTGATGGCCAAAAATTATTATTTTACCAACTTATTAATTTTAAGTTAAATTGTGCTTTGTTGATATAATTTCTGCTAGAATGTTAAAAAATGTTCAGCGTTAAGTAAATATTTTTAAATAGTTGTTTTGTAAATGATTTTTTCTTTGAAAAGCAAGACAAAACAATAAAAAGCACATTTTGGCTTTTTAAATTTATGCAATGGTGGAAAAAAAATTGGCAAAATACATGGGGAAAAAAAACTTTAATATTTTGTTCGGTTTCGGCCAAGAATTTTCTTTTCGGTGCATACCTATTTATCATCTTATGTAACATGATGCTACAGTTTGCATGAATGGTCAGATAACACTCGCTTTCGGTCGTGTAGTATGAACGGACATCCATGCAGCTCCCGCGCTACTCTCCATTGGAAATAAATGACTGAATGACCGGTCAGTCGCTTGTCGGAGATAGTGGAAAGCCAGCTTGAAATGCAGTGGGAAACGCCAGTATGACGAGGATCGTTTTCATTTTAAAACAAATACTCACCAGTGTAAATGTAGCTTTACATCTATGGGGGCTGGGACGCATTCGCACTACAGCCTCACGTGTGCACCACATCTCTGAGTGTAACTGGTGTAAACTAGTAGGTGTGTTCAACTTGACGCGCAAACCGATCAGTGTAATACAGTACCACGAGAGCTAAAGAGAGCAGACTGCTCCGTGCAATCACTCTCGCGGATGTCAAACACTGATCGATCTGCGCCGCACCATTTTTAGTCGAACACACCGGCTAGTGCTGCAGGTTTATTGGCTCACTGACGCTGATGAGATAAACCCCTTAAATATCGAAATTTGGTACCGAACGACAAAACGTTTTTCGATACTCGATGGTATCGCGGCAATTCGGTCGGTGCCTAAAAAGTAACGAACTCGATACCCAGCCCTAATGAATACCTACTTTTAGTGCACATACTAGTATTGTGCGTGAACAATTAAAACTGTGAAAGTCATACACTGAAAAAAACAAGGTCAGCACATTTCTAAATATTAATCAAAAACTGGAAAAATTGGATTCGCTCGGGAATGGCGTTCTGGCTTGATGAATCAATTGACGGCTTGGGTGAGATCTTCTTGTTACGTAATGACGTAGGACGGCTGTTTCTGGGCCAAGCCTCTACCATTTCAATGAGAATACCATCTCAAAGTATTATGAGCACTATTTAATTAAGATTACATATTTCAAGCAAAGCTTAAAAATTTCTAAGGAAACTAAGTCTTGTGCTCAAAAGTGTCTCCGCACTAATATTTAGTGAATCACTGTCTGGCCATTTGGGATTTCAGTATGGAGATAAAGGTTAGGGTTATTTTTTTCAGTATTGCATGACATTGTGAGTGTGTATTAGTACAGTTTGTTGTTTTCTTGTGGCGTCTGGCAGAGCGTAGGACCCAGAAGCGCTGAAGCGTGATATCAGACGTAACAAGCAGATATTCTCAACCACTATCCAACCGTGAATCTGCTACGAGCAAGAGGTGGAGAGGAGGTGCACCACAATAAAACACCGCTCTTTATTCAATCATCCGTTTATGGGACATTTACATCACAACACCACATGAAGTCAGTTGCAAATTATGGTTCACGGGTACGTCTAGTGATAGTTTTTCAAGGTACTGCATTTAGAAATTCCTGTATCGGACCACCAATTCATGTAATTGTCAATAGATAAAAGTGGGTTATGCCTTAAAGTAGTATTACCATAGATCTTGATATGAATGATATTTTTGTAATTTATTAAATACTTGCCAGCTAAAAAAAAATACTAATAACTAGTACTCGGGAGTAGTTTTTGAGAAGAGTTAATTTGTACTTTTAACTTAATGGCACAATATGTACGATTTTTTTTATTAAGATATCCAAAAACCACTAGAACAGTTTAATTTATTTTGCTGACTTGTGTACTTGCATTCTCTCAACTGTTTTGAAGAATGTTTAAATCAGGAGAAATAAGCAATTTTAACTAGTGAAACGGACCGTGTCTATAGTGTCATTGTGTCGCCTGCCAATGACGTTATAAATCCTCGATTTCCGGTTTTGTTTTGTAGAAAAAATGGAAACACCAAAGACGCTTTAATAAGTTGTGCGTTTTAATAGACCGGTGACGACCGCACAGAGTAGAATAATAACAGAACTTTCAAATGTATCTAGTATGATAAAAAAGCGCTGCTTTTTCCCACATACGCACGACCGGAAGGAGTGGAAGCGGTCAACTGTGGCATAATAAAAGCTTCGCTGCTTTCGAGGCGTGTGTTCTGTGTCACGCTAGTTAAGCGACCCTAGTTGCGATTTGAGGCTTTCAGCAAACACTGTTCATTCTACTAGTAAATAATCATTAGATTCTCAGGAACATGAGTTGCCGAGTCATGTCGGATTGCTTTGGCTGTGGGGATGAAGACGACAACTCTATGATTCCACACTCAGTCACAGCGTCTTCAAACTACGCCTTTGTATATTTGTTTATTTTGAATACACGCCCTCTAGCGGAAAATTACATATTGTGCCTTTAAGTACTGTTTTGACAACAGTACTTTTACTTGTAATTGCGTATTATTTCAGCAATGTAACAGTACTTCAGGGCCCTTGCAAATATCGCTAGCCCGAGTCCCAGGGGACTATTGTGTTTTCCCGTGGGCTACCAAAATGTATCCCAACCGCCCGGGGGGGAGGGAGACCTTAAACTGAGATCTCCTGGGTCCTTAAAAATACTTAGGGAGTTGTATAAAACTTAAGGCATAAAAGTTTAAATGCATTAAATGGTATAAGAATGTCTAATTTATAATTTCAAGAGGGCCTTAAAACAGTTGGGGACGGAAAGCCAGCAGTGTCGCGATATAGGCTGGATTTAAACTTCACAAAGGCAAATGATGTAATTGTGAAATATAAAGATGAGCGCTGCACGGTTTCAAGTAAAAACGCGCGTGGAGTCTTTATTTGATGTATCTGAGGGAACGACTCTGTCCTCAGACCGTGCTCGTTGGCCATTTTTATTTCATGTTACCTAGAATTCCTGATATAAAGCAGCGTTTATGAGCGCAGAGTTTGTGTACAGCTGTTACTGGGGAAACCACAATATTTCAGCAGTACCACCTCGTGGCAGAGAATGAATTTACATTTCCAACAAGCCTTTCTTGCTGATTATGGTCCGATGACTCAGATCAATGCAAATATCAACTCATATTTTTACGCAGCAAACACATAGAGTTTTAAATGAGAAAGAAGTTAATGTGCCTTATAAAAATCTAAACAATTAAGACAGTAACATTTATACGTTTTAAATTGACAATTTATATGCTTGAATTATCCCTTTTCATAAAAATGGTCTAAACGCTGAAATGCTGTTGTACAAGGTTTTTTTAGTGAAAACCTGTATCTGAACTGTAAATCATGTAATTTTATGGCCCAGCACTTTATGTTACCATAGACATTGTCCAACCCCACTCAAACGGTGTCCATTTTACTTGTGCAGCTCTTAAAATGGGTCATAAATTGCCCTAAATTTATTTTTTAAAATTCTGCAGATACCCTGTAAGTAGTGAAATAAATTCCTTCCTTCATATTTGTTGATTGAAAATATTTTTGATTGACATTTAAATTATCTGATTTATTTATATTCAATATATATATATATATATATAGATAGATAGAAAGATATAAAAGTCTTATTTTATTTGGGCTAGTTAAATTATTTTTCGGGCTACCAATATCTGAAGAGTACCTGCCCGAAGGGCTACCAGGGATTTTGAAATTTTGCGAGCCCTGGTACTTGTACTCAAGTACAAATTTTCAGTACTCTTTCCACCACTGCCAGCTAGTGCCCAGACTACTTCATCTCGGCACCTAACCCACACTTGCCTAGTGTACCAGCAAACCTTCATTTAGTGACTATTAAATGCACTATAAAACTGATCTTGGTAAAGCTGCACTGTAAAGCAGCTGTAAAGTTACTAACCCCAACATTAGTTAATAAGTACCTTAAATGTTTAAACTTAAATCTGTAACGTTAAATTAACCATAGACTAAAAGTTTACAGATTAAAGCCCGCACCCAGGGATTTCGCGGGAAAAAGTGGGCAGGAAACGGAAGCTCGAGGAGGCCATTCCCGCATTCCAACAACAGTACTTCCGCTCCAAACTTTGTTGCACTGTGCTCGTACTGCTTCAGAATTAAAACTCAGTTATATTGGTTTCGTGTCATTTATTCATTAATTTTTTTACAAAGTGCACTATACACTTATTCGTTCTGTCGGTTGAATTGCGCTAATGATTTAGCATTAGTGTATTTTATCCAGCGAGGAAGACAAATACATTTCACAAGGCTTTAAAAACGAAGTTGTTTCTTTACGTTACACGGTTCATATTCATAAAAAAATAGGCGACAAAATCCAGCGAATAAATATATAAGTGTAATTATGCGACAACCCAGTGTCCATTCACAAATGCACATCGCCTCTTTGTAAAACTAAAGCATGATACAACGAAAACAAATGTTTAACGAGCCCTTGTGTTATGACTATTTCCCACTCAGTTATTCCCATGCTAGGTGAACAGATCAACTCTGCAAATTCCCACAGCTAAATAAAGAACGGAAGGGTAAACACAGCAGTGCTTTCCAGTAAAGTCTCACTAAACAGCACTACTGTGTGTGTCTGTGTGAGCATTAGGTGCTCGTGTCCTCCATTGCTGCACGCGCGAGGGATTCTGACGGCCTTGGCGCCAAACTCGAGCCCTCTCCAGTCACTACAAAACCTTCTACCGTGCTTCCTGCGTGTATATAACAACATTCTGTGCGTGATCGCAAACTTTAACGCAAGCATAATGTTATCGCTGCTACCAATATTGTCCCAGTTGTCTAAAACGAACGTAAAACCCTGCTCTGGATCTGTAGGAAGCAGCAGGCCCCACTGCCTGGATAACTGGCACACTGAGCCCTGTGTGAACACACGAGCAGTATTGTTCGTGCTGCACCCTTACCTCACATCCAAAAATCCAGTGTTTCGGGACGAACGCACAAGGCGGTAGACTCCGCAAGGCCGTCTCCAAGTTAGCAGTCCAGAGATGCGGCATATACTCGTAGTTTCGTGATTTTTTTCTTTTCTGTCCCACTGTCAATATCCCAAAAGCAGAAATCACCCTCACCACGACACAACAGCTCTATTGTACTACCCGACCGCTGGGTCCTAAACTCCGCCCGATTCATGGCCCTTCTAACCGAGAGCGCCAGTGGAACATGGACTATTTAGCATACTTCTCAGGGTTAGTTCAACATCTTTTAGTTGCCACTATGGAGGACTGTGATGTAGTTAATTATTACGTTTTTATAGTATTTGTAGTTTGCAATGCACGAACAATTTGCTTGAAATGTCCAATTAAATAAACTATTGTATATATATATATAATAAAAAAGTGACGGTTGTGGCCTAATGGTTAGAGACGGATTTGTAACCTGAAGGTCACAGGTTCGAGTCTCATTACTGGTAGTTACTCATTACTGGAGTGATTGACCAGTGCTCTCTTCCACCTTCAATACCTTGACTGAGGTGCCCTTGAGCAAGGCACGAACCCCCAACTGCTCCCCGTGCGCCACAGCAAAAAAATGGCTGCCCACTGCTCCTGGTGTGTGTCTTCACTACTCACTGGCCACGGCTCTGTCTTGTCTGTCTTGTCTGTCTGTCTGTCTTTCTGTCTGTCTGTGTGTGTGCACTTGAATAGGTGAAATGCAGAGCACAAATTTCCAGTATGGGTTACCATACTTGGCAAATGTCACAACTTTCCCTTTCTTTTTTTTAGTTTTTGCTTTGTATCAAAAAATCATGCTGTTCTTTTGAATTTTCTATTCATCAAAGAATCCTGAAAAAATATATCACGTTTATTTTTTTCATTTATACGCATACATATACTTATGACTAGTGTGAATAACAAATTACCCAGTCAAATGTAAATTTTACTCACAAGAACTTCTTCAAGGATATGTTTTTGAGCTTGACAAATCAGACAACCATTGTAGTTCTTATTTAGCAACTTGTGTAATTTATGCTGTAGAACAGTGTTTCTCAACCCTGGTCCTGAGCAACCCCCAACACTGCACATTTTGTATGTATCCCTAATCAGACACCCAATTTAGTTACTGCAGTCTCTACTAACAAGCTGATGATCTGAATCAGGTGTGTTTGATTAGGGGAACACAAAATGTGCAGTGTGGGGGGCGCCCAGGCAGATTGAGAAATACTGCTGTAGAACAAAACATGTTCTTACACAAAGTGAAGTGACTTGTGGCAAAGTATGGTGTCCCATACTCATAATTGTGCTCTGCATTTTACCCATCCAGTGCGCACACACACGGAGTTATTATCAACCCAAGCAGGGGGGCAGCCATTATTGCTGCAGCACCTGGGGAGCAGTTGGGGGTTTGGTGCCTTGCTCAAGGGACTCACCTCAGTCGTGGTATTGAGGGTGGAAGAGAGCACTGTACATTCACTCCCCCCCCCCCACCTACAATCCCTGCCAGACCTGAGACTCAAACCCATGACCTTCGGGTTACAAGTCTGACAGGCTGCAGGTTCAAGTCTCTAGGGATTGTAGGTGGGGGGGAAGTGAATGACCAGCACTCACTTCCATCCTCTTACTGCCAAAACCTACTCTTTAATTCTGCCATTTTGGACACTGAAACTTCTTACCTAGGACTACTTACTGTTCTTAAAGGGATAGTTCACCCAAAATTTAAATTTGATGTTTCTCGCTTATCCCCTCAGGGCATCCAAATTGTAGTGACTTTGTTTCTTCTTCGTATCCACAAACTGAGATTTTTAAGTCAAACTGTTGCAGTCTGTCAGTCCTATAATGTCAGTGGATGGGAATCACGGCTTTGAGTCATAAAACATACACAAACAAAATCTAATTAAACCCTGTGGCTCGTGACGATACATATTGTTGTGTAAAGACACGAAACGATTGGTCTACAATAAACTGAACAGTATTTATATCGTTTTTTTTACCTCTGATTTACCGCAATGTCTGAACTGTCCTGAGCGCGTTAGCGTCTTCTTCTTGCTTTACGGCAGATCACAGACTTATAAGTGCATTACCGCCACCTATCTCTCAAATGGACCATTGACACTCCCAATTGAGATTGTAGATGCGAGAGTCCATGGTCCATTTGAGAGATAGGTGGCGGCAATACACTTATAAGTCTGCGATCCGCCATAAAGCAAGAAGACACCTCAGCGCAGGCTGAAGAAGAAGATGCGAACACGCTCAGGACAGTTCAGACATTGCGGTGAATCAGAGATAAAAAAAACTATATAAATACTGTTCAGTTTTTTGCACAGACCGATCGTTTTGTGTCTTTTCACATCAGTGTATCATCACGAGCCGCAGGGTTTAATTTGGTTTTGCTTGTGTAAAAAAAGCTCTCAAAGCCGTGATTCCCATCCACTGACATTATAGGACTGACAGACTGCAACGGTTTGACTTAAAAATCTTCATTTGTGTTCTACTGAAGAAACAAAGTCACCTACATCTTATGCCCTGGGGGTAAGCAGATAAACATCAAATTGAAAATTTTTGGTGAATTATCCCTTTAAGATTTACTATTTTTTGTATTTGTACCGTCATTTTTCTGTGACACTTTACACTGACACTTTGGACACTGAT
Organism: Sinocyclocheilus anophthalmus; assembly: GCA_018155175.1. Classification (NCBI taxonomy): domain Eukaryota; kingdom Metazoa; phylum Chordata; class Actinopteri; order Cypriniformes; family Cyprinidae; genus Sinocyclocheilus; species Sinocyclocheilus anophthalmus. Next base: position 64,535 of record JADLZN010000323.1, on the reverse strand, counting down.
CTATTTCAGTATTCTTGTCTCAGTACCTCAGGACTGCTTAATACTCTTAGCACGATCTACCCTTATTGTATTGGTTACTGCCACATATTTGTATTTATTGCTCTGTCTGTGTTTATTGTTCTGCCTGTGAAATAGCTCATGGCCTTTTAATATCTCAGTGCCCTCCACTTATGTCTATATTTGTGTATGTTCATGTTTACCATTTGATTATTTATGTATGGTTTATGTATGGTCCCGTTATTTTCACTGTATGCCTGAGCCTTGTCACAAGCATTTCAATGACCAGTTTTCCTCAGTGTTAACTATCCAAATGATAATTAAATGCCTCTTGACCTCTTCATGAAAGTCTAAATAATGTTTCCTACATAAGCCAAATTAGCCTTCAAGTTTGGCATTCAAACTGACATTCAAAACGGTTATGGTTCTGACAATATGCAACACTACATTCATTTTACAGTAACTCACAATCTCTGAAAGCATATATGTACTCAACTCACAAAAATATTTGCACCAGTTGATATGTCTTAATTCATTTGTGTAGTAAGATGTAATCTATCTTTGTGTCTATTTGCAGATAAACAGAGATGACGCATAACTTTTGACTAAAATGAATGTATTGACAAATCACAGCTTATATTCAACTCTACAAAATTCTCATACAAATAAGAACCATTTAGAAATAAAAAAAAAAGTACACTGTGATTCTCTCAAATGTACAAACTTTTTTGGTCACAGGAAAGTTTTGCTTGCTAAAAAGTTCCTACAAAAATAGAGCAGTGTAAAGGAGACAACTAAAGCTCCTTTTAGTAGTACATTCAACATATCAGATTTACATTCTTTTTAGAACAGTGTTACCATAAAAACTTATATGGAGGACTAATGTCATTTGGTTACAATAATAAAAAATAATAATACTGAGAAAAAAAACAGAAAATACAATTTGAAGACAAATCAAAAGCCATGCTAACAAGAAAAGAAAAAAAACCAATATATACTGTATAAATATATATATATATATTACAAATAGATATATATATATATAAATATATCATGTCATATATTAATTATTTATCTATATGAGTAGTCAACATTTGAAGTGGATCAAACAAGTTAATCAAAGTTGTCCTAAGACAGACACATTTTTGTTTTAGGTTTTAGGTCAACATTGATTAAAGGTTTTGTTTTTTTTTTTTACAAAATTTGGATTACTGAGGTATGTATATATATATATTATATATATATATTATATATATATATTATATATATATATTATATATATATATTATATATATATATTATTTATGAGTAGTAAATTGGAAGGGATCAAAAAAAAAAAAAGTTTTTGAAAAAAATCAAAGTTTCCTAAGACAAGAAACACATTTTGGTTTAGGAAAACTTTGAGAAAGGTTTTGATCCACTTTGGATTACTGTATGTAATATATATATATATATTAAATTAAAAACCTGATTCAAACAATTCATGTTTTCTGGCATTGAGAAACATATATTTTTTTTACAGCATCTAGTATACACAAACTAAATGACATGTATACAAGCAAAGGAGAATAAAACACAATTTCCAGCTATACATTTAAGGAAAAAACAATTAAATAAATATCTATATAATCAAATTCATTATTTTCAGCATAAGTGATATTGTCCACAGCAATATTTGATTAGACTAAAGTTCCAGTTCTCAATTTTGTTCTCTATCTAAAGGCACTTGCCTTCATGATTGGTTCCAAAACCCTAACTGATCATATGCCTCTTTCATTGGCATGAAAATGTAAAATGGTCAGATCACAGAGGAAAACTGTCTGTTAAAATAGTGGTTATACTGTATAAACCCCTAAAAGTGTTGAGATATTAAGTAATTCCAATTCACTGAAATGACAAAATTGACAAAACCAAACAAATATAAACCCACGTTAATTTGAAGTGCTTCTTTGCGCCAGTTTCACAGTCCCATCTGCATGTCAGCAAAGTTGAAAAAGTTGTCGACATCACGCGAGGACGTATTTTTGCTCTCAGAAACAAACAGCTGCAGGAAAAGCAGCAGCTAGCATGAAAATCTTTGGATGATCAGAGCAAATCCTCAATAAATAGACTTGAGAAGTAACAGCTTCCTTTTATATTTACCTTAGTGCCATTGAACACTTCATTGGCAATGGATCGACACGCCTCCACCACACCATCTCCATTCAGCTCGAGGGCTACCACTGGACCTGCAGGAACACAGATCAGTGTGTTATAAGAGACATTCATATTTGCAACTATTTACAAGAGGCTGTACATTTTCTTATTTGGTGTAACACAATACATTACGACACCTTTGGTGATCCACTCAGTGAGGCTTTCTGCATTATTCTGGAACACTCGGTTCACATCCTCAGGGCGCATGGAAACCTCTTTGGTCTGAATGAGGACAAAGCCTTTGGTGGTCGTCTGCATTTAGGTGGATCCAGAAAAATCAATGTTACAAAATTAAAGGTTTTCATGAATAAGCTTGGTTATGCATTGGTGAACAGGCCAGGATTTCTGTGTGTTTTTTAACTGAGATTTGAGAACCATAAAAATAAAACTAATTGATCACCACTATAAAGTGATTGATTTCTACATGAAGTCAGTAACAAAAAGGTCAAAAGCATGATGGCGAATACTTTGTTTCTGTCTCTTCCTCACATATTTGTTTTAGCAAATCCATATATTGCAGAGGGCAAGGATAGTTTAGGTAAAACTACATGAACTCACAAAATATATAGCTGTAGTTTAAATCCACATTAAATCAACTTCATTTTTTTTTACAGCACATTTGTTTTGTCAATGTGAATGATTCACTTTGACGTAAAAACATTTCATAATATTAATGTTTACCGTTTTACCATTCTAAAATGATTTTACAGTGTAATACTTCATGGAACTAAACATTTTTAATAATGGGTTGATATCTAAACAACATGCTTGAATGAACACCACATCAGTTGTTCATTCAGGTACAGATTGATTATTATAATTTTTCTTGCATTCTGCATAAAAGCGTTTCATGTCATTTGAAAAGGATTTGTTAAATATGGCTGAAGCTATTATACTGTGAATTGTCAAATCAGACCTTTAAAACTATGCAGCAGAGCCCTTCCTGTTTAGCCCATCCTGCTTTTGGTAACAAAATACTAGAACAAACAGTAAAGGTGCCAACAACCTAAGATATTTACTTTAAATTTGACACTTTAAAGTTAGTTAATCGTACACAGGCAACATCTCTAGTAGAAAAAGACAGATAAAAGTTACAAATTTAAGTGAAGTGGGAAATAGTATACATCCCCTTTTCTATTTATATAGGTGGAGTGACTGAAGAAAGCTGATTTCATTTCCCAAATTAACATGAAAAAACTTGCTGTGAACAACGTTTTTCAATTAGACGTTAAACTGAGTAATAAACACAAAGCTTTTTTTGGAAATGCCACAGCAAGGAAATGTTGACTCATTCTGATTAACTTCCAGGTTGAGAAACCTCAAGCATGTAACACAAATACAATTCAAAGATGAACAAATATGCTGCACATGACGTCAGTTTCTGGATCACCCATCGTTGGAACCATGAATGACAATTCTACACCATCAACTCTATCAAATTAGTTCTAACCTCATCAATGAGCTTGCGGGCATTAGCAGTGGTGTAGTCTCCAGTAAAAAAGACAAACAGGCAGGATTCTTCGCTCTCGGTACGGCGCCCTCCTTTGGTCAGCGGCACTATGCTCCGATTTGCTTCAGCAGAGATTCTCACTGACTTGAATTCTGACTCAGGATCTGGTAGAGGCATATACTCCAGGACAACAGCATCTTCTGGTAGGAGACTCCAATTGGTCTCTCCAGAGACGGGTGTGAAGTCATGAATATTGCTCCAGTTGTTGTTAAAGATGCTGAGGCCTGCATCTTTAAAGTGGAAAGCCAGCTCGGGGTAGTAGTACTGGTAGCAGCCAAACTTCATGCCTGTTGAAGACTCAATGATGGGTTGGGTGGCGCAGCACAAAAAGACATCAATTTTCTTGCAGTCTCTGGTGCGGAATTGCTGGCAGGCCACCACACACTTGATATCTTTGCAGTCTCTGAAGAACACGCTCCCTTTGACTGGACCTAAAATAATACGGCAGTTCACACAGTCGTCAATGGTAATAGTCGCCGAATGGTCGAATACGTAGATGTTACAGTTCTCACAATCCTGAATGACAAACTGCTGGCCATTGAGTTTGCCTGGCAACCGGCCCACTGTCTCATTCTTTAGGCCTGTCAGCATGAAGTCTTTCGGGTCAACCTGCAAAAAAAAAATGTGCAAACATGTTAATAAATGGAGAACTTAAAAAAGCAATACAACCATTATCAGATATCTTTGCTCTCTGGTTCCCATCACGCTCTTGTAACAGGATGTCCCCTCCCTCAAAATGTGTGTTTATTAGTTAGAGACATTATGCTTTTGTCCAAAAAAACAATTTCTGCTGTAGTTAACTATACTTTAGAACAAACCTGTAGCCTGAAGTATTAACACTATAAAGCCAACTGTATCATATTTGATTCAAGAATTTCTGAGGTGTCCAAATTATCAGCATGATCAAAACATGCTGAAAACTCTGTTGTACACAATATTCTACATACCTTCTGCCCTCTGATTAAATAGTTCCCCCGCCCCCCCCCCCCCCCCCCCCCCCCCCCCCCCCCACACTTGTTAGCAGTAAAGATATATTTTTTGTGTAGCTTTTAGTAATATTCTTAAACCCCTTAACTGTCACACCCCATTTTTTTTAAATAGGCATGCAGGTGCACTATCCAAACTTAAATTGTTGTAATTTATGAACACTTTGGAATACAGACATAAGTTTGGTCCCTTTTTAAAAGAAGAAAATCAGCAGATTATCGCAAAATGAATAAAAAAAAAAAAAATTTAAGTATCAAAAAGTTATGGTAGTTTAAATTTACTGTAAAGAAAATGCACTATATTAATTTTATATATATACTATTTGAATAACAGGTTTTACTCTAAATTGTTGGTAAAATTAAAGCTTATGTCTGAAATAAGGTATGTCCAAATTTGAAGTTGATATGAAAAAAATTGAGGTTCCAGTGAGATTTTATTTAGGGCGTTATACCACAAAAAGCCACCGGGTGCAATCAAAACTCCATAAATTTTTTTTTGCATTTTTTCTGTCACAAATGTCTAGATTTCTCTGTCAATTTTACTTCTATCTCAAAATAATTATATAAGATTAATAAGATTATAAAAAGTTTTGATTGTAAAAGAGCGTAATGCATTTTGTAATATGACACTTGACACCACCCACTAAGGGGGAGGAGACCACCAAAAGATTTTAAAGTACCATTTCCATGGTAACGCAATGTCTGATTTCGAAATGGTTTCACAGGATGAATCTTGGGCTTCTAATCTTTCAAATGATATATGATTTATGATGATTACTAAAAGAGGCGTTTTGTTCTCTCTTCGCATTCGTCACTAATCACGCAACGCTGACGTGCTGCGTCTTCCGCCGGAACTGCTTCAGTGTATGACAGTCAGCGGAAGTGAGAGAAAAGTGTTTATTACGTTTGAAATATGGATATTTTTCTTACAAAAACTCATGGATTCGCTACAGGGGGCCTTTATTCATCCCCCGGAGCCTTGTGAGGCATGTTTTATTATGAATACGTAAGCTTTATTTGACGACTTGTGGACTGTTCAACTGCAACACCCGCTGACAATGATAGAGCTTGGAATACAATTGGACAATTTTTATTATAACTCCGACTGGATTCTTCTGAAAGAAAAAAGTCATATACACCTAGGATGCATCGAGGGTGAGTAAAACGAAGCATAATTTTTATTTTTGGGTGAACAAACCCTTTAAATTCTCCACCTTCATTGTGGTACGTGTCATTTTGCTGTGAGAATGACTTTTATATTGTTATTAATGTTTCAAGATGAACATTTAAGGGACTGAAGCAATGTATGTTTACTTGTTAAAATGTAAGTATCAAATGTGATACAAAAGGCTTCTGTCAAATGTTTATTTATCTCACAATCATCATTGTAACTACAGAGCTTTGGTCATAAAACTAAGCATTTAAATATAATCTTACTAACACATATTATTGAGAAATAGAATGACAACTAATATTTATAATTTCTGTATTCTGTTATCTTGTAATAAAAATCTTGTTGATTTACATTACAAGCGATCAAAATTTCATACTTTTTAGCCACATAAAAAAACATCTGCACCCAATTGTATAATTTTGCTAAAATTTGTTTTTTTACCCCTCCTTGAGCTCGTAATTATACTATATTATATGAGCCTTAAAAGCCTGATGTATCAAATATGATACAAAACATAAAACACATCTGCAACCTTTTTTAGATTTCCCTTTTATATTTTTCAGACTATTATTTTATATGACAGGCTTTACAAGGTTACACTTCAACAGGAAACAAATTTTGCATTGAGACACAAATGATACCTCAAATCATGCAGCTTGTTTTGGATGATGTCCTGGCGGATGATAAAACAGAAAATGGAAACAACAACGACAACACAGATTTAAACTGAATGAGGCACCTGTGCTGTATCTGGAGACAGACCATTATAGAAATTAAAATCTCTTTTGACTTGGGCCAGTAAGTTTCCACCTAACAATCACTTAAAACACCCTAACAAATCACACAGCGACACCCTGGCAACTCCCATACTAAATAGAACTCTAGAGTTTACAGAATTGAAGTTAATGTGATGAAATGGCAGTAGAAACAAATCTGTTCTACTCTATTGTGATGTCTGTCTATCAGAGAGTAAATGGTTATAGAAAAAAAGCAAAGCAGGGGCTTGGTTCTATGCATCGATTGCCAGTCTAATCAAATCTATAGCATGCATTTAGAAAATATATAGGGTGAATTTTCACTTCAAGCCAAAATTTAACCACAGACAATTTATTCTTAAATCTAGAGCAGATAGAAAACTCTCAAATTAACCCATGGCTTAAAACTGCTAATTCCCCGCCAGGTTTTAGGACCACAACTAAACAATGCTATCAAGTTTGATCATTTTTTATTCAAATACAAGATAAAAATGTATCTTGTGGAGCCAACTGGAAGATTGCTGAGGCCCTCTAGTGGGCCTTGACCCCTGGTTCAGAACTACTAGTCCAGTGGTTCCCAAACCTGTCCTGGAGGCCCCAAATGACCTGTTTTTTTTTTTTCGGTGTTTAATTTTTTTTTTTTTTTTTTTTTTTTTTTTTTTTTTTTTTATTTTTTTTTTTTTTTATTTATTTTTTTTATTTTTCTTTTTTTTTTTTTACTTTTATTTTTTTTTTTTATTTTTCCACCTTTGTATGTCTCCTTATCTAAACACACTGATCCATAAATCAGCCGTTCGTAGAAGACTACACGAACTAAATTGGGTGTGTCTGATTAGTGAGACATACAAAAAGTGCAGGGCAGGGGGTCCTCCAGGACAGGTTTGGGAACCACTAACGTCTAATCCATCAGATCAGACACTGCCATTGACAGACCATAAGAGAAAACTGATAAAAAGTTGGACTTGTCTCGTGAATTCATTGCCTTTCAATCTGCACTTGAACGCATCGACCAGGGCAATAATAGATTCATACTTCCGGACATTTAAATGCTATCAAAGCTTGGTTTTGCGGTCGGAGGGGCAGACAGACACTCCCACCCATACTACTCCCTCTCTTCCTCCATCTGATACACTGTCATACATGTTGATGGCGACACCTCTTATGTGCTAATGCTGAACACAGCGTTATCTGGGCAAGCAAGTTACGTGCCCTGACTTTAAGCCGATAATAAGCTCCGTCTATAATTTACCATAGCATTTGAAACCCTATAACCGCCCAGAGAGTCTCGTATCGACGGTCAATCGATAGCACCAGTGGAAAGCACTCCGAAACACTGAACAAGAGGGGCCAAACCCATCGCTCGCGTGATTACGCATGTTGTGAACTGCAAAAAATGGGGTTAACAAGGCGAGTTGAGCTAACGCACATAACACTAACGTTAGCTTTTTCAGACGAACTGTTTGGAGTTAATTCTGTATGATTCCTAAAGCAATTATGCAACATATTATACAGCGTAGTATAGTCTAGTGCACAAAAACGGGTTATAACCACTGCAGCGTCGTACCTTTTCTCGTTTGTCCCAGCTGTATTGCTTTGGAGCCTCCTGGTTGCTGTTGCTGCCCAGCGCAGTGTTGTTGGTTTCGGGGAGGTCATTGCCCGTAGCGCTCTCGTCCCCAGCGGGCAAAGCAGAGTCTTTTTTAGGAGATTTTCTCCTCGATTTTTTGGAGAACAAGCACCCCATTTATGGACGATCAGTCGTGCGATATGTCAGCGCGCCCCTCCTGTGGTAAATGCCACGCGTTTCTGAAAGAGTCGCAGTAGTATAGCGCTCCGTCAGTGTCTCTCACCCTCCCCAGAGAGTAATCAAGTACACGCAACCTGTGCTCTTCCCGTTTCCTTGACCCTCGAGTCAGCCAATCACTACAGCGGACCGCGTTACTAGGGAACAGCGAATCAAAGCTGAGCCGTTGTGGTGACAAATCGAGTCCCCCATCGAGATCCGCTCTCCATTAGGATCCCGTATCTACGAAGTCTATCGAAGTAAGAGGTGGGGGGTGTTACTAATATTTGACCCTTGCCTTATGCAAACACAGCATTTTGTTCGTGCGTTGTGTAAACTCATCTTTGCATATGAATAATTAATCTGAATCATAATATTGGTGCACTCGGATTACACTGTTAGATGTTTGTTTTGTTTTATTGTTGTATATGTACTTATTTATTTACATCACTACATATAGCCTGTGTGTGTGTGTGTGTGTATTACTCATAAATAAATAAATAAATATATGACGTATATATTATACATAATATTCATGGATTTAGGGAGGTCTTCCACATACATTTTATTTTGCCAGTAAAATTATTTATCTGAAATGAGTGCTAATTATGTAAGGTACAATAGATCAATGAAAGTGAAAGTGCACACACACACACAAATATGGCCTGTTACTGCATCTCTGTACAATGCACTCAATGAGCTGCAATGTTACATACCTTTCTTATTAAAAAATGCAGTTAAACCTCATAGTAATATCTTAAATGTATGTACTGGAGTGTTATTTATTTAAAAGCACAAACTGACACATTTGATGAACAGGTTGTCAATGAAGTGAGGCTTATTTGCAATTGTTTTGCATATTTTAAAGGGCTCCAGTAAGAGTAAAACATCTTACACAAAAAAAGCAGGGTCATCTTACACCAATAATGGAACATGATGGGCCCTGTTGTGATTTTCAATTTTTGAGCATTAGAAAATGTTCTTGTTAAAAAAATACTTGTTACTGTTACTTGTGTGTAACATTTGTGTGCCATGAAAACTCAAAGATGTCAGTTATAAGCTTTTATGTAAACCAATCAACTTATGAAAGTTTTCTCTTAAGGATTTTTTGTGAAATTTTGACAGAGCAAAATTTCAATCTCACTTAAAATATTAAAATAAAAAGTCTTAGCGTGGTGGCTGTATGTGACTCATCACTTATATATACATTTGTAATAAATATACATGTGACACACTGAAAACACAACAGTATTGCACTTGGCTGTTCAACTGTTGTGTTGGTAAAACAAGTTACATACATAAAATGTTCTTTGGTAAACTGCATGAACTCATCTGTGTGATTAAACGTGTCACCTGATGACGAATTCTAATGATAAATAAATGAATAACTATCATTTGATTATAAATAATAACATACAGACTTTAATACTTTTTTCAGGAAGCACAGAACGAAAGCTTTCAGAAATGATTGTCAAAAACTGCTGTCTAAAGCATTGTGACAAAATTCAGGAAACTTTTTCTAAACTGACCTACACTTACCAGCTGAATAAGTGTAAATGATATTTGAATCTAAAACGTGTGATTGTTTTGTCTTTACTCTACTACAAAGATAGTTTTAAACATGTAGTTCTCAGAACCAGAAAATGATGACTTTCCATTTTTCATTTAGCAAAGGAAGTGTGATAGTATGCAGAAGAGCAAAAAGGAAATCTTAAATTCCTGTTTGTTTCCATCAATCTGACAGCTAGACCTTTCGAGGTCAGTAAAACTGCAGGGTTTCACATTCTTCAAAACAACTCAATTTTCAGTGATTTAGAAAAAAAAAACTACTTTGCTTCAAATGTTTTTATCCCCATGGAAATGTAAAGACATCAGATATCTGTATCACCTCTTAAAATTGCCTGGCCACAAACCTCAACCCAAAAAACTATAACTACAATAACTACAAACCAGACTATAGCACATATACTCAGTGACATCCCGATGTTACATTATTTGCTTAATGTTTACTGCTAAACAACTGCATAATTATTTTCAGGGTTTTAAACTCTATTTAGGGCTGCAAAATGTTTAAAGCTCATATAAAATAAAACAGCACATACATTTTGACATCCTGAGGTATAAAATCAACATTTTCTTTAGGTTAAGCACCTCCTTCACTGCTCGTTTGTTGAAATGTTAAAAAAAAAACACTTCATTCAAGAGGTTCAAGGCCTGTTTTGTATCATATTCACTGAATGTACTAGTAATAGAGTAAGAGATAAATATTGGTGTGCGTGTCTCTTTAAGAGCTTGAGCTGCGGTCTGCCCTGATACCTCTCATTATTGCCTGAGACTATCTGAATCTGACGCAGCAGAGGCAGTGTGAGGAAACGCGCCACCAGCATCCTGCACCATGGAGGCGGCCACAGCACCAAAGCCATGGACATTATATGCATTAGGAGGCCACAGCTCGCTGTTTTCTATTATAATGTTCATTTTAAGCCAATGTTGTCGGATAAGAGCAGATGACGGCGGCATTGAGGAACTTGCCACGGAGAAAGAGGCAGAGGAAAGTCACAGGCAGGACAGCGTGAATTTACTTACATTCATTTTGCTTTTGACACTCACTATCCTCACAATATGGCTCTTCAAACACAGAAGAGTGCGCTTTCTGCACGAAACAGGACTGGCTATGATATACGGTAAGAAATTAGTCTTTTTAACATTGCGAAAGGCGTAAAGCATCGTCTGTGTCTCAAAACCGAATGAACCGAAGAGCTCGACAGCATTTTTGGCCGTTATAGTACCGAGTCATCAGAGCTGAATCATTTTTAGTCGCGTGGTTTTGCGCATTTTCGGTCTAGCTCATTAGGTATTGAGACACAAGCCATCGTGTAAACCCTTAGCTAAGCCTCACATGAATGAGACCTTTTAGCCTGCTAGCTTGAACGAGCGCTAATACAAACCTTGTGCGTCGAATGTCATTATAATTCTGTGTGGTGGAATAGATTGATGTTCTTGAATGCACAACAATAGCTTAGCCCATATGCAACCCACAGTTTTGATATTGCATAATATCTTATGTGTGTATGAAATTTTACCCCATTACTCAGCTATTCAGGGACTCCGACGCGGGGGTTTCGCTTCTTATTTTGTCATTCCTTCTGTTGAGTTCCTCATACTAGCTTTGAATAGTGTGACAGCTTTTGAATTTCAGGTTGGATCAGTCTACAGCAACATGATGTTATGTCTTCTGTGTCAAGAGTCTTCCCCAAACCGTTTATAAGCTCTGCTTTAAAGGAATAGTTCACCCAATATTCACCCAATGCGTTTACTCTCCCTCCTGTTGCTTCAAACCTTTTTTTCTGCTGCTGTGGAACACAAAAATTTGAAGAATTATTATACTGGTTGCTTTTCCATGCACTTGCAATTAATGGCACCTTTTAACTTCCAAAACAAACAAAAGAAACCTAAACTAAAGCATCATAAAATGTTGAATTGTTCACTATTTTTCAGGTCTTTTGAAACCATGTGACAGATTGGATTGAAATTGAAGTCATTATTCACTGAATACATAATTAAATGATGACAATGTTTTTTGATGTACTAATTCATTAAGTGTGAAAAATCAAAGGCCTTCAGCAAGGTCAGCAAACATCTGTGTCTTCACATGTGGCATGTCTTCAGTGAAAATGAGAGCTCTCTCATCAGTGGATGCTCTGAAGTTCAAAAGCATTGCTTGGACATGAGAAAAAGACTGAGTTGAAGCAATTGTAAGCAAGCTGCAAGACGCCACCGTTCTGTCTTGCTTTTTCCATATGTAGGTTCAGACTTGTAGCCTATTTGGTTTCACACCGTTTCAGTAAAATTTGATTAGATTAATATGACAGACATCACCATGTTCAGGCATCTAAATTGTGTAATTTTTGTGACTGACTGACCACATACCTGTCTGACATACTGAGCAGCAGGTATGGTTAAAATGCAAGGGCTTAAAATGCAACCATGGTGAAGATCCACATTCAGCAAGTTTACTTTTGCTATTAAAGGGGTGGTTCATTGCGATTTCACGTTTTTAATGTTAGTTAGTGTGTAATGTTGCTGTTTGAGCATAAACAATATCTGCAAAGTTACAAAGTTCAAAGTACACTTCAAAAGGAGATATTTTATTCAACATTCTGGCAGTTTAATGCCTACAAAAACGGCTGGTAGGGGATACAACAAGGCTTCCCGGGTAGTGGACATCCAACACCCAGATAAACCCGACCCTATGGAAAAAAGCAGCACAGGGGGGCGAGGCCATGCTGCGCTGCTTTAGAGAAGAGGAAGAGAAACCTAGAGGTGCACGTAAAAATCTATTCACAAGGAATCACGATTTCTGTCTTTAACATGTAATAGATTCCACAGTTCAAAATCAATGTCTAAAGCAGAATTTCTAAGATTGTGTCTCGCGTTCCCTGCTCCTGCAAACGTTGCATCTCGTCTCTTCCCGCTCTCTTCTCTCTCACTCTCAGTTCAGATCAGCTCCACAATGAAACCGTTACAATTAGCCAACTCTTTTCACCTAGCTATGAGAAGAAGCATTAAACATGGAGGCAGGCAGTTGCCGTACTGTATTAAAGCTTTAATCAGGATAAAACTGTATATTAAAAGCTAACATAAGCAGTAGCATTTACAAATAACAGCGTATCTAAAAGTATGAGACAACAACAAACAAAAAACATAGGCCTACCATTAAAAGCCATGCTTGCACAGGTTTTGCACGATCCTCCTCAATAATATCCTCTGCTTCTAAATCAGGCTCAAATTGATAAGTGATATTAACGACGCCGTTGTTTACAAAACAACCGGAGCACATGCCGCTGAGGTGAGGGGAGGGACGTTTAGACTCGCACTAGAGGGCGGGTTAGCCAATCACAACACACTGGGCCAGCTAACTAATCTGAGCCCATTGCCTATTTCTGAGGGAGGGGCTTCATAAAAGCAGGAAATGATCAGCGCGTTTCTCAGAGAAGGGACAGAGCGGTGTGGAATAAAGGTAAATTATGTGAAAAATAATGTTGTTTTTTTTAAACGAAGCATTAACACATGTTAGACTGCACCCCATAAACACAATCAAGCCTAGAAAAAAACCAGTGAACCACCCCTTTAAACAACACAGTTAAACAGTTACAACAGTGTTAATTATACTAAAACAGTATTCATTCAGACTGATTTTATACTCAATACAGTTAGCAGTTGTTCGTGCTCTGTGGCGTTCAACAGAGGTGCAAGAACAATTTTAAGTGGTTTGGAGTCAGTATGATTATTTTTAATGAAATTAATACTTTTATTCAGCAGGGACACATTAAATTGATAATATGACAGTAAAGACATCTATAATACAAATTATTTATATTTTAAATTAATGCTGCTCTTTTTTTAAACGTTCTGTTTGACACAGAATTGTGAAAAAATTATCATGATTTCTTCATGTATTACTAGTTTTACTGTATTTTTGATCAAATAAATGCAGTCTGTGGGAGCATGCAACCCTTTAATTCAAAAGCATTAAAAAATATTACCAGACCCAAATGTTTGAATGGTAGTGTACAGTTTTAAAAATTCAAATGGTTACTGCTCCCCTCATTTCAAGCAATACATTTATGTTAAGGCTATTCTGTTTGTTCTACATTTTAGTATTTTAGCAGGAAAATACTTCTAATCCCCCTTGTTTCTGAATTAGATTATTTCAGTTTTCATTACACGTTATTGCTTTTGACAGCCTGGTCCAAGTCGTGTTTTAAACCCAATTTGTATAACAGTTTAACTTGATTTCAAACTGGTCTGTCTCTTTCCACACCCTCAAAAGGGATCTTTTATATTCCTATCCATCAAACGCTCCAGCAGAGCTTTCTCTAGTGTGTAATTAGCTTTGATAGTATGCACTTCCTTCCTATTACTCTGCCCCATTCTACTCCTTGCATGTCTTTTTAGGATGAATCGCACACAATCACAAAGCAGATTTGACTTCAGCTGTTGCATTGAACCAGTTTGGCTCAAGGTAGTATTTTTTCCAGGTTGAATCAAGGTTGACTGTTTTGGCTCACAGAACAGAGACACCTGCTCACTGGTTGGATGGTAGACGGCAGATGGTAACGTTACAGTTGTGTCTTCTTGGGTGTGTTTTTCTTTCTGTCTGTATTTCCTACTGTATATTACATCATTCAGACCGGGCTGTCAGGGGCTTTCTGTTTTCTTCCCTCCTGGATTACAAGAGAAGCTCCATGTAATGTGTTGCAATTGTGTTTTGCTTTGGTGTGCTGTGACATACTCAACAGTGCAGGGGAAGACAAACATTAAAGGGATAGTTCACCCAAAAATGAAAATTCTGTCATTAATTACTCACCCTCACGTCGTTCCAATACGTTAAGACCTCCATCACTTCAGAACACAAATTATAAGATATGTTGATGGAATCTGACAGCTCTCTCTGACCCTCCCATAGACCTTAGGGCTGGACATATCATAGTCCAAAATTGGATCGCGATATAATTTTTTTCAATAACGGTGATATGATTTTTAAACACATTTCCGATATTTCGATATACATTACCAGTGTTTCCCATACATTGATTTATTTGTGGCGTTTGACTTCTTTGAATAAACATGAGTGCTGCACGTTTCAAAATCAAAACGCGTCGCGGTAGTTTTATATGAATGTATCTCTGAAGGAAACCGACTGTCTTCAGAAAAGTTTAGATGGCATTTTATCTGATAAAGTAGCGTTCATGAGCGGAGCTGCTTTGTTTCTAGCCATTACTGGAGAAACCGTTAGTTCCACAGCTCTCACAGCGCCTCCTGCTGGCAGACAAGCAGTTTGCATTTTCAATAATAAACCCATTTCCAGCAACATGCTTTTGTTGTTGCTCTATTTTTTTGTTTTCTGAAGCAACTCGGAGCTTATACTCATACTCGTTATCCTGGTTAATGCACATTTCAATCTATAAGAATAATCACACTACTAGTCAAAGGTTTTTGAACTGCAAGATTTTAATGTTTCTTAAAGAATTATCTCTGCTCACCAAGCCTGCATTTATTTGACCCAAAGCACCAACAACAGTAAGATTTAGAAATATTTTACTATTTAAAATAGTGGAGTTCTATGTAATTATTTTCAACGGTATGTATTCCTGTTATCAAAGCTACATTTTCAGCATCATTACGCCAGTCTTCAGTGTTACATTATTTTTTCAGAAATCATTCTAATATGTTGATTTGTGTTATCAATATTTAAACGGTTGAGTAAATTTTTTCGGTCTTTGATGAATAGAAAAGATCCAAAGATCAGCAGTATAGAAATAAAAAGCTTTTGTAAACATTATACACTATTCCTATTCAAAAGCTCTTTTAAAATTTTATATTATAGAAATTATACTTTCATTTTACACGGATTGTTTTAAATGATCCAAAGTGATGATAGAATTGATAAGGTTACAAAAGATTTTATTTCAGATAAATGCCGATCTTTGGATCTTTCTATTCATCAAAGAAACCTGAAAAAAATTATACTCAGCTGTTTTCAACAAAATAATAATAATAAATGTTTTTTGAGCAACAAATCAGAATATCAGAATGATTTCTGAAGGATCTGTGACTGGAGTAATGATGCTAAAAAAAAATCAGCATTGCATCACAGGAATAAATTAAATTTTCAAATAGAAAACAGTTATTTTAAAGAGTAAAAATATTTCAAAATGTTACCGCTTTTGCTGTATTTTGGATCAAATAAAATGCAGGCTTGGTGAGCAGAAGAAAAAACATTAAAAATCTCACTGTTCAAAAACTTTTGACTGGTATGATAGCCTATAGTTTGAAGTAAAAAATATTAATATTAATAAGGAGAGTCTGAGATTTATTTGACAGTGATTTCACATTTCTTGTTTGTATGAAGGCTAAATGCCAATAAAAGGTGAACATTTATTTATTTGCGCCATTTTTTTCTAAAATATTATATAGTTTCATAGAGTTGGCAAATTAATTTTTCATAAGTTTGTAGGTACAGACATTTGTTGTGGCCGTTCTTGGACGTTTTTATGAGGCTTTTTTAATAGTGTTCATATCGATATCGGAATTATATCGTATCGACAGAAATTAAGAAATATATCGTGATATAACTTTTGGCCATCCGTCCAGGCCTACATAGACAGCAAGGGTACTACCGCGATCAACGTCCAGAAATGTAGCAAGAAAATCGGTAAAATAATCCATGTGACATCAGGGGTTCAACCGTAATTTTACGAAGCTACGAGAATACCTTTTGTGTGCAAAAGAAAAAAAACGAACGACTTTATTTAACAGTTTGTCTCCTCCGCGTCACCCTAGTGCCATTTTGGAGGTATCCTGATGTGTGCGGTGACACCGAAACAACATACCGTTTGCGTCTACAGTGGTACTCTCCAAACGGCGCTACCGGGTGACGCGGAGTGAGGACGAATTGTGAATAGTCGTTATTTTGCTTTTCTCACCAACACGGGCAGGCGTGCACACACACTCTCTCTCTCACTCCCTCACTCACTCACTCTCTCTCTCGCTCACACACAGACACACTCTCACTCTCTCTCGCTCACACACACACACACACACAAACTATTACCCCTCCCCATGTGCATTTAGACCTCTCCCCTCTAATCCAGTTTCACTGCAGACATTAGTCTTGCTGTTACACTGAAATAGGAGATGCTTTTCTTAAGAAAACATGATTAATAGAACATCTTACATACTTATTTTTAATTTCTTTTTTGTTTTATTCTCCTCAGTCAGGAGCTGTGAATGCCATGTGACTTATGATGGAAAAACTACAAGAAGAAAATGAGTCATGATGTGTAGATTATTATTTTATATTATTATTATTTTCAGAAAGAGGCAGCGTTTTTTGTACTTTTGACAAAATATACAAGAATAAGGACGAATGATGTTTGATAGATAGCACTGCCTTCTTGCCACAGAATTTGTCGTGGTCTACACAGGTTAGCACCGGACTCCCCACATAAGAGCGTAAAGCCAAATAAAACATTCGGGCAACAGGAAGTGGTGCATTTCTGAAAGTAGTGTGACAAATATAGTTTGAAAAATTCTTTAGCTTCAAGAAAAACATTCAGAAAATAGCAACTTTGTTAACTGGTTAGCAGCATTTAAAAAATATTCTGGAGTAAATAAAAGGACGTATTCTGTTCTTAGGAATTGTAGCAAAGTCTTGTTTTTTTTTTTTTTGTTGGTTATCCTTGAAACTGTTTTGCGGGGCAGTTAAAGGTATACCTGCAAATCTTAAATCACTGGCAATGGATCTGGCGTGGTTGGAATCTTTTTACATGCAGAATGTATTTTCTACGATTTCTGGATTACAGTGGGCACATATTAATTCTATATATCCCCATCTCTTGCATGTTAATTCATTGAAATTGTGGCCAATTTAATTTGGCTTTGTACCATTTATTTTGTTCCTGTTTGCTAAATCTGACATATTACAATTTTTGATGCATGAACAAAACGACAAGTAAAGCTTTACTTTGGGTACCATGCCACGCCAGAAAAACATCGCAAAACCTGGTATCTTAGGGGTACCCAGGTAGTGGTAACTGGGGCAGCACTTTACTGGGGGTATTAAGGGACCGTATCAACCTCTAAAAGGTGCATATTATTTCCTTAGTAGTAAAATGTACACCTAAAGTACTACTATGAAAGGTACAAAGTAGTCCCTTTAAGGGTGCTGCCCCAGAGATGGGCTGTTGTATCCTTAAAGGTAAAGTTTTTTGACCTTTATTCTTGGAGTATATAGTCTGCAGCACATTTAACACATTTCACTGTATTTGACTCCATTCAACAGAAATCTTTCAAAACAGATTATCCCCATCAAATCAGTACTGTCTAGACCTAGCATTGATTTAAAGTAGTGTATTTTGCCTGATTTTAGCAGGAGGTTGTTCGGTTATGGTGTTTTTTGGCTCTGTTCTTGTTTCTGTAGTCCATGCTGTGTGTGCTGTTGACTTCCTCTGGCACTTCATTCGTATGGAAATACCCTCCAACAGATTTGACACAGCAGGCTCTCATCTCTACACCCTGTCATCACACACAAACCAATATGCTTATACTGTGTTTTGAAGAAAAGAAGTGTAATTTCTGTGCCACAGCAAAAATGGGTTGTTTCCAAAGAGGTTTCCTTTTTCACAAACTAAGCCAATGTATTGAATGTGTATGTGAGTGGTTTATCTTCTGTGTGTCGAACAGGTCTGTTGGTGGGTGTTATTTTGCGGTATGGCATCCCCTCCACCAGTTACCATAATAAAACTCCTCCGAGTTGCACCCTGCAGGCGGGTCCTGTCAGCACGGTGCTCCTCAACGTTAGCGGAAAGTTCTTTGAGTACACACTCAAGGGGGAGATCAACCTTAGAGAAATCCACAGTGTGGAGCAGAATGACATGTTGCGCAAGGTACGTCAGCAACAGCATACATACACACATAAAAACGGTTCTGATAAACCTGCAGCAGAGGTTTGTCAGAGGAAGAAATTTCATTATGAGGTTTAATTTATGTCACCTGTGCAGCAGTGTTGTTGTTGTTATCTAAAACTAATAAAAATAATTTTGTTAGTTGAAATAAGGCTGAAATAAAATATAAATATTAGATGAAAAACTTACACATTAAAAACTTGGGGTAAAAAAATGAAAATGAGAAATATTGCCTTGTAACAACACCAAATAAGTTGAAGTACTAAAACTGGGCATGAAAATAATGAAAACTATATATATATATTTATATATATATATATATATATGTATATATATATATATATATCGTTATATAACATAAAGACAAAAATGAAAATATAAAAATAAAAGCTTATTCAAAATATTAATAAATACTATGATAGTATATAAATAATATTAACACGGTGTTTTGCAGATGTTTTTAACTTAAATGTCTAAGGCGGTAGCAAGGTCCAGTCTTTAAGGCTCCCTGACTGTTTTGTTCATTAGCTTAAGGGGATAGTTCACCCAAAATTATCTATGATCTATTATCATTTTTTAATCACTGCAAGTTGTTCGCAACCCACTACTTTCTTCTGTTGAACTCAAGAAGATATTTTGAAGAAAGTGGGTAACCAAACAGTTTTGGTCCCCATTGACCTCCATAGCATTTTTTCTATACTATGGAAGTCAAAAGGGACCAACAACAACTTGGTTACCCACACTATTCAAAATATCCTCTTTTAAGTTGAACAGAATAAAGAAACTCAAAAGTTATAAATTATGAAATTAAATCACCTGCTACTGAACAGCAAACAGACATAAATGAATAACTTGAAAGCATATGGTTATGACACATCAGCATCTTCCTAAAGTTTGTCGTTTAAACTTAAAAAGACAAGTTCCAAAAATGTCTCACCACAACTTCCTTTTTCAATTGAAAATACATCAACACAGGATTAGCAATTGCAATTTCAGACTATTCATGAGGTCTTTTACAAGATTAATAGCATTTGTTTATTTTAAACAGTTTACGTATCTTATCTATTATAAACATTTGTTTGTAACAATCACATTTTTTTTTTATTGCAGTTGACCTTTGACCCAGAGGTGTTTTTCAACATTCTGCTACCTCCCATCATATTCCACGCCGGATACAGCCTCAAAAAGGTATGAGTGATATTGTGTGCTGGGCAGTTACCTTTACTCCGTTTTAGCTTTCATTTTGCTTGTTTAGTAGAGTGTTCATCCATGAAGGTGCTACTTTACCCCTTTACATTATGAAATTTTGAGATATGATCTAGTCTAATGCAACCTGATCTCTGTTCTCTCACCGTTTTGCTTCAGCGGAAGATTAGCCTAACTGCAAGAGAGAAGTACGGATACAGAACAGATACTTATGATCAAGAGTGTCTAAGAGCTGGTCAAAATTCACTTATATTACACTGGCACCTTTTAAATTGTGTTATAGTTAAGTTAGTGTATTTAACATGGGAAGTCAGATTGTGACCTTTGTGTATTTTAAAAGCCAAGTATAATTTTAGTGTTTACTAGCATTATTGTTCCTCATGACCTGTAATTCAGTGGCTTACAGAGTTTCTTTGGGCTATTTATAAAGAATTACAGAGCTTTTTTGGTAGTAAACAGTATCGGCACAAATACAGACACATTGAAGTAGTATTCAGAGGCATTGCTTATTATTCTGCTTATTGTTTTTTTTACACTTACTTGAAATCTTTGAAGTCATAGTTCATCCAAAAAGAGATATTTTTGTTTTGTTGGCCGAGTGTTTTACACCCAAGTACACAATAGTACAATGTATTGAATGCAGTGTACTTCTGTTCTTCATCCTTTTCATTTGTGTCAAATTAACTAAAGTGTCTACATTTTCCATGTAAAAAGGCCTCTTAGACATCCCTATAGCACTCTCTGCCATGTAAACTGCGATGCATAATTTCACCAGTTGCGTAGATCAGATTGTAATGTAACAGAATGCCCATACATTATCTGCTCAATTATTACCCCTTTTGGTTCATTTTACTGCAGTGTTTATCAGGTGGATATCATGTTGATCACTTCTGGATTCCAGATATTAATGTGAAGTTTCAGATTGTGCTAAGCAAGCAGGGAGGCCCTGAGGAAGTGAGAGGAATGTGTTTTTGCCAGCTGTGTGTGTTTGAGACACAAGGCTACGTTGTTTCCTCTCTTTGTACCACTTTTTTGATGAAAAAGAGAGTTGTATGAATTATGGCAGTAACTGCAATTAATATGTTTACTGCACCAAAATTTCACACCGAGCCTTCTTCTCAAATTGAGCAGGCCTTAAAGGGATAGTTCACAGAAAAATAGGAAATTCTGTCATAATTTTCTCACTTTCAAGTTGTTCCAAACATGTATGACTGACTTCATTTTGTGGAGCATAAAAGAAGATATTCTGACAAATGTCTGTGTTTTGTTTTCTTCCATAAAATAAAAGTCAGTGGCAACCAAAACTGTTTGGTTACCATTTAAAAATTCTTCTTTTGTGTTCTGCAGAAGTCATAAAGGTTGGGAAACCGCATGAGGATGAGCAAATTATGACAAACTGTTCATTTTTGGCTTAACTACCCCTTCAAAACCACCAAAAAATCTGCGCCCACAGAAAACTCCCCTGAATTTCCCAGAATTACAGTTTCTGTTTTTTCATAAAATTCAACAGGTCCTTCATCCATTGCGTACTCATTTATTAATTTGACCAAATTTGATTGTTGAAAATTCAGCTTCGCCATCACAGGATCACAGGAATATATCATATTTTTAAACTTTTAAACTGATTAATATTTCACAATATTACCTTTTTAACTATTTCTTTTAATAAAATAAACAGCCTTTGCTGATATAGTATTTATTATATAAAAATGGTACATACAACAGAGGTTGAACATGCTCTTAAAATGACATGGATTAACATGCTCTTCCTTGTTCCTCCAGAGACACTTCTTTAGAAACCTAGGATCCATCATAACTTATGCTTTCCTGGGCACTGCCATTTCCTGTTTCATCATTGGGTAAGTCACTAAGGTTCATGATATTCCCACATTCCCACTGACCATGGCATTTTTTTACATACAGACAGTGGATCAGCCATGACATGCATCAGAATCTTTAATTTTACGGATGAAACAGAACTATACTAAGGAGTGACTACTTTTGATTAAGATTTAAGTGAAAAAAAACAAACAAACAAAAGTTGACAGTGGCCAGTTACAGCATGTAAATCCATACACTTTGTTTTTTAACCTAAACTATTAAAAAAGTTATTTGTGTGCTAACCAATGACATGCAAGAGCCAGGTTCAGGCATGTAGTGGAATTTATGGGACCAGTAATCAGTCACCATCAGATTCGTTTCTTCTTTTGCTGTTGTTTGTGCTCCACCTTCACGCTTAGTACCTTGAGCACACACATTCTTAATGCAAAAAGGTTTTTCAGTGTTAAAAATATGCATCAAAAATGTTCAAAATCTGGTTTAATATCAACAGGTTCATTTGTCACATTACACAATAGAAAGTCAACTTGCATTGCTTGGCAGTGTGCTTTGTTGTATACTAAACATTTTGAAAAATGTAGTTGGATACCTGTGTGTTTCATACATACAAGGAACATTTCAATACTAAGCAAATAGTATAAATAGTATTGTAATGTGCTATTATAAACATAGCTTAACTTTGATTTGTGGTCAAGCCTTATTTAAAAAAAATATATATATTTGTGTTTAAGAAACCTCATGTATGGCGTAGTGAAAATGATGCAGGTTTTGGGTCAACTCACTGACAAGTTCTACTACACAGACTGCCTCTTCTTTGGTGCCATAATATCTGCCACCGATCCAAGTACATCATCTCTCTCTTCCTCCATTTTAACTTGCTGTTAAACTTGCTTTTATATGAACTGCTGACATTTGTTTTTATCAAACTAACTAGTAAGTGCTGCATTACCATTCAGGATTTTAATACCGTTATGTTGCTGATTTGTGTGTGTGTTTGTGTAATTTTTAGTCACAGTGCTTGCGATCTTTAATGAGCTCCATGCTGATGGTGATCTCTATGCACTGCTGTTTGGAGAGAGTGTTATGAACGATGCAGTCGCCATAGTCCTTTCATCGTAAGTCCCACTTTCAAGCAGTATCACTTTCTTGTTCCTTTTCTGTTGCTACAAAAAAAAGGTTAACTTAAAATCACGTGTTTTGTCTGCGGCAGTTGGCGGGATTTCCCAGG
The DNA here is from genome assembly GCA_018155175.1 of Sinocyclocheilus anophthalmus. Classification (NCBI taxonomy): domain Eukaryota; kingdom Metazoa; phylum Chordata; class Actinopteri; order Cypriniformes; family Cyprinidae; genus Sinocyclocheilus; species Sinocyclocheilus anophthalmus. The sequence continues at coordinate 41,395 of JADLZN010000323.1, read as the reverse complement.
CTGCCAACACAGAGTGGGTGCTGGGGACATTTTCACTGTAATGCTGAAAAGTAAAAACGAATGATGCTGCAACTCTAGTGGTGTTTCAGGATGGTGCTCTGACTCCCCCTTTTGGACACAATGAGCTAGAGCTGATTGTTTCTGATTTCCTGTCTCAGCACCACTTACACAATTTGTCCATAAAGTCGGATTATTACGGCAAAACTGTGTTTTTTTAGACTTTGCTAGGAAAAATGACAATTTATATGTCATCTGTGTAATCTTTAGTCTACTTTTTCATTGGGTGTACTAGTCAGATCAGCACAGTCAGGTAATTTAATAATTTTGTTTTTTTTGTCTTTGGTATGCAGGTCAATTGTGGCATATCAGCCTACAGGATCCAACACACATACATTCGATGCCTCTGCCTTCTTCAAATCGGTGGGCATCTTCTTGGGCATCTTCAGTGGCTCTTTCGCTATGGGTGCAGTCACTGGAGTAGTCACTGCCCTCATATCCTTTTGCATGTTGCTATGAAATCAGTCTAAATATATTTAGGTTTATGCAAATAAGTTGTGTTGATGTCCTTTTGGCTTCATTGTGATGTTGATTCTTTTACCTATTTGCAAAATTAGTAACACTGTAGAATTATCATTTAAACAGCGGCTGATTTCTGTCAAGAGAAGAGTACTTGGAGTAAGAATATATTCTTTTAAATATATTGCTACTATTTTAACAGAAGTCACAGTAAAAATATTTATAAGCTTACAAAAGAATTCTATTGCAAATAAATGCTATTTTTTTAACCTTTCTATTCATCAAAGAATGCTGAAAAAACGTATCACCGTTTCCACAAAAATGAGAAGCAGCGTAACTGTTTTCTTTCGTCTTTGATAACATTTATTGAGAACCAACGTATTAGAATGATTTCAGAAGGATCATGTGACACCTAATAACTGAAGAAATGGGTGCTGAAAATTTTGCTTTGTCATTCATTTAAAAATATATTAAAATAGAAAACAGTTATTTTAAATTTTAATACTTTTTCAAAATATTACTGTTTTTACTGGGTTTTTGATTAAATAAATGCAGCCTTTGTGAGTTATAGCTGACCTTTTTTTTTTGCCCCTCCAAAAGCATTTAAAAAAACTTTTGAATGGTAGTGTATATCTTTATTGATTTGAATCTTTTTTTGATTAGCTAACTGATTATCCAATGTGTGGTTTAAATTCTTAACTTTATCCACGTGACAAAATTCACCAAGCTGCACTGTTTCCCTCTGCTGGAGACTGCTCTGTTCTTCCTCATGTCTTGGAGTACTTTTCTACTGGCTGAAGCTTGTGGATTCACAGGTGGGTGTTCGTGTAGGTTGGTAATGAAAGCATAGTGGTTAATCTGCTGGGTAACCCAGAGGTTAAACTATAATATAGAGTAATACGGAGCTGCAGCTGCTTCCCCTCTAGGAACAGCAAAACATTTCCTGCTATAGTTAAATATCAACTGGAATAATTGTATCATTTTCTGGTTTTAGAAAATCATCTGTTCAGGTTTAATGTGCTTTATTAGCAATAGCATGACAACAAATTTACATTCATGTTCATGCCATATCCTTTGCATACAAATATGCAAATACAATTCTGCAACCTAAAACTTCCTCCATGTTGCTGAATGCTGGCATTCTTGATGTGTAAATGTGTTCAGCCAATTGCACTTATGTCACCTCCAACCTGTACTGAAATTGTATCCCATCCCCCACTTGAAAGAAAAAAAAAAGGCACAAATGATGCTAATATCCGTTACTATTCCAGGTGTTGTCGCTGTGCTGTTTTGTGGAATCACACAGGCCCATTATACCTACAACAATCTGTCGGAGGAGTCAACTAAACGTACTAAACAGGTAAAATATTTTAGCCTTGTTTCGGGTAAAATATGTGAACATTTGGATTTTAGTTGCTTTCAGAGCAGCTGGTATAAAACCAGAATGATAATAACTTTGAAAAAGTAAGGTATGTAGAAAGAAAGCAGCAAGGATGTTTTTTTGGGGGATGGGAGCCCTGCATATTCTACTTCAAAAGATGCTTTGATGCAGTGGGGCCACAAGTCGACGGATAGTGCTAAGTGAATTCCCAGCACCCCTGTGGTGTCGTCAGAGCAGTGCAATGTGATGAAGTGAGGTGGGGTGCCTACAGTAATTATGACAGCCCTGTGGCACTGGATTTCTCTCCAGGGAGCCATACTCGCTATTTTCAAAGCTCCTGTTTATGGAGAGAAGGGTTACTTCAGAAGTTATAGTCACAAGAATTGAAGATATTGGCCTCAATTTAAGATCTAACATATGTTACAAAAGTCATTGTAGAGTATAGAGAGGTGGAGCATGCATTTCTAGTTGACTTAGGACTTGATTTTGAAAACGTGTCATTTTGCTTTTGTGAATGTTGCATTAGCTGTTTTGTTGACCAAATGTGCTGTTGTCAGGTACATATGGCTTCATGTGTGGCATGTTTTTTTGCTGTTGCAGTTGTTTGAGGTGCTGCACTTCCTAGCAGAGAACTTCATCTTCTCATACATGGGCCTGGCGCTCTTCACCTTTCAGAAACACGTCTTCAGCCCCATTTTCATATTTGGAGCCTTCGTATCCTTGTCTTACAGTTGAAATGAAAGTTTCACATCACAACTTTTATATGAGGAGGGGGTAATGTGTATTAACCACTAGCATTTACCTCAGTCAGATAGTTTAAGAGTTTGACAGCATGTTAGAGAAGATGTACCTATGAGCCAAATCATTTAAATGCTCTAAAACATCTGGAAAAGTTCATGGTCGTTTTATCACCTTGATTTGTCATTTATGACCACTAGGAGGCATTATGAATAGGTTTTTTGAAAGCAGTCTTTTTATGCTCACCAAGGCTGCATTTATCTGATCAAAAATGCTGTACAGACAGTACTATTTTGAACAAGTACTGCAATTACTACAATTACAAAACTGTTTTCTATTTGTATGTTTAAAGGTATGCATGTGATAGCAAAGCTGAATTTTCAGCAGCTATTTCTCCAGCCTCCAGAAATCATAGAAGCTCAAGAAACATTTCCCATCATTATCAATGTTGAAAATGGCTGAGCTGCTTAATATTTTTGTGGAATTGTTTCTTCTTCAGGATGTTGATAGTAAGGTTCAAAGAGACAGATGTTTAATTGAAATGAAAAATTTGTAACAAATGTAGAAAAGTCTTAATTGGAATGAATCAGATAAAAGAAACCTTTGGACAGTAGGTAGGTCTAAAGTTACATAATGAATGTGTCAAATGTGAAAGATTTTCTTTAACATTTTGATAGAGATAGCATCTTTATGGGGGCGAAAATTACCTCGGTTTATGATTAAACGGGGAGAACAAAATCAGAGGAAATTTAGCAATGTGATGTTTGAGGTTGGTGGTAGAGGTTATCCTTCTTGATGTGCTGACTTAAAGTAGGAATATGTTAATTAACATAAAGTTAGCGAATATAAATCGTGAGTAGTTGTGTAGATTTAATGTAAATTTTGATGTGATTGGTAGATTTAGATGTGAAGTGCTTATCGGTCAAATAAGGTGACCGAGGTCTCGCCTGCCTTTACTCGGTTGAGTGGGGTCGCGCACTGCTCACAGGGATGCCAGTGAGGCCTTTAAACACTTTTCTCGTGCTTGTTGGTATCGTCGATGCAGTCAAATCGATGCTCCATCTGTGGTGTACGGTCGTGTGAGACTTAGCGGGCATGTATTTTTTGCCCACTGTTTTTGTGTGTGGCGCAGTCTTTGTTGGTTGTCCGCTGAGGCGCGGTCGTGTGTTCGTGCGGGTCCGTGTCAGGTTGCCATGTGTTTCTCTTACGCACTCCAGCGATAACGAGGCGCCACCCGACCCCCCGTCGCAGACACACGCTTCACCCGCCGCGTCGGATGACGGCGGCTACCTCGCGCGCTCATTGTTCTTTACAGTTTGGGTTGGGAGGCGGCACCACGCCTAATGTGTCTGGCTACATATCAGGTCAGCGTCGTAAAAGACTTGATCAGTGCCATGTTGACCCTTTTTCAGCAGTGAGATGGCTTTAGGCACTTTCATGCCTGGAAGTTTTAGACTGGTTAGCGGTAATGTTTCGAAAAACTTTCGTGTTACATCCCGGACCCACCCTCCCTTACCGCAACTTACTTTTGTCATTACTTGTTTGTTTGTCCATGTGTTCTCCCGTAGTCTCACTGCTGTAAACCGACCACGTATCACGTTTTTTAGTTTACGATTTGTAACATAATAATGCCCGCGCGCGCATAGTTTTAAACTAGCCACGGCGAGAACCCATTCTGCGCGTATCGTCGTGGCACAAGGGGCCTCATGCTACTAAACTCCTGTTTCTTGTGCATTTTAACATACTGACCCCCCTAGTCATCCCCACTATGGTTGGCTCAAAGAGAGAAGAAGGATATACCGTAGGTAAATCCAAGTCCAGACGCCAAGAAAGCTCTCTGAGTCACGCAATCCCACTCTCACTCCGATTACGCTGAAGATAATAATAATATATAGAAGCGTGCAACCAATATCATAAACAGCTATATCAAACAAACACCATCATGGGCATACAACGGCGGAACACCTTCAGCGTGTGTGTCACCACCCCCCCCCCCCGTGTAGTGGTGGATGAAGGTGTGGTCTGTGACACTAGTACTCCCCTAATATACATAACTGATAACAAAAACCTGAGGCAACTCGAACTACACACCCCCCTACCGATGTAAGCTGTCGCATAGGGAATCATGGGAATGTCAGTAAATTATAAGATGACTTGTTCTTTTTTACTTCCACAAACTGTACATTTAATAGTATTTTACTGTAGAGTACTGACAGTAATGTAGTCGGAATAGGTGTTATTTCAGTGTGTCTTACCTAATGTACAAGGAAATTACCATTAACCAATTAACAGGTTTTTACTTTAGCATTTTACAGTCTTTTATTATTTGTTTTAGTCTTTTACAGTGTAGAACATGATACAGACTTTAGTTAGGCTAGTAATGTAAGCCACATAGTAGTGTGCTAACAGTCACTCAAAACACTATAGCAGCCAGTTTTAAATGGACAAGCAACACTTGACAATGTAAAGTTTAGTTTTTCAGTTGAATAGACTTTGATAACTCTATTAAAAGACTTATACAGACTGTCCAGCAGGTGGCAGAAAAGCTCACCATTAACATGTTATGTTATGTATGTATATTTCATTAATCAAGCAAATTTTGACAAATGAGATCACATTTGATTTTCCTTAGTAAGACCTATCATGACCATTTCGGATTTCATATAGAGGGAATAAAAGGCATCAGGTTGAGACTGTGGCTGATTTCACATGTTGTTTGTTTGTCAACTGTGCACTCTTCCCTTTTGGTTTGTTCTGGGGTGAAATGTGCTCAGAAAATAAACCGCTCAAAAGCAGATGGGAAAGGAGCTGGGGTTGTTTATGTCGCCAAGAGCCAGTGTTTGTCTGGCTGCCCTCAGCAGGGGCTGGCTGATACGTCGCAATTAATAAGTGCTGCTAGTTTGTCAGAATAGAAAAGAGGATTATTGAGGACTGATGCTGACGGCAGCTGCTGTAGAATGAGATTGAGAAGCTCAGGATATTATCTGCAGAACTGCTGTGCACTCAGTGAGTTGCAGATATGCTTAGAGTAACCACAACAAGGTAAATAAAACGAGGACAAGAATCTAAGCAGCGTTAACAACAGTATTTCTGTAAATTAGTTGTCCGATAATGCCAACAAATCAGGGTGATACGGGTTTTAATTATTTTCAAACGCCAACTATATGGCTTTAGGTAATTGAGAGCTAATGCACAAAAAAAATAAAATAATAATAAAGTACATAAATTACTAGAACTTAAAAATAAAATGAAAACTGAAAATATAAAATTGTAAGCTTATTCAAAATAAAAGTAGACTATATAATCTACATCTTGAGTCGATTTGTGTTTTCACAGAAGTTTAGGATGTGTGCATACAGTAAAATTAGGAACTGAGCTGACAATTATAATATATATATAGACACTATATATATATATATATATAATCTATTCTATATTATTAGAGTACTGAGCATGCAAGTGCAGTGTACAAATGCACCGATGAGACGTAAGAGTTTCTGCAGTGGGAAAATGTAATGGATGCAGATATTGATCATTTCCTGTTTCTTTCTGAAGGGCCTTTAATTTCTCTCTGTATGCATACAGTGGGGCGGTTGTTCTACAGCAGTATTGTGAATCGAATTATTAATTAGCACGGGTTGAGTTGCAAATTTATGTTGTTGCTTTGTAAAAATGTTCAGTTGTTTTGTATTGTCAATTGACATGATTTTTACTAAGTGGTACAAAGAATCAAAGCATCTTCACTAGTGTATGAGCACAGCAACTTTAGTTTATGATTGCCTTTTTTTTTACTCTGTGCCCATTATAGTAGCATGCTACGTGTGCGCACGCTGCCTACATGTGAGATATTACACCGGCAAATCAAAGACATTTGGGGTTTCTCTTATTTTACATTCTGTACAGCAAGAGTAACAATCCTTTGGTCACATGGTGTATTAGTGTATTAACAGTAGTGATTTTTCTGCCAGCTGTGCTTGGTGAACATTTAGGGATTCTACCGCTGGCCTTTTGTTGTTGTACTTTTCAACTAAATTTGACGGATGTAATTCTCTCTCATTCTCCGAAGGGTTTCCATTTCTATAAATGCACTACATTTGACCCCTAGACTGGCTCACACTACATTTTTCCTTGTTGAGTGAGGGCTGCTCTCCAATACTCACACATACACACTATTCTTAACTCAGTTGTGGTTGTCTCCTGCCTTTGGGCAACTGCAGGCTAATCAATGTGCAATTAAAATATGCAATCATATAACTTGTTGGAAAAAAATGTGCAAAGCTACTGTACTTAAGTCGGGTTTAGCTCAGAGAAACAGATGGGGTGCCACTGCTTTTATTCAAGCTGACTAGGTCACCTGAGATTAAAGAGAGGCTTTCGCATAGCTCCCTTTAGAAACTGGAATCGATGGTGTACTTTCAGGCATTTGTCAGTGTAATGTCTGAGTGCTGGGGGAAAAAAGACATTAGAATGAAAAGCATGGCTACTTTCACATCCACATTTAGTGCTGTTTTTCATGAAGGTATTCATGTGGCCATTGCATTACTTTACTATTGATTTATTTTAATATTTCAGTTTTAATTATCTAATGTTTAATTTAACATTTAATTTAGTTTTAATTCACATTTATTTTAATTAGTATTTTTATTGAATATTTATTTAATGTTATTCTTATTTTAATAAACTGCTCTATGAAAATTTTGAAAAGCTTATATACACTATGACAGTTTTGAAATGGCCTGGACTGTGTTGCTCAAGACCTAAGCCAGACGATTCTCTTCGGCATCGGTTTAGACTTTCTTCCTCTGTGTTGGCCAGTTCTGCCTTTTCTAGAACAGTCCCAGGTTCCACTTTCTCTATAAACATTGAGCTCAGTGCACAGAGAGCCAATTCAGAGCAGGAATGTGAAGCACCAAACACACTTTATGTATCAGAAAGGAAATGTCTGTTTTGCAGAAAGAGTTTAAATGTCTTTTGACCTATATAATTTGACTCTTTGACAAATGCCTAGAAAGAACATTTAGCCATTACATCACTCTTTTGGAAATTTAATTCTTTCACTTTTTTGTTACTTTTTTATGTGATGTCATATGTAGTTATGTACCAAGAAACACAAATAGCAATGCATAGATACAAAGACCGATCTTTGCAGTCAGAGAAACCTCATTTGTAGTCTTTTCTCAGTAGAAGCTGTCAGGATGCTTGATGTTTGCAGGGCTGGTCTCAAGAGTTCTGTGTTGTGCTCAGGGTTGGAGAGACCACTGCTGCAGAGAAGGAGAGGCTGCGTAGACTGTGGAATTACGTCAGGTGATGATGGACTTTGCACTCTTGTACAGGTGGTGGTGACCTTACCTGGTAAAATGTACATTAAAAGCAGTCGTTTGCGTGAGTGTTTGACACTGTAATGTCTGGGCTTCTGCATTAATCAAGCACATATTTGCTTAAGACTCTATTGTACTCCTATCACTACAGTATTTCTGCAAACTTCTGCTCCTGCTCCTGTTCCTATCCTGTTTTATTTTACAGTGATGTACTGAAATGAATATTCCTATCTGAAACCAACAATTTTGGTCACACTGGGTTGAAAATATCTATGCAAATATCTAAACAAATTATTCTTAATATAATATTTTTTTTCCACTTGGTTACATTAATTCCATAACATTCAACAACTTTTAAAATATTAAATAATCTTTTTAAGTATTACACAACTCTGTATATGTAAAAATGAAACTTTTTATCTAATATACACATATTTACCCTTTTAAGTGCTTAAGAATACACAAATAAGTGCAAATGTATATTTTCTGTTCCCGTGCTTCTGTTGGTTTTTCTCAAGGGTGGATACGTATATAAGCCATAAGCCTTTTTGTTTTAAAGGGGTCAAATGATGCTGCTAAAAAGAACATTATTTTGTGTATTTGGTTGTAGTGAAATGTGTTTATGCGGTTTAAAGCAAAAAAAAAAAACAGTATTTTCCACATAATGTACATTATTGATTCTCCTCTATGCCCCGCCTTTTTGAAACGCGTCGATTTTTTACAAAGCTCATTGTTCTAAAAAAGCAAGGTGTGCTGTGATTGCACTACTAGTGATGTGAATCGCGATACCCTCAAGCGTGTGAACGGAAATGTTACGTAACTACCATAATGTGATGATCCCCCCCTGTCAGGCCAGAGCGAATGATTCAAAATTACATGGAAAACCCATTATAACCCGAGCATTTCGTTGCATCCAGTTGGGGATATAATATGGTATAATGACTTATACTGTATTTTTACGCGTTGCGTTGCATCGCGTGAGCGTAAACATAAATCCATGTCTGCATTTGTGATCGGAGATATGATGACAAACAACAAGTGCTACTCTACACTGCTCAAAAAACTCGCTTTAAATATATAAAATATAAAAACTCTTTAAATATAAAATGCGTACCTACAGTCTTTGAGTCAGAACAGCCGGCATTGTAGTTACTCTCCCAGGATCAGGAAACGGTCTCCTCCATAAAATGTGCGCACACATCTGAATATTTGGGTTGAAAGGTTCTGGAACAGTGTTGTAAATACAAATCAACCACTGATTTCTAGTCGTGTCCATTTTTGGAAGCCCAAACAAAGTAGTTTCGCTTTCACAAAGAATCACACAGTGCCTGCCGGACACAGGTGCGGCAACAATACTACAGCGAGAATAAAAGTTACGCCTTCTTTCTTTGCGTGAACATTTGGGCGGCGTTATGCAAATCTTCCCACATTGTGATGTAGATATGTGGGGGCTTGTTAGAATGAGCTGTTTTAGGTAGGAGTGGCTGACTCTGAACTTTTATAAAGAATGTCTTTGGATTTGGGACTTTAGTCTGTGCAACTTTACAGATCTTTATGCACCAACAGCTTGTAACACTTCAAAGAGAAAGGAAAAATTGAAATCGCATCATATGACCCCTTTAAATGTAATTAAACCATCTTTTTTTCATATGAATGCTGATTTTTGTCAGTGTTCCTATTATTGGGTTAAAAAGTAACACTTTATTTTTTGGCCTGAAAATAAAAATAGTGGCTGGAATTTCAGCTCTATTCTATTCTATTCCTGCTACTGTTTCTTAATCTAATATATTCTTCTGCTGATTTAATTTTAATTTTATTATTTTATTTTACTTTCCTACTCTGCTCCTAATCCTTCACTGTTCCTATTAATCTATTCTACTACTGTAAAAATCATCTTCTCCTTTTCTACTCTGTATAAATTATTACAGCACCCCTTTATAAGCAGTTAACTTCCTTTGCACACTCAAATGTTTGTTCTCAGTGGTTAGTTTCCATGATGCGCTAGTGGGCTGTATTTCTTCCAGGGCTGTATTTAAAACTGGTGGGAGTCACTTTGAAAGAATGTGTGTCTGTGTGTCACTTCTTATTTTCACATTGGGGTGCTAAAGGAAATCTGTACACAAATCTCACTGGCAAAGACTCGACACCCTCCTGGCTTAACTGCAGATGAGTAATACCAAGACATCAAAAGAAACAAGATTAGTCTTTCTAAATTAATTAATAAGCTTCCTCTTATACCTGCATTCAAAACAATCTGTTGGCTTGCTTGGCTTCAGCACATCAGCAACCGCAAACACAGGCTGACAGCGAGAGCTGCTCTGTCCGTCTTACAGGAAGGAAATGTTCATTATCCACCATGCTGAGATGCTTTTTGCACAGGCATCTGCATACTGTGTAGACTGTGGTTAGGAGTGATGCTTTGTACTCTTACTTGATCTTTGCTTTGTTTTTTTGTCATAACTGGCCTTCATGTAAACCTTTAAATTGTAGCACGCACACACCACTCCGTTGCAGGACCTAGTCATACAGTAGCTAATGTTTATATTATTTTACTCCGAGATATTCTTCGATTTCCTTGTATTTCATTTCCTGTTTTGTTTTGTCTCTTGCTTTTCCATCTCTGAGCTCTTCCATTTTTATCCCTTTTCAACTTGCAAGTCTTTAGCACAAATAAAGAAAGGTCATTAGCTTCACAATTTTCCTTCAACAAAGTTCAAGCACTTTCCTTCCCCACTGTTTCTCCTTTCCCAGTGTAACTTGTGTGTAAGCAAATCTTCCCTGATCTGTAACCCAGAGTTGTAAGTCCTGTTTGGACAACTCGGGCACCCTTTCTGTAAACCACTGGGGAGGAAAACTGTCTTCTTTGTTTTACAGACAGATTTCCTCCAGCTTGTTAAAGACACCCTGTCTGTCACCCAGAAATGCATCACTGGTATTGGCAGAAGTATTTTAACAGTTTTTGTTTTTTTTTGCAGAAGACCGATAAGTCGGCTCTTTCTGTTTGGCGCTTATCCACATGGGCGGCACTAGAGGATCAGAATGCCTGCGCATCTCCTAACCCTCAAGCTCTGTCTAATTTCACAATGAAGTCTCTGTTGATCCTTGGGGTTCAAAAGCCAGTGGCTGCATCATATCCACTGCTTTAATTGAGAGGGAGAATGAAAGATGAGCCATAGGATCAAAGATCAGTAAATGTACTTAAAGGCCAGAGTGAAAGTTCACCTAGTGTATCACTCATCTCAGCAAAATCTCACCCTCTGAGCTTTAAAGGTCTGCTGGGTTCTTCTCGTATTTCAGCCAGTCAAGCGAATGAGAGAACATGTCTAGGTCTCCACACAATGTTGGTTTCCGATCCAGACGGAAGTCTATGGTACCAGATCAGCCTAAAAAATAATACGTTTACAAAACAAAATTCATAAATGCACAGCTCACCGCGATTGGCTGAACGGAACATGCTCCAAAAAAAGATATTTATGAATCTTAACCTGTCGGGAAGGTCTCAAAAATACCGCACACATATTCAAAGCAGTCCACGCATGTGTGATGATTTGCAAATGCAGATTCAACGATCCATAAATACATGTAACATCATTCATAAATGTGTGATGAAATTAATTCAAGAACTTGGTATATACACATTTGTGTAAACATTTTACATTTATTTAGGTAAGATGCATTTGGGGAAATATTTATGCTTTTACTTGTATTTATGAATTGTCTTTTGAATTTACAAATCGGATTTTGTAAATGTAAATTGTGCTGTGCATTTATGAATTTTGTTTTGTAAACATTATTTTTGAGGCTGATCTAGCTCCACTGATGTCTGGTTCATTTACACAGGAAAATACTGTTTGTCAGAAAGCGAACAACCACACACTTTAGGGATGAACTGATATTAAAATCATATCAAATCCGATCATGTTATGGCCAATAACCAATATTATAAATAATATAGTATTTATTAATATTTTTTAATCGGGCTGTTATTGATATTTTGAATAATTTTTTCAGTTTAGGTTTTTAGTAATTTTATGTTTTTGTATTTTTATTAGTATTGTTAATATTTTTAGCTTTCATTTATTTTATATCAGTTTTAGCAATTTTAGTACTTTAGCTTAAAAAACTAATTTAGAAATGTTAAAGTTTTTTCATCTTATATTTATAATTTGGTTTATTTTAACGTTATTATTTTATTTGAGCGTAGTTGGAAATAATAACACTATAACCAAAACAGTCAATATTTTATACTAATATCAACTCAAAACAAAAAGGCAAGTAAAAACTAAAATCAGTCATGGTGTATTAACACTTGTTGTGTATTGTGAAAATCATTATGATTTTACATGCTATTTCATGGTAGTTTTATTTAAATAAGATGTCAAAAACCCAGTGTCCTAGATGTTTAGGCCAGTGGCCAACTGTAGAAAACAAATGAGTGGAATAGCCTGTAGACCTTTTGATTTATTTCTGTAACTTCTTATCAGTGGAAACCTTGCCTTGCTGCAGTAAGCATGTTGTGTGAAATTATATCATAACATGATCAATATAGCTCTGCTTGAGTCCATTCCGCCTGTTTATCTTTTCTTCATGCTGCTGCTGTTTGTGGGCTTTGCTAAAAGGTCGCGGTACGTATGTGGCTGCATATGCACCGTGGGTTAAAAGCTCATGTCACAGATGCACACAGGCAGACTGACGTGCAGTTTCTCTGTCTTTCAGAGTTGGAGTGGACCCAGATCAGGATCTTCAGCCATGTGGGGACAGCTTCCAGGTCCTTCAAGGAGTAAGTCTCAATATGTTTCTGTCCTCCCACCAATGAAGCTTTTACCATCATTTCATACCATATTTCAAGTATTCTATTTTTGCTGCAGACATGAGTGATGCGTCAAACTGTACAAAAAAGGAGACTTGTGCTAGTACTTTTTAAGTGATTCATCTTATAATGTTCCATAGATTTACATTGAAGGAAGAACTTTGCAATGCTTTAGAAACCACCCAGGAATGCCCTAGTATGGTGGTTTTGCACTGGCAATTATCACACACATTTCTTTCGGAGATCTAATTTTAAACTGCTGCTACATCATCCTGTTCCTTTCACACTTGAGACCTCGTGTAGCTGCCCAAAAACCACGCATAAGTTCATTCTTCCGGTTTTTGCCACAAAAGCAAAAAAGGTGCAAGTCATTTGTGGAGCGATCTTTCGTAAGATAACTTGGACCCCTTAAAAAACAGCCATTTAAATAACCTTGACTCCTCTTTAGCGGTTATCATGTTGTGTTGAAACCCGTGAGTGTGTTTTTGCAGAAGTGCGAATACATGAACCAATACAGAGGTACAAGTTGCTTTTTATATCATGAATTGTTACTGAAATTATGGAAACTAATGACATTTCTCCTCTGTTCATCATGGTTTAAACTAGTTCCATTATAGGGCCATGACTGAAATCAGATCATTGTAAACCAATCATCTTCTGCAAAAGCACAAGCACGCACGCATTTAGAAGATAACACAAACTGCATGCACTGATTATAGAAGCACTAAGCATGTCAAAATACTGGTACTTCGGTACAAATATGTTGCTGAAATAATAAATATGTGACAATAGAAGCCTTTATGAAGTATCAGTAATTCCGAGTACTGACAGATGGTTGCTTTTTCACATGCTCTTTGATGAGTTCTTGTGCTTACGACTGACCATGAGTGGTCAAACGCACGTCTCGGTAAACACAGTAGGTTTATAAATGTAAACAGATGGAATAAACAATCTGGGCCAGATTCACAAAAGTTTTCCTAACCTAAAGGGACATTTCACCCAAAAATGAAAATTCTGTCATTTACGCACCCTCAAGTTGTTCCAAGCCTGTATGAGATTCTTTCAAACCAAACAGGAAGCCATTGACTTTCATAGGATTTTTCCCCACCATACTATGGAAGTCAGTGGCTACCTGCAACTGTTTGGTTGCTCACATTCTTCAAAATATCTTCTTTTGTGTTCATCAGAAGAAAGACATTCATACAGGTTTGGAACAACATAAGGGTGATTAAATGAAGACAAAATGTTCATTTTTGGGCAAACTATCCCTTTAAGAATACAATAAACTCAAAGAGAGAGGACCTATTTGTTGTCGACTGTAAATTATTACTCAACATTACTGTCAGATAGTAAATTATTGAATAGCCATTAGTGAGTTTCTGTGAAGTCTTTATTACCTGAAGAGAACAGGCTTAGAGGGTGAGAGGATCTGCCTAGTCTCTAAAAGGCCTTTCTGGCTCTCTCTCTCTCTTTTGACAACCCTTAGTATTTCATCTGGAACACAAGCATCTGATAGTTATAAGTATACTAGATAAAAAAATCTAGGTAAATACTAGGTAAAACATGGTAGAAGCAATATATAGTCTATGTAACTAGTATTTTAATGCTTAATGTTTGGAAGTACCCAGGAAATTCATTAAATACCCTTTGGAAAGTAAAACAAGTATGAGGCTATTGTAACTCTAAAATATTATTTACAGTGATTTAAAAAAAAAGAATTCATGAGTTTAAAATACATTAAAATAAGAGGACTACAGTATAATGCATGTATGCAAACTATACAATATATAGCTAGAAAACGAAGAAAATAATTTAGAAGAATAATATTTTTAAGAATTCTTAAGAATGTTTCTAATCCAGACCCTTTGTTAAAATTAAAATCTGTGCATACAGTCTTGCAGTGTAAATAAAAATAGATAATAATATAAAACAAATTTTATGAAAAGAAGAGAAATTTGTCTTTATTATTACATTTCATTGTTTTAATTTAATTTGTTAATATTTATGTTAATATTTAACCTTTTTTTAAATTGTGCAATTTTACTGGTATTGGTATTGACTTTTTTTTGGTATGATAACAAGCCTAAATCACATGTGTACAGTTTTACTTTTGTTGAAGTACACTTTATGTCTTTGCCACGCATCTTATTAACAGTGGACCTCACTGTAGTATTAACACTAAAGGAGTATAGCAAGCTTAGGGTAGGTTGCGGTATAGTGTTACTGTGAGCTTGTTTGTGATGGCGTTAATCTGTAATCTCTTTAAATGCAATGAAGTTGAAGCTGAACTCGTGTGAGATTAGATGAACTGGGATAAATGTACTGGCCGTTGGAAGAACAGAGCAAGACCTAAGGGATAAATATGGATGAATTTTGAGTGTGTATTTATGATAAACGGTTTAGTATCAGGTTCCATTCCACCCATTCAAAAGTTTGCAGGCCATTTCTCCATGTGGTCTGGTATTATGTGTACACACGTCACCTTCAAATAATATAATATAATAATAATTAATCTTTTTTGTTAAAAAAAAAGAGAAATACACAGTGCACTTTTAAGCCTTTATTAACAAAAAGGTTGACTTTTGAGCTAACATTTAAAGAATCAGGTTTTGACAAATTCGAAATGATAAACAGATTGCCAAACTCCAAATTGACAAACTCGATTGCAACATGGATTGTTGTTTGCTGTACGCTACTGATAGAGTGATGTTCAATGATGAACATAAAACAATATATTGACTTCTAAAGTGATTCATTTTTAACATCTTTTCATTTATTTACTTGTCTGCCACTAACATGAGTTGTGCTTTGAATTATCTTAATTATTCAATATTTGCTAAAGCTACAGTATATAATATATGTGTGTAAAAGTTTGCATAACCCTGCTCTAGATTATACAAATCATACTTGCTTCCTCTTTCTCTCCTCAGGATGGAGCCCAGTCAGAAGGACAGAGCAAGACCAAGCAAGAGAGTGCCTGGCTCTTTAGACTCTGGTATACTTTTGACCACAAGTATCCTTTTCAGCATGCCATTCACAACAACACACACTTCCACGCTTTTGTGGTCTTGTGTCATTAGGAACTCAAGCACGGTTGAGCATTACTTCTCTTTCACTATTCTCTTCTCTGCTCTTCCGTGAGCCTAGCCAGTGAGATTACTTTGGCTCCATGCAAATGGCTAGGGAAAAACATCTGCTCCCACACCATAGACAATGACAAAAAGAGACACATATTGATGAAACTCGCTAAAGCGGATCTGGATGAATATAAATGCGGAGTGAGGAAGGGATTAATAATTCCAAGATTTCATAGGGTAGCTGTTTTTGATCAGTGTTGGAGTTCCTCTGAGGCCTTAACTGAGCCTCTAAACCCCCGAACTGACAAGCCTCACCCTCCTTACCCAACTCCCTCTCCAAAAAAAGCTCCAGTCTGAGCTCTGCACCTCAATGAGTCGCTGGAAATGTCAGCACGGAAAGTCAAATGAAATGACTGCAGTCCATTTTCACAAAGCCTTCAGGTCCTGAATGAAGCAATCAATGATTCTTGAGCTTTCAGCAGGGCCCATCCACTGCAATTATTTTGTGCTGAGAAGATTACTGTACCTTTCAGTGAGACTGTCGTGGGTGTTGAGAGGAACCAGCAGAAAAGCAAAGAAAGAACAGAATAGCAAAGAAAGGGGTTTTATTTCGCTCATGGTTGCTAGAAATAATGCTTAAAGGGGAAAGTAGCACACACATTTTCTCACACACTTCTCAATCCGCTTCCTGCACAGCTGGGACTAGCCAGCTCCACATGTGGTGACTCACAGATGTTTATTAGGAATCCTAGCTTCGCTCACAGCCATGCATTTGAGCTTACAAGTGTGTTGCCTTATTTTCACAACAACCTACCCAACGACATTCGTTTCCTTTTTCACAGGCCCTCGGCTATTGGATTGGCCAGCCGCCTGCTTTATTTCTCTTTGGGTGCCAGACCATGCTATTGGACATCCTACATTTTTTTCAGTATATACCTGGCAACCTCTCTCTAACTCTGTTGGGGACAACCAGTTCAGGTCCCCCTCTAATATATTATACTCTTCCAAATCTATCACGGGGGGGTGTTGGTTTCAAGCCATCGACCCTTTGCTGCTGCCTTCTGTTTTTATCCCCGGCTGTCAAAAATTTAAAAAAACTCAGTATTGCTGCCAAATGCGTACTAGCTGTCCTGCTTAGATCTGTGTGCGCTGGACTCTGAGTGAACTATTTAAGGGGATAATGATCTGTTTACTCCTGATTATGAGGCTGAGACTCAATCATATCTGTTCCGAGATGAGCGCTTGCCACTGCCATGCTGAATTTTGAAGTTTCCATTATAAGCAATGCTATTTTTGAATGGTTAAAATTGGTTGTTTGTTTTGAAATGTATGACTTGGATGAATTTTGGAAGTCTTGCAGTCATTATTGATTTTTGCCTGTTATGAATTAACTAGTTTAGACCAAAAAACTATTTTTCATAATTTACTTGTTCAAAACAGTGTTTTTTTTTTTTCATTTGTGTGGATTACTAAAAAGATCGTCCAAGCTGCTCTTTTGCGTATGATGAAAACGAATAGAACTGGGTCTATGAAATGAATCCAGTGTACTATTTTAGGAATTGGTAGAGAATTATAAGATATGATTGGCTAATGTGAATACTTTATAAGCTACTACTGCAAGAAGTTGACTTTACCATATCTGTATGTTTTCAGTTATTTTTGGAATTGAACTTAAATAATGTAGTAAGAATTTTCTACAATCAACCATAGTCCAGTAGCTCCATGGCTTCATGTGACAGTATAGATCTCTGGTTCACATCTGCCTGACATTGACACTTCAGCAGAGCTTTTCATCTTAACACAAGTACAGTTACTTGAAGCCTATCCTGACCCATAGTGGTCCCCCTTTGACCTCTACTCTGCCGGCCTGCTGCGGTCCTCTGGCTCGATGTCTGACCAGCCCTCAGGCCTATGAGGTAAGACCACATATGCACACACACAGTTATTAAATAAGTCATTTGCTAGAATATGCTATAGATAAATGATTACAACAATATATTAAAAATAAAAATAAAAATTGTGAAAATATATCGATATACTCAATTTAGTGTATTTTTACTTTAATTGATTTTTGTAATTATTTTGTATATAAATCTATTATATTTGAACAATTACTTTTTATACTTAACAATTATAAATTTAAAATTATATATATTTTGTTTTTATTTTAGGTTTTTTGGTAACACTTTACAATAAGGTTCTTTAGTTAACTACTTTAGTTAACATGAGCTAAGAATGAACAATATTTCTACAGTGTTTATTAATCTTAGTTAATGTTAATTTCCACATTTACTAATACATTATTAAAATCTTGTTATCATTAGTTAATGCACTGTGAACTAACATGAACATCTGTATTTTTATTAACTAACATTAGCGTAGATTATTAAATACAGTAACAAATGTATTGCTCATAGTTAGTTCATGTTAACTAATGCATTAAATAATGTTAACTAATGGTACCTTATTGTAAAGTTTTACCAGTTTTTTATAATTATAAAAACCAAAATATATATTTATGTTTTACCTCATTCCTTTTTCAAATGTTCATTGATTTTATTATTTTAAATATAAATGATCCATAACAATATAAATCAAGTAAATTGAAATTAACAAATAATAAATATTTGTTTACTAGTTCAATTTAATTGATTTTTAATATATAAAACCCTTAATTTACTCTATTTATTCAAAATACGTAAAAACAAAACTTATACATTATCTATTGACAAGGTAGATCCAAATTGATACATTTTGGAATTAACCCAATGCCGATATTCTCAAAATGGCCCATTATTGCCAGTATATTTGGTCGCCATGTTTCTAAGGAAGTAGCTTCTGAGTTCCTCAACAGCACGCTTTGGTTTCCATGGCTTGCTTTCTAATGTTGTTGCTGCTCTGTGAAACCCTGTTTTGAAAAGAAAAGAGAGAAAGACAGACAGACACACAAAAGCACTGGGGCTTTTAGACTGGACACAGACCCGAAGGCCCTGTCACAAAAGAGCCTTTCATGATGCCACTCTGATAATGGTGAGCCCGAGAGGCTAGTATCTCAAGCATGGAGAACACCGTTATTCACAGCGGTCACAGCCCCATTCACTCCTGCAAATTCCCCTATTCATCACAACGTTCATACTGTAGCTCAGGCTGCTTGGCTGTGCTCACAGACATCTTACAGGTTTAAATTGTGCTGTTGGGTCACAATGAGCTAAATGTCCTGCAGAACTGCTTGACCCACCGTTCTCCCATGTAACACAATTATGCCCCTCATAGATGGAAAAATGGAAAGAGGATGGAATGGTGTGAAAACCAGAGTGTTTGCAGACCTATAATGAAAATAGTTCTTACTGCAGAATGTGAGTCATGATGTTTGTTTCATACATCCTTTTAAACTGGGTCAGTTCATCTAAATACCCCAGTTTGCCTGTCTGCATATATTTAAATTCCTCTTTTCCTGTCTTGATCTTTCTCTCTAGGCCCTCTTTAAACCCGTCATGTATATCTGAGTTCACTGTCTCTAGCTTTTTTCTTTGAATCGCATTTTCTTGTTTTGCTTTTCATCTTTTTGTTTCACCCCAGCTCTCCCTCTCTGTTCTGCAATCTACTTTTAGGTTTCATTTCCATATTCACTTACGTTTTATTAGTCGCTTGCTCATTAAATCTGAAAAAAATGTTTTTTGTATATTTATTGTCTTACCGTATTCCTAATTTTTTGCATTTAATTTTGCTGTTATTTAGTTCCTCTGGTTAAATCCATTTTGTATTGTGTTGTATTTTATTGTACAGCCTTTTTCATTCTTGCAATTTCCTCATTGTTTAAAGATCTTTTGTGTTGAACTTGTTTGTAGTTCCTACTTATTTTGAAGAGCACTTAGGCAGAATAGTTCTCTTAGTGATAATGGTTCATTTATGGAGGTTAATTATGGGATAATGTACAGTTAGCCAGACATTGATGCAAAATATGCAACACTTATTGTAGTTCCGGTCCTGTATTTTGATTGGACAAGCATTGTTTCCAAGAGTGATTTTTACTGTTTTGATTTGGCTTCTTATGGAACTGTTTTCAGTGGCAAAGCAAAAATACACAAAATAACTGGTCATATTAATGTAGGGTTCCTGCGTGTCTTAAAAAGTCTTAATTTGCCCTTCCACGAATTAAGGCCTTAAAAAGGTCTTACATTCATAAAGTCAGGCATTAAATGTTCCAATATAAATATCCTTAAATCAAGATACAGATGCAAATTGAAGATATGAAGTATTTTTTTCCCTTCATTTTGATTGATGTCTAATAAAAGTAAATGTATGTTGATTTAAGAATCTTTAGACATTTGTACTCAAAATCAACTTTTGGTATTTTCAAACTTTGAAGTGTTGCTAATACAAGCCATTTACAATTAGAGACCATATTGATGTTTTGTGTTCCTTTCAATTTATTTCTTGATTTCTCTTTACTTGGTCTTAAAAAGTCTTACATTTACCTTTATAAAACCTGCAGAAACCCTGTAATATATATGCTGTTAGCTGTGGGTTCTTGCAAAATATTAAAAGAGATTGCTTTGCTATAATGACTGATATAACTACAGTATTCCTCTCATTACATGGCAGCTTGGCAAATCAATAAAAAGGCAAGACATATTGATTTGAGTTGAAATGGTTTAGGAGAAAGATACCACAAAGTCTTTTCTTTCAGGAAAACGTTGCCTGGGACTTAAATATCCAGTTTAATGGTCATTATACAAAAAAAAAAAAGTCATCTATTGACCAATCAGAATGAATCATCCCCGAGAGCCATACAATAAAGAGTACAGGTCTAGAGCCTAGAGCATTTGAGAGACTAAATCACGCCACCTCGAACCATTAACATGGAACAGGGATTATTTAGATCCTTCTCAAAGGATCTAACAGCAGCTATGTGTGAAGCTAACTGTTGGTTAACAGTTTGTTTGATCTGTTGGCACACAGTGTAATCGTGCTTCAGTGACAACCCCCTTCAATAGCACCCAGTGATTCTATGAAGTACCGCTAAACCCAGTGATCTGGGAATGGCAAGCTTTTAAAATGTGGGAGATGGTCTGTTACAGAATGTTTGTTACATCTGCATCATGTGAATAGAGTTGTGTAAATTTGCTGTTTTTCAGTCATTGCTTATGTTGCCTTCAAATCCACCTGGGAAGCTCCTACATGTGAGTTGATCGTTATTGCGATGACACGTTTAATCCAGAAACAAAATATGATAATATAAGTCTAAACAAATAAAATACACATTGAATGATGACAAAAGCTCTTTTTTTCTGTGAAAAAGAACAAGTAAATATGTTTGTCATTTTTAAAGGGGTCATATGATGCGATTTAAATTTTTCCTTTCTCTTTGGAGTGTTACAAGCTATTGATGCATAAAGAAAATCTGTAAAGTAGCAAAGACTAAAGTCTAAAATCCAAAGAGATATTCTTTATAAAAGTTAAGAGTCAACCACGCCTACCTAAAACGGCTCGTTCTAACATGCCCCCACATATCTACGTCACAATGTGGGAAGATTTGCATAACGCCGCCCAAATGTTCATGCAAAGAAAGAAGGCGTAACTTTTATTCTCGCTGTAGTATTGTTGTTGCCGCCGCCGCCATGTCGTGGAGACGCTGTGTGTTTCATTGTGAAAGTGAAACTACTTTGTTTGGTCTTCCAAAAGAGGACACAACTAGAAATCAGTGGTTAAGTTGTATTTACAACACTGTTCCAGAACAGTTCAACCCAAATATTCGATGTGTGCAAACATTTTGCGGAGGATAAGGATTGGTTCCTGGGAGAGTAGCCTACAGTGACGGTGTCTGTTTCTATAAAGTGGGGGCAGTTCCAACTTTGCAAGGACAATATGGTGCTTCTGACTCACAGCCTGTAAGTACGTTTTCATATTTAAAGAATTTGCCACTGACGAATCAAACGCGAGTTTTGAGCAGTGTAGAGTAGCACTTGTTGTTTGTCGTTTCTCCGATCACAAATGCAGACATGGTTTTATGTTTACGGGGCGCGATACGCAATGCAACGCGTAAAAAGACAGTATAAGTCATTATAATCAGTAATTATGTCCCCACTGGATGCAACAAATGCCTCGTTTATAATGGGTTTTATTGGTGTTGTCTCATCGCACCAGAACACGGCATCACAGTATGCTAAGGGACGTAACAATTCCGTCACACGCTTGAGGTATTTGGCCAATCACAACGCACTGGATAGCTGGCCAATCAGAGCACACCTCGCTTTTCAGACTGATGAGCTTTGTAAAAATCGATGCGTTTCAGAAAGGCGGGGCATAGAGGAGAAACAATAATGTACAGTATGTGGAAAATAATGTGTTTTTTGAACCTTTAAAGGGGCTTTATTTTTTAAAGATCATTATTTTGTGTATTTGGTTGTAACAGAATATGTTGACATGCTTTTTTAATGTTCAAAAAACACATTATTTTCAAAATACTGTACATTATTGTAGGTCCTATATGCCCCGCCTCTCTTAAACGCTTCGTTTTCTACAAAGTCCTCCTTCCGACAAGCGCAGTCTGCTATGATTGGCCAGCTGACCCAGTGCATTATGATTGGCCGAACACCACAAGCACTCATCGGAAATGTAACGCCCCTTACCCTAATCGAAGCTTCATCTTTCAAAATAAATGTAAAGACAGAGCCCGAACGGGGAACAGAGTCACGTGACAGACACAGTGACGAAGCTGGTATGTGTGCAGTACACAAGCCATGGTTAAGACAACTGACTCCACTGTGACCCTCTCTCTCACTCTCTCTCTCTCACACGCACGCGGCGCGCACGCATGCCCGCACGCACACCACACTACGTCATGGCAAAGATCTAACTAATAACAAAACAGTAGCTGATAAAGAAGCGCCAGATTGTCATAGCAAAGACAGAATTACCTCCTCTCCTAGGTTCACAAAACAGTCGTCCATAAAATGCATTGCTGTACTGTTGTAAGCGATCTTAAAGATTCCTAAATGCATCTACTTTCGGAAAAGGCCAAATAAAGTGCTTTTGCTTACGCACTGAAACACACAGCGTCTCCCTAACATGGCTGCATCAACACTAACTGCGGTTACTGAAACCACGCCTTCTTTCTTTGCGTGCACATTTGGGCCACATTATGCAAATATTTCCACATAGTGACCTAGACATGTGGGGGCGTGTTAGAACAAACCGTTTTAGGAAGGCGTGGCTGACTCTTAACTTTGATAAAGAATACCTCTTTGGTTTTGAGACTTTATTCTTTGGCAATTTCAGGGATTTTATCTATGCACAATCAGCTTGTTACACTCAAAAGAGAAAGGAAAACTTGCATCAAATCGGCCGGCATATGACCCCTTTTAAACCGCATCCAATATCATATAAAACATCGCAGTTACACCAAAACACAACATAATTGTGCTTTTTAGCAACCCATTCATGACCCCTTTAAACAACCTACATAATTTATGCACAATGTCTTATAAATAAATAATGAAGCCAACAGCAACATGTGAGTCATTAGATTACTTTACATTAGTTGATCATAAGCTCGGTTGTATATGTTAGGAATAATTTATGATGGAATGGATGAAAATTAATTCACACTCCAAGGTGGTAATGCAGCCAAGACTTAAAGGGTGTGCATTATTTTTCAAAAATCAAACTTCATAAGACAATTCATCTTCGATTTAATTATTATTTTTTTTTAAATCTCAAGATCTTTCAAATCAAGACATATTCTATTAAAAAAATTCAATAAAATGTTTTTATTTTTCTTTAATGTCAAGACCTTTTCAGTTTTGAATCAAGACATTTTTCTTTTTTTTCTCTTTTTTTTTACACATCTGAAAACATTTTTCTTTTTTTTGTTTTTTTGTTTACAATTTAATGTAATTTTCTTAAATGTTTATCTTTTCCCTTATACAAATAGCAACAAATACTGTTGCGTCTTTTTTTCTAGACCACTAATTCAGCATGTTGCAACCTTAAGGTTTGTCAGAATTAATCAGTACTGTAGTCTAAAACAAATTAATTTTGTTAAAATACACTACTGGCATTGAAATAACTTGGCAAAAGTATTTACTACCATATGCATGCCTATTATAATATAACAATTTTTCCATTTGGATATCACTAAGAATATTGAGTATATATATTGAGAATATTGATTTAATTTATGAATATTGAGACTTTGTTGGTATAAAGTGTCACATAATTTTTAACTATGATATTCCCAACTGCACTTGAAGGCTGCATTACACACAGGAAAGTGTTGATTTTTTTCCTTTGCACAAGGACATTTAAGTGTATTTCTCTCTTTATCCTGTCTTCTTGTGACTCCACAGTGTCCCTCATGAACCTTTGTGCTGAGCATGAATAGTGTGTGTGTGTCCGACTTGATGTCCCCCTTCATGTCCGACTTGTCACTGTGCTCCGCAGAACCACGAGCCGCTGCAAGACAATGACTCAGACCTCATCCTGAACGAAGGAGATCTGACGCTGACCTATGGCGACACAGCCATCACAGCCAACGGGGCCTCATCCTCCTCCGGGCCCGAAGGATCTGGCGGAAGCTGGGGTGTGAACGGCAAACGCAGCGACAGCACATCGGAGGATGCTCTGGAGCGAGAACTGGACACGCGTGAACATGAGCTCTTGAGCCGAGGCACACGCCTTGTCTTCCCCATGGAGGACCACGCTTGACCCTGCCTCCCAAACCTTAAATCACGTCTCCTTGCGCTCCATACCTCCACTTTTCTTGCACATTGATCCATCAGAACACCCATGACCCCTCCTAAGATGTCATGCAGGGGGTCTGAAAACTTAAGGGAAAAGAAAGATGGAGAGCAGGAGGGTTTGTGCTCTAATTGATGCTGTGGCAGACTCTGATTCTGTGTCTGCCCATGAAAATGTGATTTGTAGAAGGAAAAAATATATAAAACTGCTATTAAGAATGCATATTAAACAGCTTTGGACATTGAATGTCCTTATTGCTGTCATTTATGAGGGATTCATGCCGAACGGTCTCTGCTGCCCTTAACATTCAAATTCATATGATCTCACACACACGCTGCCCGCCGCATATTAACATTTTAGCTTTGTACAAACTAGAAATATGATTGACAAATATGACTGAGCCAGTTTTTGTTTGAACAGCCAGTATTAGGTTAATCTTTTGCATTTAAATGTTCATCTTGCCCATCAGACAAATGAGTGAGCAGCTCATAATGTTTGTAAATAATTTCATGGCAGTGGTGTTCCTGAAAGCTCACTAACACAATGGCAACATGGACATGAGTGCATGCTAATCTCATGACTGCATACGGGAACCTTGTAGTACTTAACTCTAGTGAGTTGGGAGTTTACACTTCCTGCAATATCTTGGTTGTACAAATGCCAAGTTGACGTGCCGGTCATTGTAAATATGAATGTTGATCTGCACAGCCATGTTTTCATTTTCTCTCTTTTAAACAGCTGGATGCAACAAGTGTATGAGCCATGCAGTCCTTGCATGTATTGCTTTATTATATTAACATATTAACCACTTGCACACTCGCTGCCAGAATTTGAGATGCAGAATGATGTAATCATCAAGGAGTCTTCATATCTGCATCAAACAATTTGCGTTTGTGGCATTCCTTTTGCGCCTCTTTACATTAGAATGTTCTTGAAGGTGGATCTTTGCATTATGTATGAGTTGCTAATATGTGGCAGTCTGCAATTCCGAAATCAGGAGTCTGAAGTGTTCGGCATGATGTTGACCCGGCTGTTTATCTGTTCATACAGTAAACGCCAATACGCATTCCTTCCATCCTTCCTGTCTAGAAGTGAATGTTAATGAATGCAAGACTAAAGTCCAGGAGTTTAGTTAATAACTAACTTGCAGATGTTTGAAATAAGTCATCATTCATTCTGATTTATATTCAACACGATAAACTAACTTTGCACTCTTTCCATTCAGTAACCTTTACAATTGTCTGCACTTGCGCCTGTCTGTTTCCTTCTAACAGAGCTTTTTGAGTTGTTTGAGGAAACATATCACTTTTCAACGGAATCCAGTGCAACATCTGACTAGAACTTAAAAGTGAATTAAGGAGATTTGCACTATTCATGTGGAGTTTCAGCTAGCAAATGAGCCTTATGGGCTTCGTGGCAATCGTGGTTTGAGGTGCAGAACCTTAAACCGGCTGTAGCAAAAGACTGAATTCACATGTAATCCGGCTATGAAGTCACTCTGAATGACTCTTCTAACATGTGAGATCCCTGACCTTACTATGGTGGACTTGTGTGTACCTTCAGGATATGTAACTCCCTCCTGTAGCATTCATCTTTTACTTGCTGTTTTGCATGTCAGTATATAAACAAACAACAAAATCCATTATCAATCTGCCATTTTTGTCTGTGATGTATGAAACACCAAAATGCTCAGTTTTCCCATTTGGATCCCTATAATTATGTATAATAATTCTTATTATTATACATAAAGTATACACAGCCTGCCAAATATTGTGACAAAACTGTGGTATGGATTGTAGTTTAACAATTGTACATTTAAAAAAAAAATAGCCAATGTATCAAAGCGGGCTACAGTAGAAATACCTAAATAAGGTATTTGATTTATTTTATGTCATTAAATAAGAATAATAAAACAAGAAAACTAGTGTTTACAACAAAAAATGTATGTACAAGTTTTATTAATAAATAACAGATTTGTTCATTTATTAAATCTGATGGTTCACATAACTTGAGTAAATGTTTAAAATGTCAAAATGTTAAAGGGGACATCTGATGCAAAATTCACTTTTACAGGCGTTTGCACGAGCGTCTTAGCATTGGGGACACAAACTACCCCTACAATGATAAAAACCGTTCACTGCTTTTAATCCCCCAAAAAACTAATAACAATTCTGATAATAAAGAGTTTGATTTTCTGAGCAATTGACTCATATGTACAAGCCATGACCGCTGACGGAATGTCCCGTATTAGCATATCTCTGCCCTCAGCCAGTTGTATGCTGTCCACCATTTTCTCTGGGCTCAAGCAGCTGTAACGACAACAATGTCTCATTAGTAATGCAGGTGTTTTGTAGTTGGATGTTAAAGTGAACATAAGAGATCATTTCCTCCCGACATCAGAGCCGCTGAGGCCGCAGTGGATTTTTTTTTTTTCATGGTAACACGCCAATGAATACACCTAAATTAATTTATGTCTGTGCAAATCATTTTACTTCAGACTGCTTTCTGAATGAGGGACAATTCAAGGCAGGTTTTGCTAAAAAGTTCAAACTCAAGGATGGACCAGTACCCACTGTTCATAATCCAGCTGCACCTCAAGCAGAAGTAAGTCCCACACTTTATATTTTTATGATTATTTGCAAATCGCCTTTCCTCTTCCACAGAAGAGAGAGGCGGGGGCAAGTGTGAAACAGAGCATTAGATGTTAAAGGGTTAGTTCACCCAGAAATGATAATTCTGTCATTAATTACTCAGACAGCAAGGTAACTACCACGGTCAAGCTCCAGAAAAGTACCAAGATGATCGACAAAGTAGTGACATCAGTGGTTCAACTAAAGTTACGAAGCTACGAGAATACTTTTTTGCGCAAAGAAAACAAAATAACGACTTTATTCCACATTTTCGTCTCTACTGAGTCACTTGTGGATGCGCGTTCACGACAGTACCATGCGTGTGGCGGCGCTGACCAAGATCCGGCGTAATGACGTCATCACGCCGGATCTGGGTCAGCACCGGCGCCGCCATACGCTCGCGTCATGGTACTGTCGTGGACGCGCGTCCAAAAAAGTATTCTCGTAGCTTCGTAACTTTACAGTTGAACCACTGATGTCACACGGACTACTTTGTCCGATCATCTTGGTACTTTTATGGACCTTGAACATGGTAGTTACCTTACTGTCTATGGGAGGGTCAGAGAGCCCTCAGATTTCATCAAAAATATCTTAAATTGTGTTCCGAAGATGAACGAAGGTCTTACGGGTTTGGAACAACACGAGGGTGAGTAATTAATGACAGAATATTCATTTTTAGGTGAACTAACCCTTTAAAAAGAGACAATGCACCGAAACCGGTTAGGTGTAGCTGTTTTTGACAAAGTATGTTGCAGACAGTTCATAAAGACCCTAAAGAATCATACCAACTTGTGAAAAATGGGCATCTGATGTCCCCTTTAACAAAATGATAATCATCTAGCATTTCTCCTAGAGCACAAAACACCTGTATCCATAAAGAATGTGTGTTTTGGTTTTAGATGAGATGTTCCAGTCATTTAACTATTCAAATTGCAATCCTATCCTCTTCATACACAAATGAACACTACATTCTGCACAGCCTAACAGCCCAGTGCAGACTTCATACAAAAAGAACAAGCAGGTGATGTCCAGGGGGAACTGTGAGATTTCACACCAGTGGGAGTGTTGCGAGTTAGGGGAGAGAAATCTGAATTTCCTTTTGGGGAAAATTCTTTCTCCATCTCCATCCTCTTGATCTTCAGTTCATTGAATTGCACTTTGTGCCTCAGATAAGTTCTGCATTCATTTTTTTTGGGGGGGGGGTTGGTACCACAGAAACTGGAGTGTCCTTGCATGATCCTCTTTTCATTCATTGTTGATGAATACAGGAATGCCTAGGAATATTTTCATTATGAAATCCTCCCAACGAACTGAACACTGAATGGGATGTCAGTCTCCAGGCCTAGTGCATGTGCAACAGCACGAGTGCACGTAAAGACTCGGTCTTGTGTGTCTGATTATGTGCTGCTGGGGATTGGGCAGGGATTATTGAGGATGAAATCTGGCTGTCAGGACACAGCCGGGACTAAGCCTTTGGTAGCCATTTCATTCTCTCTTGCTGAACGTGTTTCCTCTCTGTTATTGTTAGTCTTTTTCTTACAGGATTCTTGTCAGTATTATTTGAGGTCGATGGGTTTGTAAGTGTCTCTTCTGTCATCTACTCTGCACCCCATGACGGCACTGTGAGGGAGATCTCGGGGTGTTGCTCCTCAGCTCCACTGGTGTGTCGTACCTTCTGGTGTAGCTTCATATCCGGCTGTTCCCCCTCTGTCCTCCTGTTCCTCCAGCACATCAGGCTTCTACAGCAAAGAGGGGAACAAAACTATTATATCGGGATGTTTACAGAAAACAATGATTCTATACAGAATGTCAACAAAGTTCAGTCGTGAAAGTAGTCTAATTTCTGTCCCGCTAGTATTTGTCAGATATTCAGTGTGATGGTTTAAATTGAAACAATGCGTGTTCCTATAGGCCTACTCATACTGGAAGTGAAAATTAGTTTGATGGTTATTAGTAATATTTAAATTATTATAAATGTATTTCAAATATAATAGTAATCTAATATTAGATTATATATATAGTAATAATTGTATGTGGTGTTTTCTTTTGGTATTTTTAATTAACCCCAAAGGACAAGTTGTGTTATATTATTAGCAGGAGTATATTTTACTTACATTATTACATTAATAAAGATATAATAATGTGAATATTATATTAGAATTTACAATATATAATGTATTTAGCCCCCCAAAAAAAAAAAAGTCTTTTGTGATAATTAGAATAGGAATTAGTATAATAATAGCTATATTACTTTCATATATAATAATTAAAGGGTTACAATTATTACTAAATTAAATTTTTTTTTTGAATACATTATAAAATTATAATATAATGGGTTTTTGTGTTCTTTGGAGTTCTTATTTACCCTCCCAAGACGCACACACAGTGTAGAGTTTTAGAAGTATATTATGTGTATTAACATACATTTTTATTGACTAGTAGATTATTAATATATTATTAGTTTTTCTTTTTGTTTAACTCTGAAGATCATTATAGATTTGTTTACATACATCAATAATAAAAAAGTTCAAATATTAATTAGTGTAAATAACATATATTACTTCATATATAATATTTAAATGTATTACAGTATACTACATGTTAAAACAAAAAAAAAGAATAAAATTCTCAAATAATATATTAATGGGTTTTTTGTTTCGTTTGGAGAGAGTTCTTATAACACACCCAAGACACACACATATAGATTATAGAAGTTATAATATGTGTTCTATAAATATACATTGATTTAATATTAGATATTATTAATATATTATTATTTGTGTTCTTTTGTTTTAACTATCTATTTTTATTCTGATTATTGATTTTTTGTACATTACATAATAATAATAAAGTTCAAATATTATAAACAATTGAGATTTATATAATTTAAATGTTAGATTAATAGTAAATGTATTACTAGCTTTTTGTTGTTGTGACACCCAAGCATTTTTGAAAATAAGGTTGTGATGAGCTCTAGGTCTTGGAGGTGGTCTCATCTGGTACTGGGGGACACTTAGAGGTCTGTACTTGTCAGCCGTGTACGTCTGGTGTCAACATGTCTAGGTTTAGTCATGGCACAGCCCTCACAGATTGAGCTGGTGACAGGCTCAGCTCAGGGAGCACTGGTCCCTCCAGGGACTAACCAGCACAAAGCAGTCCCTATTTCAGCCTGTTTCCATCACGTGTGGTCGGTCCGTTAGGTCACACCAGCCCCCCTCATCACATGACTCTGATAGTGATAACAAAGAAGCCTGTATCATGATCCATCACTCTGTTATACAGCACCGTTTACATGCCTCACCATGAAATCAGACTCGAGCATGATGGCTAATTGATTTGACACGTACTGCTGTCGGATATTTTTTACCGGTCACAGTGCTGAGAGGATATTTATGTTATGTTGTGCTGGCTTGATTTACAGCATTTTTAACCACTGTATCGGCTACAGTAAAAATAAAACTGGTGATTTTGCTGACCCGGGTCTGTTTGGATATGACTAAATTAAGCCACCATATAACTTTCACTTTCTAGAGTTCAAGAGGACAGTATTAACCCCATGACTTCACTGGCAGCATCAGTTTCACACTGGCTCAATGACCCTGGCTCAACTCGACTCTTCTATTGTCTCTTTTTAATGTTCATGATCATTAAATGCTGAAAATAGTGCACTGATTCTGCACTTTTGCCCTCACCAATGTTTTTACAACAATTACTGACTGAAATGGTACACTTTAATCCAAGGTCCTGTATGTTGTTAACATTAGTTTGTAAAAATAGCTAACATAACAACAAACACTATATTTACAGCATTTCTCTTGGTTAACATTTCTACATATACAAACATTAACAACATAAATGATAATTAATCTAGGTAAAACCTTTTGTTTGTTTATGATATATTATGCATTACCTAGTGTTAATAAACTGAACCTTGTAAAGGGTTCCCAATGGTAAAAATAATAAAATTATGCATGTGAATTGATGTTTTTAGCTAAACAAGAATCCGACTGAAATCAATAACTTTATAAAAGATCACGTTTTCGCTTCCCCAAGGGTTGTTGAGCATTATAAAATCAAACTTGGTCCTGTAAAGACAGATTATATGCATCATTATATAGATCAGACCAGGGGAAGTCAGTGGTCCTTCCTAATGGTTAGAGAGGTCAGCGCGTACCCCCAAAAAAAAAAAAAAAGGGTTTTGCGGGTTCAGGTCTCGTACCGGCAGGGATTGTAGGTGGGGGGAGGGGATGTACAGCGCTCTCTTCCACCTTCAAAACCACGACTGAGGTAAGACCCTTGAGCAAGACACCGAACCCCCAACTGCTCCCCGGGCGCCGCAGCAAAAAATGTGTGTTCACGGTTTGTGTGTGTTCACTGCTGTGTGTGTGCACTAAGGATGGGTTAAATGCAGAGCACTAATTCCGAGAATGGGTCACCATACTTGGCCACACGTCACACGTCACGTTTTTAAAATTTACAATAGAGCAAAACATATTGTGGCAGCTACAGCCTGTTTTATGATTTATTATTGCGTATTACAGGCTAATAGATTTTTTTATCAATTGAATTGACAGTTTAACCTTATTGTTCATATTTTATGTTAACGTAATAATGTAATATTTAATAATTAAATATGTAGTAATGTGGCATTTTTAAAAAAATATTTAAAGATTTTATTTAAATTCTTTCAAGCAGCTCTAAGGCCTGGTTTCACAGGATTAGGCCATAGTTTAATTAGGACATTTAAATAATATTTATAAACATGCCTTTGAAAAAAAAAAACATTACTGTTGTGCACTTTGAGACAAAACAAGGGCATCCGGACTCGGTGCATCTCATAAATTAGAATGTCGTGGAAAAGTTTATTTCAGTAATTCAAATCAAATTGTGAAACTCTTGTATTAAATCAATTCAATGCACACAGACTGAAGTAGTGAAGTCTTTGGTTCTTTTAATTGTGGTGATTTTGGCTCACATTTAACAAAAAACCCACAATTCACTATCTCAACAAATTAGAAAACTTCATAAGACCAATAAAAAAAAAAATTGTGAATTGTTGGCCTTCTGGAAAGTCTGTTCATTTACTGTACAGTACTCAATACTTGGTAGGGGCTCCTTTTGCTTAATTACTGCCTCAATTCGGCATTGCATGGAGGTGATCAGTTTGTGGCACGGCTGAGGTGGTATGGAAGCCCAGGTTTCTTTGACAGTGGCCCTTCAGCTCATCTGCATTTTTTGGTCTCATTTCTCATTTTCCTCTTGACAATACCCCATAGATTCTCTATGGGGTTGAAGTCTGGTGAGTTTGCTGGCCAGTCAAGCACATCAACACCACGGTCATTTAACCAACTTCTGGTGCTTTTGTCAGTGTGGGCAGGTGCCAAATCCTACTGAAAAATGCTGGCTTCCAAATTGAAATACAAAACGTTGCATCTATCGAAAAAGAGGACTTTAGGACCACTGGGAATACAGTCCAGTCTCTTCTCCTTAGCCCAGTTTAAGAAGCCTCTGAAGGTGTCTGTGGTCAGGAGTGGCTCACAAGAGGAATACCGACATGTAGCAATAATTCCTTGAAATCGATGGCGCTGGCGGGCGCCCCCCCCCTCCTACGCCCTGCCTCACCGACCCCCCAGCCTCAGTCCATTCCTTGTGAAGTTCACTCAAATTCTTGAATCGATTTTGCTTGACAACCCTCATAAGGATGCGGTTCTCCCACACCCGGCCCCCTTGGCTTTGTGCATCTTTTTCTTCCACAATTGTTTCCTTACTCAACTTTAGTAACATGGTTGGTACAGCACTCGGTGAACAGCCAGTTTCTTTGGCAAAGGAATGGTTGTGGATGTACCTCCTTGTGAAGGGGTGGCAATGATTGGTCTTTGACAACCTGCCGATCAGCAGTCTTCCTCATTATTGTGTAGCCTAGTGAACCAAACTGAGAGACCATTTTGAAGGCTCAGGAAACCTTTGCAGTTGTTTTGAGTTGATTAGCTGATTGGCATGTCACCATATTCTAATTTGTTGAGATAGTGAATTGGTGGGTTTTGTTAAATGTGAGCCAAAATCATCACAATTAAAAGAACCAAAAGACTTAAACTACTTCAGTCAGTGTGCATTGAATTTATTTAATACACAAGGTTCACAATTTGAGTTTAATTACTGAAATAAATTAACTTTTCCACCACATTCTAATGTATTGAGATGCACCTGTATTTTAAGATCAATCAATCAAGAAATCACACGGCGTTAGACCTTGTGTGTGTGTTCACTGCTGTGTGTGTGCCTTTTGGATGGGATAAACTAATTCCGAGTATGGGCAACCCTCTACATTGCGAGTAAATCACACGCATATGCGACTAAATCTTACTCTGTGTGACTAAATAATGTCTAACATTAGCCACTGGCTAATAAATTCTTAGATTTTACTAGCCAGTGTGTGAGTTGGAGGCCAAGTAAAAGTTTAGCAAAGATATATTTTCACTCGCCGAACACTCTCTGACTGAGCGCAACAGAGGAGTAATTTTATGGAGGAGCCAACCGGCAGGAAATTAAAAAAAGAATCAAATGAATGAAATACACATTTTAATTAATAAATAGATAAATAAATGTGATAATGAGATAATAAATAAATGAATAAGCGACTTGATAAAATAAATATGATTCATTTTTAATAAAATTCATTTTTTTATTATTTTTACCCCTTAATTTATTATTTTCTGCTTTTATACATTTATACATGTAAAAAAAAAATTTACTTTTATTTTTTCACTAATTCTTTTTAATGTATTTTTATATTATTTTTACATTTATTTTTAGATTTATTTATATATTTATTCATTCTTTTTTTTTGAGAATGATTTATTCCCACATGTATTTAATTTTAGATTTATTTATTTATTGATTCATTTATTTTTACTTTTCCGTGTGTAACATGGAAATGAGGAAGGCGGTCCTTGTGTAGCTTCAGGCATCATTGGTTGAGAGCTCACGCGTAGAATCTCAGGCCAGCTAAGCAATAGAGATTTGAGTTTTCAAAGAAAATGGCGGCAAGCAGTAATTCGTTGTCCAGTTTGCTACGGGATGTGGCAGATCAGCTGGAGAGTTGTAAGTTATTTTCACCTAAAGTTATTCGCATTAATGCCGAAATATTTAAACAATTTTCCAGACATAAAAACACGAAGCTGAAGCTACTTATGTGATCCCCCACAGCATCGTCGTCATCGAGTCTGGAACCGTCGACGTCAGAGCCTAGGGTGATGACACCCAGAGTCAGACACCCAGTGGATGGTTGGTTTCTAGTCTAATAACTATTCTGTAATCACGGAAAAAATCTTGACTCTAAATAACTGAAATGGTTGCGTTTCTTAACCACCAATGGCTTCTATGAAAATCGGAACAATCCAGGGTCGCGTTTCCCTACCCTAGGCCCACGGCGCTTTTGGGAAACGCGGACCTGTATTTTTCGGTTCTTCTTCTCATGATTGTCAACTGGGTTAAAAAAAAAAAAAAACAACGGTAACTGATTGATGAGGGTATAAAGAATGAACTTCTGTAAATTAGTTCTGTTACGTACCTGTAAATTAAACGTTTAATAAGTGTTTGTAGTACTTAAATCATAAAATTGTCATAAAGAAAATGTCAAATAAAATATGATAGAAATTATTGGTTATTGTTCAGTAGTGTTTTTGTTTTTTTTAGCCAAAGTTCTAAAAGCAAGAAATAAGACAAGTTTTATTGAACTTGTCAATTTGACAAAGGTCAGGAAAAAAATGGTATTGCATTTCAGTTACTATTGTCCTTACCACTTCTAAAACGATGACTGGTGTGTTTACTTTTCTTACATTTTCTAGCTGAAGTTGCAAGACTATTTATGCCTTACAACAGAGGAAGAGGACTTGCAAGACGAACAAGCTTGCCTGTGATGAGTCGTGCAGTATCCTGCAGCTTTACGCATAACTTCTGCTGTCTTGATGACAAAAATGCTGATTTAGTACCCAGTCGCTGTGCAAAAGACAGATTGTTCTCTGCTGGGTTAGGGGAGAAACGTGTCACCTTTCGAGGTATGTAAAAAGCAACTTATTGGAATGTTAGAGTTTTGTTTAAAAGTGAGGTTTTCTTGAACACATTTGGATTATTAATTCTTATGTATCGTCTGTACTGTTAAAGGGATAGTTCAGCCAAAAAATGTAAATTCTGTTATTTACTCGCCCTCAAATTTTTAAAAACCTGTATAAACTTCTTTGTTCTGAGAACACAAAAAAATAATCCAAATAATGCATGTCAGCAAACAGGTTTGGGGCACCATTGACTTCCATAGTACGACAAAATACTATGGAACTCAGTGGTGCCCCAATACTGTTTGGTTTCAAATATTGTTCTAAAACATTCCTGCTTTAAAAATAGTAAGGTCTGTCAGTAGTCATTTAACTAAAATTTTAACAAAAGTTGTCCGGAGCTTTCAAAACTGTACTGAACTGAAAGTCAAAGATAAGTGATAACTGTCAGATTTGTCCTAGTATCTTACATTTTATCTTTTTGTTATTATTATTCTTAAAGGATGCCATGCAGATCCCCAAAAATTTAAGGATGTCATCGTGGAGGCTTTTCCCAAACTCAGACAAGGTGGTGGGTTTGAGTTGCTAAAAATATCTGGAAACACAAGGAGCCGTTATCTCAGCTTGATACCCTGTCCAAATGAGGGGTACCATGTAAAGTATTTGAAAGATCCTCAAAATCAAATTGGTCATGCAACCATTTTCATTCGTCCACTTCAACGAAACTTAGAAGTTGAATCAGTAAGTTACATACTTTCAAACAGGGAATATTTTTTAACATTTACATAAAACATGTATGCCATGCTATTTTGCTGTGATATTTTCTTGCAGCCAAGTCTTCCTAGCAGAGATGAGTTGATTGGACCACCTCAAAAATGTGTTGTATGTGGAGATGAATTCCCCTTTGCAGCTATAAAGTCTCACAGTGATGAGTGCATGAGGTATTTGAGATTATTATTTTTTTAATGTGGAGTCTCTTATGGAAATGTTTATTTATCCTTGGTTTGGGCTCATAGGACAGAACCATTATCTGAGTTACAGTAGACTTTGTCAGTTTGAACCAGTCAATGTTACTAAAATGTCGTCGTTGTTGTTTTGAAACCCTTTAAAGGCTAAATTCACCCAAAAATAAAATTTGTATTGATTAGTCACTCTCATGTCTTTCCAAACCCATAAGGTTTTCGTTCATCTTCACAACATGAATGAAGATAAATCTGAGCGCTTTCTGTCCCTCCATTGACAGCCTATGCAACCTACTTTAAAGGTCCAGCATGGTAGTGAAGACATCATTAAAGTAATCCATGCCCTCACGTCAACTCAACATGCATGCGCTGTGGTTGTTTTGTGAGCTTGCATCTAAGATCTATTTTTGTTCAGTTTTTTCTTCTTCTCA
Source organism: Sinocyclocheilus anophthalmus (assembly GCA_018155175.1). NCBI lineage: Eukaryota > Metazoa > Chordata > Actinopteri > Cypriniformes > Cyprinidae > Sinocyclocheilus > Sinocyclocheilus anophthalmus. The sequence goes on along the minus strand of JADLZN010000323.1, from coordinate 4,739 downwards.
CACACAAAGCATGCACGTCTCTTCATACATTGAGGTTAAACCACTGGAGTCACATTACTTAATGAGTCTTTCCTACCTTTCTGACAGTTTATAGGCCATCAATGGAGGACGAAAACTCAGACTGTCATTAAAGATCTTCATTTGTGTTCTGGAATAACATGAGGGTGATACATTGATAAAATTTTATTTTTTTGCATTAACTATCCCTTTAAACAGTCTGTGTTTACCCCTTTTCCTAAGGTCAGTAGAGGTCAGTGGTGAGGTAGTGAGTGAGAAGGCTACAGAAAGGGCCACTTCAAGCAGCACTGAAAGTACAGTTGTGAGGCAGGAGAGAAATGTTGTAAATCCCAGCATCAGACACTGCACAATGCAAGATCGAGAAAGCATGACAGTTTCACAGCTCATCACAATAGATCAAGAGAGCACTGAACTTGATGGTTTGTATAGTTGACTTGCACAATCTATCACAATGTATCTTCTTACTTATCTCTAATTAGGAATTCGGCACATTAGTCTGAGAAATACAGATTTCTGTATTTTTCGTCCTGTGGCTCACATGAACTGTTAATCTGACTGTAAGGATACCAAAATTGCCGCAAACAATTAATGAACAAACGGCAAATCTCATAATGTGCATTTGAAAACACATGCGCCTACGATCTTCAAAGATTACGGGTCATGTTTTTATAATTTATTTTTTTTGTCTTTTCCCGATCATATGCCTGTTAATGTTTGTTGCCCTGGATAATGTCTCTGGTTTTAGATTGGAAATTTGAGCCAGATGCAACAGAGGCCTCAAAGAAGTACAGAGAAAACCTATTGAATACCCATGAAAGGGGAAAAGAGCTACTTTTCCAGATGGACATGAGAGACAGTCCTGAAGACAGGGAGAGAGCAATCTTGACTTTCTACAAGATGGCAAATGTAGAATGGGCTTGTCCTTTAAAATGTACACTACATGGTAGGTAAAGTAAATCCTATAATGCAGGGGTGTGTGTCCAATACTGCTCCTGGAGGGCCACTGTCCTGAGAGGTTAAACTCTAACCAGCTCCAACAGACTTGCCTTGAAGTTTCTAGTGATTCTGAAGGCCTTAATTAGCTGGATCAGGTGTTTAATCAGGGTTGGAGCTAAACTCAGCAGCACATTGACCCTCCATGGCAAGATTTGAGGAACCCTGCTATAAGGTAATAACGTTATGTGTGCTTGCGTTAATGTCCCATTGTACCTTTGCCTTCAAGGTGATCCTGCAATTGGAGACGGTGTGACTCGTCATGTTTTTGCAACAATCATGTCAAAACTCCAGCATGGTTTTGAACTACAACTTGGTTAGTGACCTATACAATACATGTTCTTTTTTCACCGTTTTCTTAGGATAACTTTAAAAGAAGTTTACAGAAATTTGTACTTGCCATTGGCCTTAGGGTTGATATTTTAAAAGGTTTCTGCATTTGTCTTTTGTAATGCATGCCGGATTGTTACATGTTGCATGGCTTTATTTCTTTTAAGTGCCAGGAGGAACTCTTCTTTTTGAGGGTGAAAAGGATCACTTGATTCCCTCAACATCACAGAGTTTTCTGGATAGTGACTTCTTTGTGGTGGCAGGCCGTATGATCGGGCACTCATTCCTGCATGGTGGTCCATGCTTAACTGGTTTAAGCCCAGCAATAATCCACATGCTTTTTGGCGGATCCCCTGAAACAGCCACCATAGATATACTGGACTGTGTGGACACTGATGTCCGTCAAGTAATAGAGATGGTTAGTTAATCTTTACTCTTATTAATTTTCATTAAATATATTATCTGGGAATAAAAAAATTACTTAAACAAAAACAAATTCACTGCAATGCCAAAAAAAAAAGTCACTGTTTAGATTTTAATAGGCAACTTCAGATACTATGACTGGATCATAATTGCAGTGATAATTATGTTTCTATCATGTTATGTTTGCCAGCAGTTCTTCTAACACTAATTTATGAAGTGTGTAGCTTTTCATTTCTTAAACAACCATGTAGGAATCATGGACATATACCAAGATGACAGTGTCAAGATTGATTAGGCTCAAGTTGTGAAAGAATGGTTGGAATGGACCATTAGGAATCATTTTCACACATGAATTGGCACCTGAGTCCTGACATTAACCTCAGTGAAAGTCTTTTGGATGTGCTGGAGACTTTACAGAGTGCTCACCTCTTGCATTGTCAATACAATATAGACTTTTAAGTATTTGCCTATTAAAATCCAAACTGACTTTTTTTTTTTTGGCTAGGCAGTGTTTATAGTTATTATAATTATATGACCAGTTGAAAGGCACAGGTGAATTATCAGAGGAGGAAAAGAGGGCTATTTCAGACCTTGCAGTGTCCTGGGATTTGCCTGGTGTGACATCAGAGAACAGAAGATGGCTGCTTGACAAACTGCTCATTCATGCAGTGAGTATGCATTATTGGTTGGAATACTCTTAAAAGGTTAGTTCACCCAAAAATTCTGTCATCAATTACTCACCAGATTTGTTCCAAACCCGTGAGACCTCGGTTCGTCTTCGGAACACAAATTAAGAAATCTTTGATGAAATCTGATGATATCAGGGGCTTGGCATTTGCCAGCAAATAATAACACTTTAAGAATCGAGACAAAAAGTCTACTCATTTTGGGTGAACTAACCCTTTAAAGTTTAAAAATGTAATGCATGTTTTCATTCCAAATTAAATTATGAAGGTCCTTGAAAGAACCTCCAAGCAAGTAAAGCAGCTACGGCGGGGTTTGAAGGAAACATTGATCTGGCCTTTGCTTTCTGAGAGGAAAGACACTATTCCTCTTCTCTTTCCCAGGACTTGTGATACAGTGTACACCCCACTAGTAAGATATGGACCATTTATGTAATGTTGAGCTCTACAATTCTTTAGTAATGATAATGTTGTCAATGTGTCAGATGATTTTAGAGAGGATAATTTGGCCAACACATGATGAAGACAGCGAGGCCTCTCTTGAAGACACATGTAGGCTCACCGGATTCCTTCGCACCTTCATCGGAAATTGTAAGTATATGAGAAATTAACTGACTTTTTGCTTTAGATTCTACAATAAAAAAATAAAAAGGGGTCATGATCTGGATTTGTAAAATTTTGTTTCCTGAGGTGCACTTTTTTTTTTTTTTTTAATGCAGCTTCTTATAATATCTTGCGGTTTCTAATAACATTCTGGACTGGATGGGATGTGCTGCCCAGGAGCCTAGACATTGAGGTGGTGGATGGAAACCTACCCAAGTCTTCCACATGCTATCAAACTCTCAAGCTTCCTAGTAATTACAAGGACTATGCTGCCTTTGAGAGAGATATATTAGCTGCTATCTGGAGCTCAGATTATGGATTTGGAATTGTCTAAGTTTGTGTTACAAATAATATCAGATGCCATATTTCTACTGGAGTTAGTGTTTAATTTTTCTAAATTTTTCATGTCTAAATCGAATATTCAGTCAGAAGATCTCAAACCTGTTTGTTATGTTGCAGTGTTCAGAGCTTTGTATTCGATACCAAAATAACATTTGATAAGAAATGCAAGAATTTATTTGCTTGGATGTACTAAAAAGATACTGTTCTAGACATTTTAGCTTTATTAAATGGTTTGGAAGTAGTTCGAGCAACTAAGAATATTCACTGGATGCAAGAGTTATTATTAACTGGCACTAAATGTCAAAATGCCCCACTTTTTTCTTCCTGGAAAGCCAGCCTGTGAATTTTGTAAGCAATTTTGACATGTATTCAGAACCTTGTTGTCAAAGTTACACCAAACTAAGCTTTGGTCAAAAGGTTATTTGAAACATTTATTGACTTTGGTACAAGACTGTTCAAAGCCATCATTACACAAATTCAATAAAAAAAATTCAGTTGACCATGCATGGTTCTTTACAGATTATATATTTTTATGGGTTTTTATAGCATTAACATTAATAAATGGCTGCGAAAAGAACTAGTGGATCAAATATTTAAACAATGTTGATAATAGGTCAAAACAGGCATGTATATAATTGCTTTCAACATAAGCAAAACTTGCTGATGCTCACTCTTTGAAGTTGTGTAGTCTTGCTACTGAAGCATTTCATATAATAACATTACAGTCTCTCTGTACACCTCCAACACATTAGAAAGGGGGACATCTGGGTCTGGGAATCTTTCAACATCCTCCTGTGTAAGTTGATGTTGTATTTGTACTTCAGGGATCACCACACCAGGTTCGTGATGACCACATGGCCCTCTCCAGTCAATGCCATATTGCATGGCATCTACCTGTAACAGACAATTGATAATTAAATTAATGAATTAAACAAACGTCTGTCCTACTGCCAGAGCTCATTAAGCACCAAATAGTACAACCCATACAGTAGTTAGGTTGGCTTGAGAAAGCAAACTTATTGAAATGCTATTTAAACTTCTTCTGATACTAAATTTTCGGACTCCTACAGCTTTAACTCTACATCCACCAAACTCGGCACAGACTGTTCTGACTCGGGTTGCTATATCGTGTCTAACTGATCTAACTTATGGTTTACCTAAAAATGATGGCCAAAACGCAGAAAAATCCCATAGACTTTTATCGACAGAATCTTCTGATGAGCCAAGACTGTAAAAACTCAATTTAATCACACCAAAGCCAATTGGACTAATTTAAGATGGCATAATTTCCAATCTATCTAATATTTCTACACCTACCCATCTATCTAATATTTTTAATCTACCATC